>OX123186.2:47601473-48029651 GCA_944739405.2 Euclidia mi | reverse complement strand
TGATCGGTCGTGGACTAATTTTAAAAAGGATTTTCGATCTCTCTGTGTCAATAAAATTGATGTGGCCGATATCCTATACCAAGTCATGCGTTCCGATTCGGACAGCTACCCGACATACGCTGAATACGCGCGTAGATGTTTATTGCGTTTACGAATAGTTAAGGGTCTCTCGGATGACTTAATTACCGCAATTGTAATTAGAGGTCTTAAGGAACCTCAAATTAAGGCTTCAGCTACGAACGCAAACTTGACTCCAGACAATTTGGTAGCTTATTTATCTTCATTCATAAAGCCCCATTCGAAACAAAGTAATTCGCAGTGCAATAATAAACAGAGTCATAAAGGTATTCAGAAGCGTTCGTTGAATGTATCGAGCTCCAGATGTTATAATTGCGGTAAACCTGGTCATAGACAGACAGAATGTTTCAAAAAGCCTAAGGCTAGCGAGATTACAGAACCCGAACGGAAATTAGTCTCAAACAATACATGTGACTATTGTAAAAAACCTGGACATACGGCTGCAAGCTGTTTTGCTAAGCAGCGTGCCGAGAGTAAACATCACAAAAGCAAAATTAATTTCTGTTCAGTCCCTAATAAGAAGTCCAATGATATAATGGTCGGTTTAATTCAAGGCATACCTATCGATATACTCATTGACACTGGTGCATTAGAGGTGTCGTTAATATCGTCGTCTGTAGCAAATTATTTTCCATGCGCCAGAAAACCTATTAACCAACAATTGAAAGGCATAAGTATTTCAGTAATTTACGTTAATTCTTACATCACTTTAACGATAGAATTAGAGGAAATTACCCTTGAAGTAGACTTGTTGGTTGTTCCTAGTGAATATATGAACGCACCGATTATAATTGGGACAGATGTTTTGAATAGGCAAGGGGTAACTTATATTAGAACTGCGGATTATCAACGGTTAACCCATTGCGCAATCTCACGCCGGGTTTCGTCTGTGGTATCTGATGTGCAAAATGAAGTACTTAAGACTACCCTAGTCGGTGAAGATTTGGCTAAACTTAAAGAAATACTTGACAAACACTCGGCATTCATGATTTCTGGGACTGCTACATCAACGGTCACCACGGGTAGCATGCACATCAGGTTAAACAGCGATGTACCCGTTAATTACCGACCATACAAGATGTCTTATAACGAGAAACTCAAGGTTAGAGATATTATTCGTGACCTGCTCGATAAGGGTATAATCCGTGAATCTGAATCTCCATACTCTAGTCCCATTTTACTCGTAAAAAAGAAAAATGGCTCTGATCGTATGTGTGTAGACTTCCGTGCACTGAATAAAATCACAGTAAAAGACAGATACCCTCTGCCGCTCATAGATGACCATATTGACCGACTTGGAAAGTCTAAATACTATACAGTGCTTGATATGGCTACAGGGTTTCACCAAATATTATTGGATGAGGAGTCCATTCCTCTTACTGGCTTTGTTACGCCTGAGGGGCATTACGAATACCTGAAAATGCCTTATGGTTTAGCGAATGCCCCCATTGTTTACCAACGTATAATCTCAAATACACTTCGCGAGTTCATTGAGGCTGGCAAAGTTCTCGTTTATGTCGATGACTGCATGTTACTGTCATCCTCAATCCAACAAGGGCTGCAAATCCTTAATGATGTCCTAACCACTTTGACTAAAGCGGGCTTTTCTATCAATTTGAGCAAATGTTCGTTTCTATGCCTCGAGATAGAATATTTGGGCAGAATTATATCGGAAAACGGGGTACGACCTTCCCCTAGTAAAGTTCAGGCTCTTGTAAACTCCCCTATTCCACAGAATGTCAAACAAACGCGACAATTTCTCGGACTTGCGGGTTACTTTAGAAAATATATAGCTGGCTACTCCACTAGGACAGCTTGCATATCCCGATTAACTCGTAAGGGTGTGGATTTTGTATGGGGACCCCAACAAGAAAACGTTCGGCAGGAGCTCATCAAATGTCTTACTGCGGAGCCCATACTGGCTATCTTTGATCCAGAACTCCCTTCAGAAGTTCATACGGATGCAAGTAGCGCAGGATATGGTGCTGTTTTTCTACAAGTCCATAAGGATGGTAATAAACGTGTAGTTGCCTATTATAGTCAGGTCACAAAAGGAGGTGAAGAACGTTACCATTCCTATGAACTGGAGACGCTCGCGGTGGTGAGGGCCCTTAAACATTTCAGACATTATCTCATAGGGGTACCGTTTACCGTGGTAACCGATTGTAATGCCCTGAAAGCTACTCAAAACAAGAAGGATTTATTGCCTAGAGTAGCTAGGTGGTGGATCTATTTGCAAGATTTTAATTTTACTATCCAATATAGAAAGGGAGTAATGATACCCCACGCTGATTACTTAAGTCGCAATCCTGTAGTCACAATTAATACCATTGATAAACCACGTAATTGGGCTCAGATTGCACAAGCAGGTGACGAGGAGACTCAAACGTTAATTCGATCCTTAGAGGAAGGAAAATTAGATCCATCGCGTTATGTCAAACGTAATGGTCTTTTATATTACCGTTTTATGCCATTGGGTGAAGAGTCTAGGTTACTCTGTTATATACCCAAGGGACAACGTTTGAGTCTGCTTCGAATATTCCACGATGAACATAGCCATATAAACGCTGATAAGACTATTAACCGGATTCTGAAACACTTTTGGTTTCCTAGCCTAAGAAACTTTGTGTTCAAGTATATATCTCATTGTTTAGTATGTATCGCTCACAAACGAGTACCTAGAACTCCACTACAACCAATTAGTTCTTGGACGAAACCTAACGTTCCATTTGATACGCTACACGTAGATGCGTTAGGACCACTAACAGAGTCCAAGGGTAATAAGCATGTATTGGTTGTAGTAGACGCATTTACTAAATATTGTTTATTAAGTGCCATCTGCACTCAAGATTTAAATGAATTAAAACGTGTAATGCAAAATGTTGTATCACTGTTTGGTACACCTAAAACGATAATATGCGATAGAGGTCGTATGTTTCAGTCGTCCGGATTCATGTCGTTAATGAGTGATTTGAGTTGCCAGGTTCACTACATAACACCCGAAATGCACCACGCCAACGGTCAGGTTGAGCGCTACATTCGCACGGTTCTCAACATGCTGCGAATTGAAGTCAACCACCGAAAAGCTGAATGGGCCGACGAGCTGTGGAAATTGCAACTCATTCTCAATATTACCAAGCAGAAGACCACCCAGTTGTCTCCGCTGAATCTACTTACTGGGACTGAGAGCGCTACGCCAATCATCCGCACTTTGATTAGAGATGTCGCTATTGAATCTTCTGGTGACAATCGCGAGTCGCTTCGAGAAATGAGGAGACAGCGGACGGCCGAACGGCTAAGTGTAAATCAAAGAGAGCAAGATAAACGCGTCAACGATAACCGACAAATGCCACGTGTTTACCAAAAGGGTGACCTGGTTTTTGTTATAAAATATTCCCAGTCCACAGGTAAACTTGACCCGGGCATGCGCGGACCTTATCGCGTAGTTGGAGTCCTGGACAACGGTCGCTATGAACTGCAGCTAATAGCTGGAGCATATGGCAAAACCACGTTCGCCGCGGCACAATTCATGGTGCCCTGGCGAGGCGAATGGACTCCTGAGACCTGCGCTGCTCTCTTTGAAGGTGAGTGTTAAGTCTGTTGGTATGCAAACTTTGAGCCTATGCCAGCAGCCATTGTGAGGTACGCAAACTTTGAGCCTATGCCTACAATGTTAATTTGGTTGGTATGCGAACTTTGTGCCTATGCCAGCAGTCATTGTGAGGTACGCAAACTTTGAGCCTATGCCTACAATGTGTAAACAACTGATTTGGTATGCGAACTTTGTGCCTATGCCAATGGTTTATTGTGAGGTACGCAAACTTTGAGCCTATGCCTACAATGTGTAACTGATATGGCATGCGAACTATGTGCCTATGCCAATATCTATCATGAGGTATGCAAACATTGAGCCTATGCCTTAACTGCTGACATGAATATTACAACTTGCGTATTAGGTCCACTATTTAACTCTCATGTATTGTTTAAGGTGATGATGAAGACCAAGATACTACGTTGGACCAGCCTTCTGTCGAACAAGCAGGTCCATCTTCTAGACCTGACGAGGACGTCAGGATGTCAGGAGAGGCCGTATTAGTTGCTGAATGCGACGTAAACAAGTGACGACACGGATGACGACACGAATCAGGCGATCGGGTGCTATATAAGAGCGGTGCGGTTACAATGACTCACTTCACTTGTGGACGGCAAACAGAGCGGTCGTGCTGTTTGATCGTTGTCGGGTATTCTTAATTTGTGTAATTTGTGATTAGTTTATATTTGGTGTTAGATTTATTATAAAAAGTGTCGTGTAGGATTGTGTAAGGTTTTCCTAGCATTTTTGTTATAAAATCTATTGCTGATCATTTGTGTTTTTTGATTAAACTGATAAAATAAGCTTGTCGTTAAAATATTAAAGTACCCTTGTTATTTTTTTTTAAGTTATTTCATTCCTGATTCCTAAAAATATATATATATATATATATATATATATATATATATATATATATATATATATATATATACAACTTGTAACGGAAATAACGCACATCCTCAGACACCCCAATTAGAAAACCTTGTTATTATCATAATGCATGCATTGAAATATTTTTTTTATTAGCCTAAACATTGTTTTTGATCGAAAGTATTAACTTCATTATAAGTAAAATGCGTGGTCACTACAAACCTGCGCACGCACACAATCACACGAAACGTTTGCTGTGGTAAACAAACGACAGCGAAATACGATACGGTCTATCATTTTTTAACATCGTTAGTGGCTATTGTGACTATCTTAATTTAATCATAATAATCATACCTAGTTAGCATTATTGATACATTAGAAATTAAAGTAAAAGGGTATCAATGAGAGAATTAAAGAAGAACGGCGTGTATAAAGTTGTGAATCATAATTTTTTTACAATAAAAGAATAACCAAATGACTCACAGGCTTATTGTCACTTGTTCGGCGTCCTCTTTTTAAAATGCTGACATCAGGTGTCCACCACCCGGCTTAAATATTCCTTTAGTTCACACACACTATGTTTCTTTTCACTGTTTCAAAAGCAGCTGATATCTTATTTTAACTCCCCGGCACTTGTTGTCTCGACACAATAAACTAGTGGTTTAATAGGTATGTCCCTATAAAGCAAAAGTCCAGGGGCGTCAAGTCAGGCGACCTAGGAGGCTACTGGGCAGGACCGCCGCAATCGATCGAGCGCTCCTTGTATTCGACTTCACGATGATCTTGAACGTTCTACGTAAAACGCGCGGGGGCACCATCATGTTGATAATACACCACAGATGTGAGAAGTATTCTCACATCTGTGTAATACACATTTTGTAAATAAACAAGTAAACTTGTTAAACATTTTTTTCACTACACTCACAGAGAATCCAGGTAGATGACTAATTTTATTTATCTAAGCGCAACAATGGCCGCCCGGCCGGCGCTGTACCTACCAGCGAAGGCGACCGGCGCGACGCTACGGTGACAAGTGAGACACATTACGTCTCACTCTTTCCCGCTGTTAATACGTAAGCGAAAGAAAGATGATAGATATTTTGGTGGTCAATTGTGTGTTATTGTCTTGTACCGGCTGTTATGTTGTATTAATGTGTGCGTTCCTGTACGTGGAACCACTAAACAAATGCATTTAAAAAGAAGCCGTTCTACGGTGACTTAAGAGCGTATACGCCTCGAGCGGCGGCTCGAGTTTAGGTTTTTATAGTACCGCGGTCGCCCGCACACCGCGCATGCGAGACCCGGCGCACTATGACGGTATCGCGTGGAATAATAATCTTGATCCTTCTTGCCATACATGAACAGTATTCGTTTATGTAATACGTCGATTATGATATGAAAGTATTCAAATTAATTATTTTCAATGCACATGCATTTAAAGGTATCAAATAAAGATAGATATTACATATTTGTTTAGTAGGATGATGTTCCTCAGGATAACAACGACTATTTATAATAATTTGGCGCAGTTTTATTATATGATAGAAATAATTTATAATTGTCATCTACATAATTGTTACATTTCAAATATACATCTATTTTGTTATTTATGCATGAAAACCCACGAATGACACTAAATACAAAACCCAAAGAGTCGGGTAAAAGAAAATACAATTAATTAAAAGAAAGAAAAAAATATACAATATGTTGATTTGTATTTACAAAATATTCTAATTATACAATACATATTCACCTAAAATTATTTCACACAGTGTGCGATGATATAAATCCCTCTTTTTATAAAATTTTACATAGATAAGGCCAATTCTCGTATTTTATATGACATTGAAATTATATTTTGAACGAAATGAGATTCGATTTTAAATTGACTCAGAATTGGTATTCTTCTAATTTAAATGTCATTATCATCTAGAGTCCGTGTCACGAGAACATAGACATTTTGTAAACAAAGAATTTTTACTAAGTAACTTAGCGATAGTTCTGTCAAAAACAAATGATTTCAAATCAATGAGCGCAACGGTATAGGGTGGGTTCACGAAAGATGACCACTGCGCAGAAGTCATTTTTTAGGTCTCCGTGGAGGTGCGGGGTGAGGCGCGGGTGGAATGCCAATGGTGTGGCTCCGTTCTTGACGCATTCCCTAAATGCGTCAAGAATGGAGCCACGCCATTGGTGCACGAATGTACATATGCGTGACGGCCGCCATTTCTGGTCAACTTTCGTGAACCGACCTATAGATAGATACATGTCATTGGAAACTAATATGTCAATGGATCGGGTTTTTATCGATATTATGCGCTGTCAACCGGATCTTTTAATGTTTTGAGGTACTGACGCCTAGAGTGTCAACATTTGGCATTAGTTCATTGAAATGATACATTCTTGGGCTTAACATCTTTTTATCAGAGGACAAAATTAAATTTTTAGTTATCAGGAAGGGGTTGGTGTTAAGTTAAATACAAGTTTATAGGATTGCAACGCTCTTCTCGCTGCCGGCATCTCGAAAAATAATAATAATAATAAAATCTTTTTATTCAAGTAACATTGACTCATTTTTGTTAGTAACAATTTTAACTTATTATCTATGTCAGTAGTTTACACACATACACTTATAACAGACGTAGACAGCTTAGCACAATTATTAATATATTCACAGTCCAGTCTGCTAGCAATACCGCTAAGTATGTTATTGGGACTGGCCCGCACGCAGCGCACCAGAGAGGCAAATCTTTTGCGCATTGTGGTAAAAAAGCAATCCACTCGGGCTTCAGCAAACATCCCTGATGCGCTACAGAAACGGGGCAGTCCCATCAACACCCGGAACGCGTTATTAAATTGGACTCGAAGAGCGCTGTACGATTTCTGAGTGTAATTTGCCCACAGGTTACACGTGTAAAACGATGTACAGTATGCTCGAAATAGAGTTATTTTAACATCTCTGGAGCAACGTGAAAACCGGCGAGCTATCATATTAGCTCTAACCGACAGCGCTCTCCGTTCCCTTTCAATGTCAGCATTGTCCTTGAGGTCGGCAGTCAGAATATGTCCCAGATATTTGAAAGTACAGACTCGGGCTAGTGGTGATCCATTCAGTGTAACTGGTGGTACAACTTCTGGACATCGACCCCCGGCCTCAAAGACCATGACTTCGCTCTTTTTGACATTATATATCAATCCGTGACGTCTAGCATAGTCTTCACAGATTGATACCAATCGCCTCAAACCACAGATTGAGGCACTGAGGAGTGCCATATCATCAGCGTAAGAAATGTTATTCACACAGATGCTGTCTATGTAACAGCCAACGCGCTCCCTGCTGAGTGTCTCAATCAGTTCGTTAACATATAGGTTGAATAGCGTTGGAGAGCTTAACCCTCCCTGTCTCACACCACACTTGAGCGTAAACGGTCTCGAAAGCTCGCCTCCCCAACGCACATGATTAATCTGGTTCCCATACCAATATTTCAATATATTTATAAGTATAACAGGAACACCGGTTCTTTCCAACTTGGTCCAGAGAATATCGTAGGAAACCAGATCAAAAGCCCTGGATAAATCGAGGAAGCAAGCGTAAGTAGGTGTATTCCGATTCGAATAGTACTTAACAGCCCACTTAAGACACAAGATGGCGCTATTAGTGGACAAACCAGGTCGGAATCCGAACTGGTTATCATGTAACTTAATGTATTTATTCAGTTGTGCGTTAAGTAGACCGTCAAGTACCTTCGCGATCACAGTGGCCAGAGAAATAGGCCTATAATTGGTTAAGTCCGCAATGTCACCAGTTTTATTTTTAACAATAGGTTGTACAATCGTTTTAGTCATCTGACTAGGTAAGTAGCCATGGCTTATACAAAGGTTGAACAGCATTGCCAACACTCTTGGTAAATGGGGGCCCGCAAACTTGAGATGCTCAATGCTGAGACCATCATGACCAGGGGATTTACCTCTAGACATACTACTAACAATACGATTCACTTCTTTGGCTGTGAATCTGATTCCTGGCTCACTTTGGTCCAAAGCAGTAGGCATCGACTGTGACGGACCCAGTGGGGATGTCACCATAAAATGGTCCTTAAAGAGGTCGGCAATACGCAAGGGATCACTTACACCGCTGATAGATACCGGTAGGCCAGGCTTACTACTCAATCTATTGGTATGCTTCCAGAATGAACGAAAGTCTGAGTTCGAATGATGTGAAGCCAGAATGTCCATTTTTATTTGGTCCGCATGATCTTGACACCATTTTAATCGCGACTTAAAAATCTTTCTGGCTTCACACATCTCTTCGTATAAGACACCCAATGTAGGCTTGCCAAAATATACCCACTGAGTGAATTTCTGTCTGGCGGTCCGATATGCATTATCGACATATTTGTTCCAACCTACTACTACATTCTTTCTTTTACGATTACTACGTGTCCGACTTATTACGGCGGACTCACTCAGAGCACTCACAATATCACTGTACAGTCTATCAATGATACTTTGATGACGGTTATCATTGCAAACAAAGTCGCAACAGCGTATTAATTGTTCCGGTAAGTCTATGCATCTTAACCTTTCATGACAAGCCGCACTATAACATTGCGTTTGCTCATGACTTTTATCCGCCCATACAATTAAATTATCTGATTTACCGGCGCTGTAATGTTTCGAACATAAGGTGTCAAAAACACACTCAAGCACTAGACGGTAATGGTCTGACCACAGTGTATCATACCGCACATACGCTTTAACCACTGAGGCACGGGCCGCTTTAGTAACTACACAGTGGTCAAGCCACTTCCTCGAGCCGTGCGAATCGCTCACAAAAGTAAACGTGTCTGAATTTATCCCTAACAACTCAGTATCAACACAACTCCATTCGAGTTCCCTACAAAAGTCTATAAGTTCGTGAAAAAATCGTTCTTTTGGGTCTGCGTTAAAGTCTCCCAG
Organism: Euclidia mi; assembly: GCA_944739405.2. NCBI lineage: Eukaryota > Metazoa > Arthropoda > Insecta > Lepidoptera > Erebidae > Euclidia > Euclidia mi. The sequence continues at coordinate 48,020,152 of OX123186.2, read as the reverse complement.
TATATAACAGTTTTCAATACTTGAACTATCTACAATTGCACTCACCAAGCTTAGGCAGTCTGTAAACTCCGCGAGATTTGCAGCCGAGTTCGTAGGCATGTACACGTTAATCACTAACACAGACCTTCGTTCACACACTAGCTTAATCGCGCACACTCGCGGATTATTGCACTTGATAACCGACACATTATCGAATGCACTCTTTCTCCATAACAATGCCAGCCCTCCGTACGGACGGCCGCGTAACATGCTGGCGGTAGTATCTACTGCCGACGTGCCGGTACACTCGAAGTCACTGCTTATGCTGTGTAAATACAAAAGATCTTCAGGTAAAAGCCATGTCTCCTGGAGCGCAATGATATCAAAGTCGACACATAGTTGTCGTATACTTTCAATGGACCGCTTCACATTTTTACAATTAAAACTAATTAATTTACATGTTTTATCCATTAGTTATTATTTAAGTGACCGTTCGGGCGTTTATACCCGGCCGTAGACTTGTCCTTAAAATGAACGAATCGTCGAAATATGATACCTGCCGGCCACAGATTGTCATCCATAAATATATGTGCTTTGGACTCAGACACAAAGAATTTAAAGGCTTTATACGACTCCTTATTTTTCATAGCAATCTGTTCAAGACTTACAGCCAGCTGCGTCCTAGTCAATATATAGTCACATATGTCTTTGGCACTAGTATCTATGTGTACGTTCGATATAAAAATAGGTATCTTTTTATCTGCTGCTCTAAAATTTCCCGTGGCCTCGTTCGATATTCCTATTTTACCCTTTAAGCGATTTTTAGTAACCCGCTTGCGACGAGCTACTAGCGACCACGAACTATCGAGTGTACTGTCTAGGGTCAAACCAGTTTTTAGCACTGACGCCGCCGTTTGTTTACATTCTGCCGTTACATCATCAACCAGCTGTGCACTCGCCGTAGTTATCTGTTCGCTATTAGCCTGCGATAACGAACCTGTTTTCTCGTTTGTTGTTACTCCGCTTTGCAATATTGTGCAGCTACCTACACTCTGTTTTTCCGCACGGATATTCTCTTTAATATTTGAAACATTTTCTAACTTCTTCGGAGACGATAAGCGAGATTTATGACCATTGTTCCTCGTCACAGATTCATCACAACACCTTTCATTATGCACACTTTCAGAGTTGAGAATATTATGATCTGCGTCTACTTGCACTTTGTTACATAAAATTGCACTCGGGGCAGCCGGTTTTATCCTACTCTCCACATCTAGAAGATTCCTTTTGACATCCTCTAGCTGGTCGAGTGTTACATACGTGCTTTTCACCTCTTTTATGTCCGCTTGTAACAGAGTAAGCTTTTTCAGGAGATCAGACACATCCAGGTGGTCGAACGTAATTGGTGGTAGCTTCTCCAAGTTTTTGGCCACAAATACGGGCATCAGATCGGGGTCAGCAACTTTGAAAGCACCAATTATATCGTTAAGGGCACGATTTTCCTTGCCTTGTCCCTTACGAACAGGCTTACGTTTGTCCAGCGTTAACGATTCAAACAGTAACGCTTTCGATTTTTCAATTTCGTCACTTCGGAAGGCTGCTACACATATTCTCACTAAACTTTCTTCGTCTATGATTGAAATCTTGTTTTGCACATAAGCCAATAATTCATCGATAACAACATTACAATTATTACATTTAAATATAACTGCCATTTTCGTATGCGTACGCGTCGCAACGAAAAAGCGCGTGCAGAATATCAGATGGCAGAAAATTATTTATACCTAAAAAATAAATTGCGTTTTCAGACTACCGTAACGTTTAATGGTTGTTGTTAAAGTTCATTCTGACGATTTCATTCACAGACAACGTAAAATCTCTATGCCTAGAAATGTTTATGCAATGTATTAGCTAGTTATCTGTTACATTATTCATTGTTGGTCAATAATTTAATATTTTAGAATAGATATGCTTCTTTGAGCAATATTATTTATTGCGTAGTGATTTTTTTAAAATCGTGTCAATAATAAAGTAACATGTATGTACCTACTCTATAATTAACATACATGGTACTCTATTTTTCATTAATTTACAGATTATTACGTGTATGTACGACCACTAAAACACAAAATCATATATTTTTATTTCAGTAAAATTTAACATTGCCGTGTGGTTGACGGCATAGAATACAAGTGTCACCACCCCCGTCTTCCCGTGGTTGTCGTAAGAGGCGACTAAGGGATAACACGATGCAAATACCATCTTTGTGTAGAGACGGAAAACTCGACATCAAACCCTAGACGACTGCCTCGTTGGTCTCGCGGCAAAAATGTGCGCGTGGGATCGGGAGGTCCCGGGTTCGATTCCTGGGCCGGGCAGTGTTATTGGGTTTTTCTGTCACGAAATTCTCAGTAGCAGCACGGAGTCTGGAAATGTGCCCGGTACGGCAATAGGCTCGCCCCTTATTACGTGGGACTAAAGTATATCTGGCGAAAAGTGGGTGTAGAAATACACCTCTGCCTACCCCTTCGGGGATAAAAGGCGTGACGTTATGTATGTATGTAAAATTTAACAATATAAATTTAAAAACATAGTGTCATAATTAGGCATTGAAAAAAAAAGACTGTTCAAAAGCATAAAATCTAAAACGCAACTGTTCGAAAAATGGTTGTGAAGCTCTGAATGTTTGTTTACAAAATGTCTATCTTCTCGTGGCATCAACTATAATTTGACTTCAATTGTTCTCACTGACGTTGACACATTGTTTAATTAACAACAGGCAGCGATAGCCTACTGGAGATACCAACGGACTGCTATGCAGAAGGTATCGGGTTCGAATCCACGGTATGCTAGAACGATGATGATGACATTGTTCAATTAACGATCTAGTCACGATAACATTCCAATATCAGTTTATTTAGGAGAATACCATTTGTGACATGAGTATGACACTGACATTAGATCGAAACTGCATTTTGAACAAATATAGTTAGAAGAATTGAGTAAAAATAAACTGTTAACTGGTGCAGAATAAGACTGCACAGTAGGTAGGTGGGCTTGTGTGTGTTAGGTACCTGCAATGCGAGCTCGTGGGGATCAGCTGAGCTGCGGCGGTTTGTAAGATAATATTCGATTCAAGTGTGCTTTTAATTGCATTGCATAGTACGTTTTAGGTAAATACCTATTACATTGGTATCATGCTAACGACGGCGCGTCCTAGCTTAAAAATAACCATAATTTTGCCCCCATTAAGAACCTCATACATGGGCTCTGTAAATTCATCGGTCGGTCACCCATCCATACTATGACCGTGATGTCAATTACTTTACCTTAACTTATGTAGTTTGTACGAAAATAAACCTGCGATAAAGGCTCTGCAAGCCAATCCCATGGTCACCCATCAAAGATCAAATGCGTCTAACTACTGTACCTGTTTATACTGTATATTGCCACTTGATTTTTGCAGCAAGGTATTATATCTAACGGTCCGTTTCTGTCAGTCTCGCCCAGCCCCTAGTTGAACGCGCTACTATACTAACCAGTAACCACTAGACTCCAGATGTCTCGACTAACACACTAGTTTAATACGTAATACATAAATAAAGTTAAGTACATCAACTTTTCACATTTATAAAAAAAAATACGTTGAGAAAAAAATAAGGATCAAGAAGATTTAGCCGCGCTATAAACGTTTTAGAATGCAATATTTACGTAAAATGGCGGACGCGGACGCGAGCGACAAGTCCGTCCTCTGAGAGCGCTCAGCGCTGAATGGCGGACATAGCATCGCGCTTCGAGTTTTATAGGTCTTTTAAAAAAAATCATATTAATTACAAACGAAAAGTATAGATTCCAATTTTTTTATATGACTTAAAATGAATCTTAAGGTTTCTAAATATGTATATATCTTTTTAATAAACACAGTAGTTTTTTAGATATAAATGCAAATTTGCGGGCTAAAATTAAGCAAAATGCACTGTTTTGTTCTCCGATTTTCTTGAAAATTATGAATGAAAGTACAATTTCTTTTTAAGGGACTCGCTTGTATAGCTTTTGCTCGTACAGTTTACATTTACAGAATTATAGAACGATAAGTTTTCATAGCACTAGCGACCATTAATGCTGGCCTAAACTACAGAAATTACGAAAATGACTTTTTTAAATTCATCCGTTTTAAAATATTTACTAAAGTAACCCATATATTTATCTTTAGCACTCTCTTGATTAAGAACTGAACTTTCATATTTTCTATATTTTTTCCATTAATTGTTATTTATCCGTAACGTAATAGAACAATAAAAATCCGCAAAATCGCCTCCGACGGATTAAACGCTCTTAAGGTTTATTTTCGTATATTTCGCCTTTTCAAAGCAATGAGTGACTATAATTTACGTAATTTTAATTATTTTAAGATTAAAAAAAAATGATATTAAAAATGTCAGAAATGGATTCAGTAGCTGATTCTGAACAAAGTACTTTCAAGATGTGCATTAAACTTGTTACATGTTGTATATATATATACACCGCTATTTTTTAATTAGTACAAAAACATTGAGGACAGATTAGCGAAGATATTATTATCATATATGTGACGTAAGAATTTCATAATATCAATAAAGAGCAAAGTTATTATCATTTGTTTATTGTAGAAAATCTCACTTAAATCATAGTCATATTTTACAATCCATTCACTAATTCATTGATAATATTCCATCCTGCTCATTCGCATTATCTCTGTCGCACTTATGATGTAGGTAGCAATAGAAAATAAAATGAAGAAAAATAATAAATGTAGGTAGTTATTTTTTAATTTTGTTAGTTCTACCCTCTCCTTCATACTTCATTCGGGCGTAGGACCGGTAAAATTTATCGTTTAACAAGAAATTAAATACGGAGGTATGTAATTAGAAAGCAAACAAATATCAAAATAAAAGATGGTGTTCTGGACTAAAAGAAAAGAGTAATTTTGGCGTATTTATGAAGTTAGAATCATCTGCTATTTACAAATTATTTTATCATCATCATGTCAGCCAAGAGACGTCCACTGTTGGACATAGGCCTTCCTCAAGGTGTGTGGAGAACACAGACCGATTTTGAGGCGCCTGCATCAAATTATTATTTACTTAAGTACGTATTATTTACTAAACTTACAAGTATTTCCATTGTCCTTCGAAATGTCCACCACCGTTGTCAAAAGCATCCAATATGCACTGTTTTAATTGTTTGACACTGACCCGGTCACTTTTGAACACTCACAATACGATGTCCATGGGTACACAGCTGCACTCGCGATTTTTCCACTCAAAAAGTACGCACGAAGCATAGCTACATACTCCCGTGATATGAACTGATGATGGAACAACATCGAATTTGATTGCCATCAAAGAAAGTCATTGATGGCTACTGCCTAGTTATAACAACATATATTAATATGTTTATATGCAATTATTAAGAAAGAGGAGACAATCGAATATCTTGATGGTTCATGATTTCGGCACGATAAATTCACATAATATTCCTTGTGCGGAAGTTGTCTTTATAAAAATATAAGATGAGATAAAAAACATATTTTAAGACCAGCGGAGAAACAATAGGTACCTATACTTAATAATGATTTGCCTCTGGTTTTAAAATATTTGTTTTTTAGGAATTTAAGAAAAAAAGATATTCACAGGATTTTGATTGATTTTAGCACTACAGTAATTAATGTCTCCAAGATGTCGGTTGGTTTACCGTATAGCTATCAATAGTTATGGAGACACTTATTAAATGGAGCACTTATTGGACTTATAGTCGTAACTAAAGGTGACTCACCACCAGTATTACGTGACATATTCTAGCTCTTCGGTATCTCTTTTATCTACATATAATATATCTATTCTCTTATTTGGTACGCAAACACACGACGAGCAATAGTTCACATAATTGTTTTCGTTACAAAGCCAATCTATAGACACACGTCCATTATCAATATTCGAACTATAGATAGATCTATAGATTTTAGATTCATGTTTGACATATTGTGTATGGAGTTTTAGTCATAAACTGTCAAAAACTGTCAAAAACTAATCTAAAATCTACAGATCTATCTACATATATTTCGAATATTGAATTCCGTAGTAACAGTCACGATGCTGAAATTTGGTTATAAATCAGCTTTAAACCTCTTTCTACTAATCTTAAAAGGGAATTCGAAAGGTTTAAATTTTGCCAACTTATTTAGACATGTGAGTACTACACATTGCTTTAATAAATGAATATTAAACTTGAAATTCGTCCCGTAAAATTTAGCAATTCACGACTTAACTTCATTAGCGATCAAACCCCTTTTATTGCCCAGTTTAACGACAACCGTGAGTTATATAAATAATATAATTATTATTTCTACATTTTATGACGTGAATAAATACGTCAGTGTAGATATCGAATATTTGTACGGCATTTCGTTTTATTATCATAGGCAATTTAATTAAAATGGAATGCATATATAGATCTACTTTGAAATATAGTATTCGTTAAAAAAAAGAATCTGAAAAGCTAAGCATAATTTGCTCTTGCTAAGAAGAAAATTAAGAAAGTCTCAGTAATTTCGATATCGAAAAAAATGTATTTATTTATTAAACTTCATACATACACTCTAATGATTTATGTAAAGGCGGACTTAATGCCTAAGGCATTCTCTACCAGTCTACCTTTTGGGTGGTGCAGAGATTTAACAAAGTAGGTGTAAATTGAAGTTAGAATAAGTAGAGAAGGACAATTCTTTATATAGAATAAAAGTAATCAAGATAATATATAGGTATAAATAAAGATAATATGCTACAAATATATAAACATATAAATATTATTCATAAATAAGAATACAATTTATACATACACACTCTCGTATATATATATAATTATTTATATATATATAATTGTATTGTATAATATATATATAATGTGATCAATTCACTTAAAGTGGGGAGCGATCACCGAATGGTAAGACGCACATTGAATATCTGTACAAGCCTTAAACGGTCGACAAGGTTGATAAAGTCCACGCTCCGACCGGCACCGGTTCATATCCAAAACCCCGAGAGCTATCAGCTCGAACTCAAGAACCGTTTCGAATGCCTGGGCGATTGCGTAGATGTGGACGAGTACAGTAACGGGTTCGGGGATGCTGTCCATACAACAGGGGCTACATTTTTTAAGCCCCAGAAAAGCAAGAGAACCAGCAAGATCTCGGGTCCGACCCTCGAGCTGTTGGAGGAAAGGCGCAAGATGGTTCTGCTATCCTCCGACGACATGCCGAAATATCGGCACCTCAACAGACAGATCTCTAAGTCTCTGACTCGCGATCTCCGCCAATACAACACAAAATGTGTTCGTGAGGCGATTGAGCAGAATAAGGGATCCAAAGTGTTCCAGAGGGATCTGTCTGTTGGGCAGAGTCAGCTGACAAAGCTGAAGATGGAGGATGGCAGAATTTTAGCGTCCAAGCCTGAGCTCTTGGAGGAGATCGAAAGGTTCTATGGACAGCTATACACGACAACGCAACAACCCGCAAGTACTCCAGCGTCAGACCCTAGAGCTGGATTGACCCGACACTATACCGAAGATATCCCGGACGTCAGCATGCACGAGATTAGTGTGGCTCTCAAACAGCTTAAAAACAACAAGGCGCCGGGTGATGACGGAATTACGAGTGAGCTTCTGAAGGCCGGCGGTACACCCGCTAGAGAAGCCCTTCGGAAGCTATTTAATTCCGTCATTCTCGAGGGTAAAACGCCACAGGCGTGGCACAGAGGTGTGGTGGTGCTTTTCTTTAAAAAAGGGGATAAAACCCTCTTAAAGAACTACAGACCCATCATATTTATGAGCCACGTCTACAAGCTGTTTTCGAGGGTCATCACGAATCGTCTCGAGAGCAAGCTAGACGACTTCCAGCCTCCCGAACAAGCCGGTTACCGTAAAGGCTATAGTACCATAGACCACATACATACGCTGCGACAGGTTATACAGAAGTCCGAGGAGTATAACCAGCCCCTATGCTTGGCGTTTGTGGACTATGAGAAAGCCTTCGATTCGATCGAAACCTGGGCGGTGCTACAGTCTCTCCAACGGTGCCGGATTGACTACCGATATATCGAAGTGCTGAAGTGTTTGTATGAAAACGCCACTATGTCAGTCCGCCTCCAGGACCAGAGTTCGAAACCTATTTAACTCCAGCGAGTAGTGAGACAGGGGGATGTCATATCCCCGAAACTGTTTACCACTGCGCTGGAGGATGTTTTCAAGCTTCTGGACTGGAATGGACTCGGCATCAACATCAACGGCGAGTACATCACTCACCTTCGATTTGCAGACGATATCGTAGTCATGGCTGAGACCATGGAAGACCTAGGCATAATGCTCAATGGCCTCTGTAGAGTCTCCCAACAAGTAGGTCTTAAGATGAACATGGACAAGACGAAAATCATGGCAAACGTCCATGTTGTACCTGCTCCTATTCAGGTTGGGAACTCTAAGCTCGAAGTTGTTTACAAGTATATCTACCTGGGACAAGTAGTCCAATTAGGTAGGTCCAACTTCGAGAAGGAGGTCAATCTTCGAATCCAACTCGGTTGGGCAGCGTTCGGGAAGCAACGACATATCTTCTCGTCCGATATCCCGCAGTGTCTCAAGACGAAAGTCTTTGACCAGTGTGTGTTGCCAGTGATGACTTACGGATCAGAGACGTGGTCGCTCACTATGGGCCTTATCAGAACGCTCAAGGTCACTCAGAGGGCGATGGAGAGAGCTATGCTTGGAGTTTCCCTGCGAGATCGAATCAGAAATGAGGAGATCCGCAGTAGAACCAAAGTCGCCGACATAGCTCTCCGGATAGCCAAGCTGAAGTGGCAGTGGGCAGGGCACATAGCTCGAAGAACCGATGGCCGTTGGGGCAGAAAGGTTCTGGAGTGGCGGCCACGTACCGGTCGACGCAGCAGAGGTAGGCCCCCCGCAAGGTGGACCAACGATCTCGTCAAGATCGCGGGAGGCGGTTGGATGCGGGCGGCTCAAGACCGGTCTGTGTGGAGAACCTTGGGGGAGGCCTATGTCCAGCAGTGGACGTCGTTTGGCTGATATGATGATCAGTGGCTTCGATATTTAAGAAACTTTGTTTATCGTTAATATGTGTGTGGTAATATGTGTGTATCGAAAATAAAATAAGTCACCTGGAGGAGGGCGTTTGTCTGAAACTTGTTAAATTATGGCAATAAATGTAATGAAATAACAACTGTTATAACTTCATATTTTTTTTCGATTTCTTTTCTTGGGTACCAGGTGTTACGCCAAATTCTTCTATTGGATATTGACTGAAATACTTTTATATTATTGTAGTCATAGGCACGGACATAATTTGAGTCATATACTACGAAATTCAATATTCGAATTATAGATAGTTTTTGACATAAGCTTCATACAAAATATGTCAAACACGAATCTAAAATCTACAGATCTATCTATAGTTCGTTTCTTAGGTTACCATTGTGACGTCAATCCTTGACGCATCACTCGGCCCGGTCGACCCCGCCGCCCGCGCCCTGCAACGGGCTATAAATATGGAAGCGCTGGCTGCGTTCAGCCTTTTTTGCGGCGGCTACAGCTCCGAGTTAAGTCACCAACATCTCCTGGACCATCGGCAGCGGGATTCTCAACAAAAACCCCACCCCCTCGCCGAACCACGCGACCCTGTGTAATTTTTATTAATTCCTAATTTTTTTTCACTTGCTAAATGATGTCTAAAATTAATTGAGAATTAAATCACGACGTTTCTCATTTAAACACACCCTAGTAGGGATAACGTAACAGTGGACACCTGAAAGGTCTTTTTTACGTTACAGTGGCGCCCACGGGAATATTATAGGTAGGGTTTTGTTGAGAATCCGCTGCCCGGTGAGTTTTTTTTTTTTTTGTGTATGTGTGAAATCGTTCCAAAGCAGTCTGTAATTATTTTAGTGGCATTTATTGTTTCTTTTTGCTTGTTTTATTGTGGACGGGAAGTCGGTGGTGTTATGCCGGCCACAATAGACTTTCTCTTTTTGTTTTGTTGTGCTCGGAAGGTCGGGCGTGTTGAGCCGGTCACAACAGACAAATTTTGTCTTACTACGCATGGTAAGCATTTTTATATTATAACTTTTTCTGTTACCGCGTGTGATAATTATTGTGTATCAACCGCATAAGTAACGAGTTATAATCGTTCGACTGCGGCCACGTGTCCTCTTAAGACGCGCTAAGGTCACATTCGTCGATCGCATTCTTTATATTTTGCGATTTATGGCCTCATGTCCACTAACGACGTGCTAAGGTCACCTTCGATGATCGTACGCTTCGCGATTAACTTTTTTAAATGCCACTAAGGTAATTAAGTGCTACTGGTAATTATTGCTAATAATCTGCTTTGGCTGACTTATGGAACGAATTCACACCCTTCTGTTTCCATTTCTATCTATTTTCTACTATAACCTTCTGCTAGCGATTTTGTACGGCGATATATTTCTATATAGTCGGTATTATTAAATACTTTTACCGCCTACTACGGCGATTATCTTTTAAAATTAACTATTCTTTTTCCTTTTTACTAAGAAAGTTGCATCTTTATTATACCACGTGTACCTAACATAGTTGGACTGGCTGAGAATGAACGTACCTAAAGATGCTAGCGTATTATATACTAGGTATCTAGCTAGAATTCCACGTTCATTTATTAATAAAATGTACACGTGTCACATGCAGGTTGCTCACTAACAATAATGAACGAATGTAATTATTGTCTATTTGGTATAGAAATACGAATATCATCGTAGAATTATTAGTTGTTCGTTTTGTCAAATGTTTATTATGCTACAATCGTTGTTTTTGGTCTTCGATTTTATCTCCTTGTTACTACCTATCGGTATGTAATTTGCAAATGCATCTATTTATGCATTTACTGTTCATTGTGAACTCAAACATAAAATTCCTGCGTCGCAATTATTGAATTATGCTCTTTTTGTAATGTTTTGTGTCGCTAGGATTGTTTCTTTCAATGTCTGGTTTCTATTGAAATATATAAAAGATATAATGATAAATAAATGATAAAATTAAACCGCTGACAGCCGGATAAATACTTAATTATCAATATTTAACTTGTTTCCTTTTTACTAAATGCTATGCATCTGGTTTTACTAGACCAGTTTAAGTAGTGGTTATATTGTGTTCTTGTGTTAACGCAAATGTTATTATATCTAACTGAATTTATCAAACTTAATTGAATTGAAACTAACTTTAACTAAAGTGGGTATTTGCACATAAATTGAATCAATAACTTCTTTTCTTGAATAAATAAGTGCCTATTTACATATGAATCAAATAAATAATATTTATACCTCATTAAATAACTAAAGTGGCTGTTTACACACAAATTAATAAATAATTTCAATACTTAAATAACTAATGTCGGTACTTATACATAAATCAATAATTTATATACTTTAATAACTAAAGCGAATTAATTGATGTACAAGTTTAAGAATACCCTTTCGTATTTTACAATCAACTATTTTAAACCTAAAAGCTGAATAAAATAACTGAATCTTATTCTATTACAGCATAAATAAGTTTATAAACGATTGGGTACAGTGTCATTTACAACAATGTAAGACGCATATGTATGCGAAGTTATAATTACCTACATAATTATTTGTGAAGGCCAACAATGGTTCTTTTGTTTCCGAGTTGAAGCTCGCAAGATGACGCATTATGTTAATGCATTGTGTTGTGTTAATGATTTATGTAAACATGCTAACATAAAATGAATAAATATTTCAGTTATAAATTGTAATAAAGTTTATTAAATGTAATATTGTTACAAAGAATCTGTTATTTATCTAACTATCAGTTATGGTTTGCCAAACAAAAACCTCTTGGTGATTTCCATATAAAAGATCGTGAATTAACTCACTACAAAGTTTAAGAATGTAATGATTAATGCTCATCGCTAATGATCTAATCACTAAAATAACTTAACACTTGGTTACAAATAATATAAAAACCTTTAACTCCTAATTACAGCTAAATCATGTACCCAAATATCATGTTACATATAGCTTTGGTAATGACTGATCGTAATATAATAAAAATAAAATCCCTTATGGCTCAGTGGCTGAAAGGTTGTTGTAGGATCGGTCTGTGGTTCGATTCTCGATTGTGTTTATTTTTTTTTGTGTTTTTTAACTATGGTAGTGTGTACTATGTCGTCGACAGTCTCCTTCGACGATGTACTATACATTACATCTTGCCGTGAATATGTTTTTTTGTGTTTTTAACTATGGTAGTGTGTACTATGTCGTCGACAGTCTCTTTCGACGATGTACTATACATTACATCTTGCCGTGAATATTTTTTTGTGTTTTTGGCTATGGTTGTGTACACTATGTCATCGATTGTCTCCTGCGGTGATGTACTATACATTGCAACCTATTCCGAATTGTGTATTTGCCGTTGTCGATTTTGTATCATAATCAGAAACCAGTTATTTGTCCGCGAGAATGGAATGCGGCCGGCGCCAAGCGCGCAGTGATGACTCACTTGTTTGCGTCAGCCGATCACTCGGCTCAAAACATTGTTTTATACTTAATTATAATGAACACTTTTTTATGCTTTTACAATTCGCATCGAGCGCGTTAATGAGCAATTTGTTTGTGATACTGCCAACTAATCGTATGATTGTTGGTATCGTAATATAGTAAGATCGTAATATTGGTTTACGACTTATACTCTTTCAATTAATTTCACTTATCGAATATGGGTGGTCAGGTGGTGCCTACCAACATAGACTGGGTGACTATTTGCTATAAAACTCACGTATAATACCTCTTCGCGCGTCGTGTATTATAATGAATACGACTCGCATCGTGAATGAATGCTGGCTTGTTCATGCGTATGATTGTGTGTAGGCCTTTTTGAATGTGATGAATGCCAGGTTATAGGAACGTTCAATGCTTGGTGACGTATGAATGGCCGAGGGTTATACTTGTTTTTTTTCCTCTTTCAGGGTTAATAGTTGCATTGTATTTAACCTACTGACACCACTACTACTCATCTGTTTCAGGGTCCCGGAATGCAGTGGCCGCCTACCAGCCACAGAATTTTCCCTCTGGGAAAATTCTGGCCTAATGTGGGGAGTGTGTGACGTCAATCCTTGACGCATCACTCGGCCCGTGTCGACCCCGCCGCCCGCGCCCTGCAACGGGCTATAAATATGGAAGCGCTGGCTGCGTTCAGCCTTTTTTGCGGCGGCTACAGCTCCGAGTTAAGTCACCAACATCTCATCAACCATCGGCAGCGGGATTCTCAACAAAAACCCCACCCCCTCGCCGAACCACGCAACCCTGTGTAATTTTTATTAATTCCTAATATTTTTCACTTGCTAAATGATGTCTAAAATTAATTGAGAATTAAATCAATTTTTATTGTAACATTTAACCACGTTTCTCATTTAAACACACCCTAGTAGGGATAACGTAACAGTGGACACCTGAAAGGTCTTTTTTACGTTACACCATTATCGGCCATTTTCAGTATTTGAACTATAGATGGATCTGTAGATTTCATCTAAAGTTCAAATATTGAAAATGGCCTATAGGCAACTTAGAAACGTTAGTGAGTAAAATCACTGCGAAACAGTACTATTTTGAAGCATGTCGATGGCAATGAAAGCGTTGTGAACTTGGTAGTTCCATGAAGTAGCAAAGTGTCCGTTCAAAAAACTGTACTCTACATCTTGAAGCAATTATATTAAAAGATTTCAAAATATAATCTCATCCGCTACTGTACCCGTCAGAGTTATATTTAGGTAGATATCCTCACAACTCGTTAAAATATTGTACATAAAGATTTAGACAGCAGTCATCGCTATAAAACGATGAACTGATGACTTATTTTCTTGTTCAAGTTGTAACTTAATACCTGTCGCCTTTGAAAATAATTAAACGAGGCGCCCGGTTTGGTTAAGTTTAAGGTCTCAGACTTTCGTCAATTTGTATAACATGGGCGAAAACTTAAAAGGTTTTTGGTAATGAACAGACACTTTGTAACGTCGTACAGTCGTATTAATAATATGCCGGTAATGTTTATTACACAAGGCACGCGATACCGTGATTCCACTAAAAGCATCTTACATATTATTATATAGGCCTCTTACAAAACTCTCATAGGGAATGAAACACGCATTTTCTATTGAGAAACTTTTTATTCACTCAACGTACTTCACTGAATAGTGTTTCGGATAGCTCAAAGAAATATTTTTTGTGGAAGGTATTCGGTGCAAAGCATTAAATATTCACGGCAATATGCCTCGCTCGCGTTCCAAAATAAAATTTGCGAATATACGTAAGTTTCTGTGTTCTAGAGTGGTATCTGCTATATAACTGGGGTTGTTTGAATCAAGGAGCGCCATGTGGTACAACATTTGTAATAAGTTAGGTAGGTTTAGAATATTACATTCCTAGGCCAGAGAGGGGTAAAAACAATTGGCTAAGACATGTCACAGTTGATGATGCTACACAGTATACAATTGTACACAGTCTATACTCTCTGTCAAATTCAAGCCTTTAAATTTTGTTTCATCATCTTACTAACTACTCTAGATCTTGAGCTACTAATATGCCATACAGAGTTACCAGATCCGGGAAACTATGCATCGCGTTCAGCGAAGTGCGAATGTAAACCTACGCCTTTGAGACAACGAGATCTTTCAAGTAACAAAGAGAGATGTGCGAAAAATTGAAATGGCGTTGTATTGTAATGTCACTTTTGTCTCAGGTGTAATGTAATGAATGCCTGAAGGTAGGGGGAACAGCCACTTAGCTCAAACTGAAGCTCTATTTACCTCGAAGGGGTATTTTCAGCTTTTATATTAACGCAATGTGCAACTTTGGACAGTCGCAATTGGTAAAAAGGGTTCAGTATGTTTTTATTTTGGTTTGGGGACACACAATAAAGAAGTTTTATTGAAAGTTAAATTTGTTTCGAGTTTCGTTTACCCGTTTTAGACTGCATAATGCGTGGGCATCGGTATTCAACCGATAGACGTTTGTTTTTAAATAAATATATATGAAAGTAAGATGCGGAAGGTCTTGTGATACTGGGTTGAAAGGTTATTTGGTAAAAAGAATATTGGGTTCTCTCATGCTATTCAAGTGTCACTGAAAGGTCCTTTTTCAAGCTAAGTACATTAGCGGGACCTTTTTTACTCGGTATTTGTGTGTCTAGTCACGTAGCCGCTGTGTATAAATAACAAACAAAATGTATTTAGGCTCGAAATGTTAGAACTTAGTAATTAATGAAATTATAATAAATGTAATTTACGACCGAGCCTGTCTGGAGCAAAATTTTTATTATTTTTCTTTTGTATTACGGTTTTAGTACTTGCGGGCATAATGTTAATATTCACACTTACATATTATGCTTGATGAGGTAGGTAGTCAAAAGTGTATAGAATAAGTTTGTTTTTTCTTCCTTTAGGTTTTGCAGAATACTTTTAAGAAGTAATAATTGCAGACTAAATAGCCAAAGTGTCATGGCATGTTGACACAGCACACGCATTATTATAAATTTAAGACCATATTAAGGATATGATAGTGTTACGGATTCGTCTAAACAGATCAAGATTTTGGAATCAAACCGTGGCAGTTAACCGTCAGTCTGCGTACACCTACCTGCCTTTAGAAATATAGCGAAATAGTTCAACGCCCTTTTACTGTCTACCTCACCTTGCTATAAAAGCAAACTACATACATACTTCGCGCATCAGTAATGACCTTATTTTGATTGATGACATGTATATTTTTAATTATAATATAACGTATATCTTATAGCATATTAAATAAAACAATTGTAATATAGTTTCTACATAAAATGTTATTAATAAAACTTACATTTTATCTTAACTTAAATTAGAAATAAAGAAGACACTCATATATACAGCATAAATCAATAGTACGTATAATACGTAAGGCAAAAGTAGATTCATAAAAATAAAATAAACACTGTTCTCAAACACACTTTAAATGTATACCCGATCGATTTCTTCTCTCCAAAATTGTGGCGTACCTAAATAGGAGGTTTGCACGTGAAATGAATTAACCAACCTTCACTGAATGTATTGTAAGTCATTCATTGTTTCGCAGCAATAAATCAAGAGTCGTACGAGAATTGCGTCTGAATCCTAAATCGAAACAAGATAAACCAAGCCGTCGCGAAATATCCACATAAAACCGCAAAACATACAAAAATTATTTATAGTAGCCCCTGGATTTGCGAGGGCAAAAACAGATTATCGAAATCCCACTTATACCCAATAATAGGTTTAGTCTATTGATGTACGAATTGAGTTCATAGCTGAAAATATGGATGAACAATTAAAATCAGATATATATTGAACTAAAAATATTGCTGTTATCTGATCCGTCAGAGTATTCAGAATACAACATACAAGCTCCGCTAAACCCCGCTTGCTAAATTATTATGCATTAACATAGCGAGAAACTTGGATTTACATTAAATAAAACTGGAATTCCTTATTTGCTTTATTTAGTTGCGAACTTCGCGGTTTCACATAATATACGAATATAATTCAAAGATTTTTCAGTAGTTAACCTAAGCATCAAATACTATTTGCGTGACCATTACGTTTAATTAAAACGATGCGAATAGATAGTCGTATTAATCAGATATTGGTTTCATATCTTATTTATTTATATAGCAGATAGCTTTTTAGGAAGCTAAAAAAAAGGAATACTTAATATATATTTTTTTATAGCATAAGGCGGCAAACGAGCAGACGGATTGCCTGATGGTAAGCAATTACCGCCGCCCATGGACACAAGCAACACCACAGGTGTCACAAGTGCGTTGCCACCCCTTGGGGTAGGGAAAAGGGATAGGATAAGGAGTGGGATGAGGGAGAAGGAATAGGGGATAGGGCCTCCGGCACTCTCACTCACCGAACGAAACGCAACAGTTTAGATTCTGTTACTTTACGTCGATTTTCTGTGAGAGGGTAGTACTTCCCCGGTCGAGCCGGCCCATTCATGCTGAAATCAGCAAGGCTCTTCTACCTAATAAAAGCCGAGAAGCCTTGAGCCATGAAAATTCCCGAATATTTACTGTGAATAAGATATCTAATACAAGTTTTATCTAAATACCGTTTAGTAAACAGGCATGTGCGTGTCCAACTTGCATTTATTACTTACGTAAACATTTAACGGAGCTTACAAAAAGTTATTTATACACCTGAAACAGAAGGTAAGCGAGGTTTTACAAAGTCAACTTTACAAAACTAAAATAATTCAGTAAAACGTGGATGTTACTGTTAAACTTTTTAACTGTGGTTTATAAAATTTAAATGAAGTTTCCTGTATTTTTGTGATGGTAGTATATGTCGGCGATACGCCAGGGTTATCGTGTCCAGACTCCATAATAAAAACACTTCACGTAATGTAACTTGGTTTATTATTAATTGATTTCTAGCACAGAATTGAAATAAAATGTGACCTACAGTCCTTTTTATACACTAACCGTCATTAGACTTATTGTTAACAACTGCCACTTCCTTTATAACATATAATTGAAATTACTATACAATTAATTATAAAATATAGTTCAAAAACAACTTTAATATTGTAATGAATTTTGCACAACACCAAATGATTTATTTTACACGAATAACAAATTTATTTTAATAACCAATCGCTGCTTTACAACATTCGCCAATAGATGGCGCTATCAACAGGATGCAAATATAATCGCATGTTATTTATTACCGTAAACATAAAAATAAGTGTCAGAATAATGTTATATAATACTAATTGATTTTACTTTGAAAGTTTCTGGAGTTATCTTAATAACTAAGCAATACATTAAATACCCAATCTTTATAAAACAGTTAAGCAGCCAATACAGTGTCTAATATTGTAAAATAGTGAAGTTCTCAGTTCTGTGTTCACAAATAGTTATTTAAATATAACACATAAGGCATCACTCATTCCGAGATCTAGCCAACACATAAGGCATCACTCATTCCGAGATCTAGCCAACACACAAGGCATCACTCATTCCGAGATCTAGGCATCACCCATCCTGGGCTCTAGCCACCACAAGGCATCACCCATCCTGGGCTCTAGCCACCACAAGGCATCACCCATCCTGGGCTCTAGCCAACAAGACCAGGATCAAGGATACGCATGGTGGCCAGACAGCGTTTTGGGAAGGATGTTGGATAGGAAAAACAAAAACACATGAATGCAAAATTTGTCTCGTAAACACATCAATGCATATACATAAAATAATCATCATCGTTCGCCATAATCAGTTAAATCAATACAATGCAAAATTACGTAGGTCCAACAACAACAGTAGAGGAGGTAGATGCCTCCCCACGTAAATCGCTATCCCACGAATCCGCCGCCCATACGGTCAATTCGTCCGAGTTGCTAGATTCATCCAAAGGGTCTGATTGAGCTATAGGGGCGGGGCATAAGGCATCGTGACTTGCAATCTTTTCTGAACAGCCGGAAGGTTAACATGCTTAAGCCGGTATCGATCATTCGGTAATACTTGTAAAATTTCCATTGGACCTTCGAATTTAGAGCCTAACTTAGTAGTGTGGCGTTCGTGGCGGCGCATTAAGACAAAATCACCGACCTTAAGAGGGTTGATTGTTGCTTTACCTTAGTCAAAACGTGATTTATCATTAAGGGACCGCTCGTCCATCCGCTTTTTAGCAAGGAGTCTAACTTCGTTTAAGTCGTCTGTCTGTTCGTCATCGTCAATTTGCAATATTTTAATGGCAGGTGGTGAACATCTTTTTCCTAATAATAATTCCATGGGACTTTTACCTGTACTTTTTGAAACTGTGCAGTTTATTGCTAGTTGTAATTCTTGTAAGGCTGTGTGCCAAGGCCTATTAATTTCTATAACAGACATATTATTCTTTATAACTTTCATCAGTCGCTCGATCTGTCCGTTGGCCCTACTAGCTCCCTTTGCTATGACATGGTGTTGAATCCCATATTGTTCACAAAAACTTTTAAAATCTGAAGAAGTCATGCTTTTATCTTGGTAAGTAATTAATCGAGATGGAGTGCCGAATATTGTTATTAGATTTAAGAAACATTTGATAGATCATATGGACATATTTAGTGAAACCATCGATAAATACGAAAGCATATTCGGATTCATTGCGTTTGCCGTTCATTCTGCCAGTTATATCTGCATGCACAGTATGAAAAGGTATGGCTATTTTGTCAATAGGATGAAGGGCAACCTGTCTTGCACCCGATACACCTTTTCTAACTCTACACATAACACAGTTTTCTACAAATCTTCTAACTAATCTGGTCATATTAGGAAACCAATACTGCTCTCTTAATTTTGCAAGGACTTTTTCCCATCCAAAGTGTTGAAGGTTATCGTGGTAATGGGAAATAAGATTTCATCTATAATTACGAGGGACTATGATTAACTTATGAGTCTTGTTATTTATTTGTACTTTCCGCCTCAGTAATTTATCCTGTAGTATGACGTAAGTATCAGCAATAGTCTTAGGAATCGAATCGCCTTTTAACTTATCAACAATATCAGCTAGAGTGGAATCGCGCTTTTGTTCAATAAGGAGCCAGTTATGATCAAGGCTAGCAGTATTAACGGACCATATTAATGAGCTAGGTTCTTTCATTTTGCAACACTGGTTTAAATGACATCCATTGGAACTTTTAACTGGGTTACGACTAAAAAAAGTCAGCGAGGGCAAGTTTTTCGCCCTTGCGGTATTCAATTTTGAATTGGAAATTCTGTAAGAATGCCCACCATCTGTGTACTCTCGGAGTTAAACCGCGCTTATGACTCGATGCTTTTAAAGAGTTACAATCTGTGACTACTTTAAATGACCGGCCATGGAGAAAATGGCGAAAATGTTTTATAGCCTTTACCACAGCAAGAGTCTCCAGTTCATAGGAGTGATATTTACTCTCTGTATTTGAAGTTCTCATGCTGAAATAAGCTATAACTAAAGGATTTCTGTCTTGTCTCTGAATCAGTACAGCACCATAGCCAATAGAGCTGGCGTCTGTATGCAACTCTGTTGGCAGGTTGGGATCAAATATAGTTAATACAGGGGAAGATGTAAGTATGTTAATTATTTTCCTTCGAGCAATGTCATGATCTTCGGTCCAATTAAAATTAATATTGGTTTTAGTCAAGTTGTAGAGAGGGGCCATGACTTTAGAGAAATTAGGTACAAATTTTCTAAAATAGCCAGCTAAGCCGTTAAATTGTCTAACTTCTTTTATACTTTTAGGTACCGGGAAGTCAGTTAAAGCCTGAATTTTTCTTGGGCTTGGTCTGACAGTATCATTTTCTACAATGTTACCAAGATATTCAATTTTAGTCTTAAGAAAAGAACATTTGAAAATGTTTAAAGAAAATCCTGCACGAGTTAATCTAGTCAAAATAAGTTTCAAATTGATTAAACCTTGCTGTACGGATTCAGATATTATCAAGACATCGTCGACATAAACTAACGCTATATTATATTTATAATCACCAAAAACAACTTTTATGGCGCGTTGATACACAGATGGAGCATTGCAAAGACCGAAAGGCATGCGTAAATATTCAAACTGTCCATCTGGCGTCACGAAAGCAGTCTTTTCGATAGAGGCTTCTGCAATAGGAATACTGTGAAAACCAGATGCCATATCTAGGCAGCTGTAGTAACGGGCTTTGCCTAATCTATCAATTTGGTCCGCGATCAAAGGTAAAGGATAATTATCTCTAATCGTATTTGAATTTAACTCGCGAAAATCAACGCAGAGCCGGTCCGTATCGTTATTTTTCTTGTCTAACAGAATTGGGCTGCTGAATGGGGAGGAGCTATCTCTTATTATGCCGTTTTTTTTTTAAATCTCGAATCATGTCCCTGACTTTCTCGCGTTCTATTGGAGACAAACGATATGGTCGACGCTGTACAATTTTATCGGGATTTTTTAATTTAATGAGTGAGACATGATTTCCAGACGTAAAATTATCTTTTAACTCGTTAATAATATTATAGATTTCGTTAATCTGTGTTGAGTCAGTTAGGTCGGTATCTATTTCAACAGCAAACGTCGAATTTAAACACTCATTGACAATAAACTTACGATTAACAGATATATCGTTTTCGCTAAGAGTAACGCTAAGGCCGGGTATTTTTAGAAGATTAAACCCTATTAAAATATCAAATTGAGTTTCGTTGTCACCTGCTACGTAAAACTCTAACTCTAAAGTGACATTGTCGATTTCTATCACAGCTGTAATGCTTTGTTTTGAGATAACCTTTTGACCACCAATGCCCATAAACTGTACGTTAACTTGTTTACGTTTGCCAGGAATTGAGCCAGCAATGCTCTCCCGAATTAGAGAACAATCTGCATCAGTATCGAAAAGACAGTTATACTGTTTGTCATCAATAATTACATTTGTTGTACTACGTTTAATCGATGAAAAATAGTTAATAGATTTATTTTGGGCGTTACGTTCGTCATTTTGACGGCGGTAGCAATTTTTCTCCAAATAACCCTTACGATGGCAGTAATCACATTCAATAACCTTAGTATGATTAAAAGTGCCACAAAAAGTTGAATTATTGTTACTGGATTGTGATAAAATAGCATTAGGCTTAGAGGGATTTTTTTCTCTGCAGTCCCAGGACAAATGACCCGGTTTATTGCAACTGAAACAAACTACTCGATCTTTCGAAAATCCCGTAACACGTGGTTTTTTAACATCGTTATATTTATTCTCTCTACTATCGATTTTACGTTTACGAAACGTTTTAAGAACCGATACTAATTTTGGAAGTGAATCGGGGGTATTTCTCAGCAACTCAGATCGAATAAACTCAGGGTAAATACCTGTGATCAGCGCATCCACCACCTCGGTGTCAGCAGCCTCTGGTCGAATCCTCTTAAAAAGCGTCCACGCCGTTGTAGCGTACTCTGCGTAGCAGCTCGCTTGGTCCGAAGTGTAGTTGCGCTATTTCTGCACGTCATCCGCGTACCGGAACTCCTTGCCAAACGTATGGATCAGCTCCTCCTTCACTTGTTCCCACGTTCTCCATAAAAATACACTTCACGTAATGTTACTTGGTTTATTATTAGTTGAATTCTAGCACAGAATTGAAATAAAATGTGACCAGTCCTTTTTATACACTAACCGTCATTACACTTAATGTTTAACAACTGCCACTTCCTTTACAACATATAATTGAAATTACTATACAATTAATTATAAAATATAGTTAAAAAATCAACATTAATAATGTAATGAATTTTGCACAACAACAAATGATTTATTTTACACAAATAACAAATTTATTTTAATAACCAATCGCTGCTTTACAACATTCGCCAACAGATGGCGCTATCAACAGAATGTAAATATAATCGCATGTTATTTATTACCGTAAACATAAAAATAAGTGTCAGAATAATGTTATATAATACTAATTGATTTTACTTTAAATGTATTATATGTTTTGGAGAAGCTAATAATTTTTTTTTTTGTTTAATATTGTAAAGTAGTGAAGTTCTTAGTTCTGTGTTCACAAATAGTAATTTAAATATCAATCTTCAATATTATTAACATTTTCGTATCAATATAATCATTATATATAAATTTGCGCCCATATATATTTAGGATGTAAATATGGGTGTAATCCCAATTTTGGTAACATATATCTTGCGTGTGGCTATGAATAGTCGTAGTGAATTTGTACCGTTTACTATATTTTATAATTGCTTAAAGTCGAGCCAATAGAAAATAATAGGTATGTGTTATAGAATGGCGACGCCTTCAAACACATAGCCTGAATTGTTGTAAGCACATTTTTATTTCCTTAATAGCACATCGAAGATACTTATTATTAAGGAACCATATATTTTGAAGTGAAAGATTTTAAAATAAGAACTGGCCTTGTATTGCCATGTAAAAGTAATAACAATGTTAAAATACGTGTACAACTATCTGTGTTTATCTTTTTTTTTGTTTCAATTAATAATATTTTGTCATTAGGATTTATCTTTTTAAATAAATCAATTGCCGTGTGGTTGACGGCATAGAATACAAGTGTCACCACCCCCTATCATCCCGTGGGTGTCGTAAGAGGCGACTAAGGGATAACACGATGCAAATACTATCTTTGCGTAGAGACGGAAAACTCGACATCAAACCCTATACGACTGCCTCGTTGGTCTCGCGGCATAAATGTGCGCGTGGGATCGGGAGGTCCCGGGTTCCATTCCTGGGTCGGGCAGTGTTATTGGGTTTTTCTGTCACGAAATTCTCAGTAGCAGCACGGAGTCTGGAAATGTGCCCGGTACGGCAATAGGCTCGCCCCTTATTACGTGGGACTAAAGTATACCTGACGAAAAGTGGGTGTAGAAATAAACCTCTGCCTACCCCTTCGGGGATAAAAGGCGTGACGATATGTTGTATAAATCAATAACTTATTGGTTGCACTTGTTTGGGATAACGAATTATGTGAATACTAGAATTTTACTTTAGTGGGGCTAATAAATCTAAAATTGTATTTTTTAATAAGTAGGTAGTAGGCTGATATATTATTGATGCTTTCATTTAACTTGAGAACAAAGCCCAGCAAGATTGGAAAAAGTTGATCGGCATTGACAGATTTAAAATAAAACTAATTTTCTTTATTCTATATTTGGATGAGTATGATGTGCATTGTTCAGTTTTTCTTTCATGGATTTCAGATAACTTGAAGACAGTTTTTGGATTTTTAACTGTTTAACCTACTGGTACTCATATTATTCGTTGAAATGTAAATAGTACCACAAAGGTTTTAGTGAGCAATATGTTCAAATTTAATAATGAAAGATAAATTTGATAACGTAACCACAGTGCAGTAATCTATATTTAATCAAACTGAATTGTAATTATTTCTATCTGCAATATTGAACTTATTATATTATATACCTACCTAAAACGTATGTGTATGTTAAAGTAATTATCATGACTGTAAACACTAAAAAAAAATTACTTTCACGTAAATACAAACTACGCTGCTACAAATCGGGTTAGACTAGAAGACAAATCCCGAGCTCCAAGGCGAAAGACTTCAGGATAACACTAGGTCGACGGTGATAATATGAAAATCTACCACCGCGACATCTGATAGAATAATTCACATAAACATATTTAACAGGAACTAGACGAGGTCGAAAAAGGTAATTATCGATTTTATTATTCTAGAATTCGTGGATGCACTGGCATTTAAATTTTAAAAGGGTTAACCGCTGCCGTCACGATGTTCGACATCAAATATATTCTAACTCGAAAGAACAAGGCCAGACCTAAAGGCCAAAAGTTGTAACAAATAACATCAAACCTGTTTATAAACTGTCTCACTATTGACCATAGCCCTCTTCTACCGAAAGGTTAGGCTAAAACACTGGCTAAGTGCTGGTTGGCAGACTTAACATGTCTTTCAAGAACATAAGAATCGGTCGTGTACATGCAGGGTTATTAACAATGATTTCCCTCACTGTTTAACAGGATAATAATTTAATATGCATATAACTTTGAAATCTAGCATCTCTGGGGTTTGAACCCAAGACCTTCAGCGTACCAATCTGTTACTTTCTCTATTTGGCTTTAGCTGCCTTTGGTAACTAAACATTATCAATAGAATTCGAATTAGACCTCAAACACAACGTATCACCCTTAGTTGGTTTGACTTTCTTTCACAATTTGTAAGGCCTCAGCAACTTAAATTCTTAGTTTATGTAAGTAGACATTTATTGTAAAGTACTGTGGTATAAAAGTTTCCTCACTCCCGCGGTAGTAGATTGAGGGTGTTGTGCCTGCTTATAAGTTTTCTAATCCGATTGCCAAGTTGCGTAGTTTTTCAGATGTCTGTGTACAAGGAATGGCAATATTATAATAAAGAGCGCATATTACAAGACATTGATGGATATTTATTTTATTTTTATTTTATTTTAATAAGCACACCAACAATATAATTACAAGAAATATTTTCAATACAGCTTTCATATTATATCTAATCTAGAGTAATTACACAGGTAATAGGTATGCATAACATTGGGAGAAAATATTTTTGTTCAAAGAGATTACAGTCTACATGTTATATCAATCAATCAATCAATCAGCCTATCGCAGTCCACTGCTGGACATAGGCCTTGGGAGAGGCCTATGTCACGCGCCACAGTACACGGTCCTCAGCCTTCCGCATCCAATCTGTCCCAGCCACCTTTCCAGGTCGTCGGTCCACCTAGCCGGGGGCCGCCCTACCTTACGCTTGCCGAGACGTGGTCTCCACTCTAGGATATGCTTGCTCCATCGGCCATCAGTCCTTCTACAGATATGGCCAGCCCACTGCCACTTGAGTCTACTGATTCTGTGAGCTATGTCGGTAACTTTGGTTCTTTGTCGGATAACTTCGTTTCGGATTTTATTCTTCAAAGAGACGCCAAGCCAGGCCTCCGTCACTGGCTCAAATTCGCGCGATAAACACCTACCATTTCGTGTATCCATATGGATACAAATGACAGAGGGCCGCCGCACGCCCGGCAGAGCGTACGCACGGCACGTTTCCTGCGCTTTCTTATAAAAATGCCGAGGAATTATTGTGCAGTGGATGGATGTAAAAGCCAAAAAACAAACAAAAAGTTGTCGTTCTTTTCACCGCCGAAAGACGAACAAAGGTAAGTAGTTACTTACTTATATCAAATCTTATCTACTAATTTTATTGACACTTCTTTATCTGCGACAATTTTTTTTTGTACGTGGGTACATACAAATTCAAAGATGAAATTCGAAATATAAGAAACAGATCAAAACGACGCAACTCGCAAGGCAATGATGCGATAAGGTACTTTATCTATTATGATATAGGGTTGATATTACACTAAGGGCCTGTTTACCACACCTCTAAGCGTTACCTTCCAAATAAGTAAATTCCAAATTAGAACGAAATTTGTATGAATTTATTTGCCGAGTATTTTATACAGAACTTATCAGACTTATTGGACAGTGGTGAAACCGGCACTTAATATTGTTTAACATACATCTTTTCATTTC
Source organism: Euclidia mi (assembly GCA_944739405.2). Taxonomy (NCBI): domain Eukaryota; kingdom Metazoa; phylum Arthropoda; class Insecta; order Lepidoptera; family Erebidae; genus Euclidia; species Euclidia mi. The sequence continues at coordinate 47,994,001 of OX123186.2, read as the reverse complement.
TATGTGACAGGAATAATTTATTGATCACCTAGTTTTTTGTGACGACGAAGACGACTGGTCGTAAGAAATATATATCTTTTTACGCTTTGTGACTTTATTGCTAGGTGTCATGGTTGTAATTAGGTTGAACTTACAACTGTGTATGTATATGTTAAAGCCATAGTGATTAATATAAAATTATACATATTGACTGGTCAATATATATAATTACTAAATTAGCGTGGCGTGATCACCAAGCCACGCTATAATGAAATGGAGAGTCATGAGAAGATGTTTAATGATGTTTGTTCACAAGAAAACCTAACCTAACCTATTAAAATGGTTCTTCTGGTTAATCGGCCAGTTAATATATCGATGTCCAGTACAGAACTATTTCAAATAAAAAATCTGACTAAAACAAATATCATGCATTTTAGTCAACGAATTGAAACCCCCTCACAAATTGACATTGTATATAGTAACAAATTAATAGAACAAGTAGATAATACGAAATTTCTCGGTATCTATATTGACAAAAAACTTAATTGGAAAAGCCATATAGATTATGTTTGTAAAAAACTTAGCAGACACTCCTACGCTCTTTATAAGCTTGCACCAACGATCGATACTCATACTTTAGTTACTGCGTATCATGGATTAGTAGCATCTACCTTGAGATACGGCATAATCTTCTGGGGCAATGCAAGTGATAAAGAGATTGTGTTCAAATTGCAAAAACGCTGTATACGTGCTATGTTTGGACTGAAAGTTACAGATAGTTGCCGGCCATTTTTCATCAAATATAAAATTTTAACGTTACCATGTTTATATATCATGCAAGTTTGTAATTTCGTTAGAATGAATCCTCAATTTTTTCCTCGCCTTTCTGATACTGTTAAGCGTAACAGGCGAGATAATGATAGACTCTGTATGCATAGCGCCAAGACTGCTCATATGGGTAATAGCATATTTTGTATGGCACCAAAACTTTATAACAAAATTCCAAGAGAATGGAAAAGGTTAAATACAAACCAATTTAAACTGAAACTTAAGGAAATATTATATAATAAAGCATACTATAGCATAAAGGATTTTTTGAATGACACTATTTAAACTTGAAATTTATGTTTTGACATCTATCCTTAATTTTGTAACAATTTGACATTTTAGTTTTATTATTATTAATGTACACTTATTATTTAATTTTATTTTGACTGACCAAATTCAATTATGTTACTAGCAATACGTTGACATGCATGAATTTATTTAATTATTTTGAATCCTGTACGCATACTTTGATAATAACATGTTTTTAAATTTTGTACACCATACTCTGGTCGAATATGACGGAAATATTATTTTGTAACACTACCATCTGTATTTTGTACTCATATTCTTACAAAATAAATTATTCTTATTCTTATTCTTAAAAAAAAAAAACTTTGCAAGCTGCAATAACTTACACCTGTTATATTACTTCATCCAAGACTACAAGCTAGTTAATGTGATTAATTCGGTGCCAAATATTACTGTGTCCAAAGTGAGTAGATATTACACATTAATGGCTAGATAGTATATATAATACCTGTATTTATTATTTTGGCTGTAACATATATATATATATATATATATATATATATATATATATTATTTTGTTAGTATTTATTATTTTGGCTGTAACATATATATATATATATATATATATATATATATATATATATATATATATAAATACTAGCCGTTTCCAGTGGTTCACCCACCTCCTGAGGGAACTTCTTCGCGTACCGGAAAATCCCAAATATCTTACCTATCTCTATTTTTTCTAAAATAAAATATAGCCTATGCTACTCGCAGACAATGTAGCTTTCTAATGGTGAAAGAATTTTTAAAATCGGTCCAGTACCTAGTTTTTAAGTTTATCCATTACAAACAAACAAATTTTACCCCTTTATATTAAGTGTAGATAATGAAATTTAGGATCAAATAACATGACAAATGATCAAATGAAAAATTATTCCTTAGAAATATGCTGCAAAATTCACGTCATAGTAACTGTCAAGAAGACATTTGTGACTTGCTTCAGAGGTCAGATGCTACCACTCTTATTGAACGGCCCATACCTGGCCAAAAATGTAAGGCAGGAACACCTTCAGCAGTTGACTTAAACGGCGAAACCGACTACAGATTCGATTTGCCTGCAAAAAATGCGTTGACCTATGTGTCAGGGTATTTATTGTTTAAGTGTAGCAAGAAACATAACCGCACTAGCTTTAATGCTTTGTTACAGGCGAAACCTAATGTTGACGAAATAACACTATATATTCATTTCAAAGCCTATAATAAAGATACATCTTTTTATGGTAGCCTAAAAGTTGCACCAGAAACGTTTATAAATTTATTGACAAATTAGAAATATTAATCGTGAATAATTTTGACAACGTGCTTATGAATTGATCGGGTAGCACCGTGTTGGAAATTCTAAATAAAGTCGATTTGCCTGGTGTTTGCTCATGTTTTCCGCATAATTACTTATTAAAATTATTTACAAGATTAAGGATATTTTCAACATTGAAATTTAATAACCGCGAATTTAGACAAGGAACAAAATATCTTAATCATTTCATAAAACTCAAACATTTTTAACTTTAACAACAAAACTTAAATAAATTTACAAATATAAATATGGTTATTTCGCAACATTCGTTTTATTTCCCAAATCATTATAGGAACAACCCTAGCGCCTTCGTTCGATGACGCGCTTGTATGTAAGTCAAACAATCTACAACTCTTTGCTTGCGTAGTTATGGTACATTTCTGTTCACTGCGAAAATCGGCTATTATTATTAAGATTTTGTAGGTGATTATAGCGTAGGTCTTTTCGGTTTTGTATGGGAGTGATGTATCTGTTACGAAGTAACTATTTAGTAATCTGTGGCCAAGCATAGCCCGTTCCATAGCTCACTGCGTGACTTTTAGTTTGTGGACTAGTCCCACTGTGAGTGTCCACGTCTCGGCACCGTACGTCATAACAGGTAGGACGCATTGGTTGAAGATTTTGGTCTTCAGGCATTGCGGTAGGGGCGAAGAGAAAACTCGACGTAGCTTGCCAAACGCTGCCCAACCCAACTGGATCCTGCGGTCGATTTCTTTCTCGAAGTTGTTTCTACCAAGCTGGACTACTTGCCCAAGGTAGACATACTCTTGAACAACTTCGAGCATCGATCCGTCGACATAAACCGGTCCCGGCACAATGTGTTCGTTGAACATAATCTTGGTTTTATCCAAGTTCATGCCGAGACCGACCCGTCGAGAGGCTCCTTTAGGCCGTGCAGCATCTCGCTCAGCTCTTCCAGGCTCTCTGCCACGATGACGATATCGTCGGCAAACCGAAGGTGGGATATGTACTCGCCATTAATGTTTATGCCCCGTCCAGTCCAGTCCAGCGTCTTAAAGACGTCTTCGAGTGCGTTGGTGAAGAGCTTAAGGGATATTACATCCCCCTGCCTCACCCCTCTACGCAACTCAATGGGGCTGGTTTTACTGTCCTGGAGCTGAACGGTCATAGTGGCCGTGTCGTACAAACATCTCAACACCTCGATGTAGCGCCAATCGATGCGACACCGCTGCAGAGCATCCAGAACCGCCCAGGTTTCGATGGAGTCAAAGGCTTTCTCGTAGTCCACGAAAGCCATACACAGCGACTGATTGTATTCGTTGGTCTTCTGTACAATCTGCCGAACAGTATGGATGTGGTCTACGGTGCTGTAGCCTTTTCGAAACCCGGCTTGTTCCGGTGGCTGGAAATCGCCGAGTTTTCGGGCGAGGCGATTTGTTAGGACTCTCGAGAACAACTTGTAGACGTGACTCAGGAGTGAGATGGGTCTGTAGTTTTTCAGCAGGGTTTTGTCACCTTTTTTGAAAAACAGAACCACCGCACTCCCACTCCACGCCTGAGGTGTTAGGCCTTGGTGGATAACGGAATTAAACAAAAAAGAGCTCTGTGGTGATTCCGTCATCCCCTGGAGACTTGTTGTTCTTGAGCTGCTCGAGAGCCACTCTTACCTCGCCCTGGTTGACATCAGGGATATCCTCCGTGTAATGGCGCGTGAGTTGGGCTCTGTGGTCATCATCGCTGGGTCTCGTGGGTTTGGGCATCCGTGATGCGTACAAGTCCTTGTAGAAACTCTCAATTTCAGCGACAATCTCGGACTCGGAGGTTACGGTTTTGCCATCCGCAGTATTGAGTTTCGACAGATGAATTCTACCAAGCTGGCGAGCGAAGACTTTAGTGCCTCGATTCTGTTCAATCGCAGCCGTAATGGCGCGGGTATTGGAACATCGGAGGTCACGTCGCACCAGCTTCCGGATCTTCCGGTTTAGGTTTCTTCCATCTGTCGAAGACGTCTGCGCATATGACATTCCCCTTCTTTGCCTCATAAGTTCGAGAGTCTCGAGCGAGAGTTTACTTTCCTTGTTAACGCTTTTTCCGGGAAACACCCTTCGAGACACATCCTGTAGCGTTTTGACCACAGCGTCGGCTTTCTCGTCAACAGTGCCATGGGTTTCCAGCAGTCCGAAACGGTTTTGAAGTTCTAGTTGAAACTTTTCGGATCCAACTGCTAGCTGAGGTGCAGTAGATCTAAGAGTAGACTTCATCATGCGAAGCTTCTCAGCTCTGAAGTCTATATTGAGAGTGCCTCGGACAAATCGGTGATCGCTACCGGTATTAAACCTGTTGATCACTAAGACGTCTCTAAATATATACCTCCGATCAGATATGATGAAGTCTATCTCGTTCCTTGTCACAATATCGGGGCTTCGCCAAGTCCACTTTCTGTGAGGCTTCTTCTTAAAGAAGGAGTTCATTAAGAAGAGCCCCTGTGACTCCAGAAAGTTGACCAGCATTTGCCCCCTGTGATTTCGGCACCCCACGCTATAGGATCCGATTCTCGTTTCGCCGCGTTCTTGTACTCCCACTTTGGCATTAAAATCCCCCATAACAACGCTGTAGTGTGTCTTGGTGGTATGATGTAGAGCCTTAGTAATGTCCTCATGTTATAACTACCATAAAAATACACAAAAGCAAAGAAATTAACTAAAAAGAAATTAAATTGTACAATGTTGTTCCTTATTGTAAGAGGTAATACCTGTATTATCCAAATTCCATTGCGAAGATGTCAATCGCGCTATTATGCTTTACAACTCCATCATTGTACAACCGAACCATACGCGTTAGTGGACTGTTGTAACTAATATTTAGGGTGCACGTGAGTACCTCAAATACACGCGGATGGCGCATGACGCGCTAGTTAATTTTAAACTGGATTTTATTTGTAAGTGGGGCGTCTAAAGCCCCATTGATAATTTTATGGTGAATCAATAAATCTGAAATGTCACGCCTGTCCTTTAAGCTTTTCATTTTATAATTAAGTAGCCTATTTTTGTAAGCAGAAATGGATTACCGAACTCCGTTTCTAATTGTTAAATGTCTAAGAAAACGTGCTTGGATAGATTCAATGGATTCCGCATATGTAATATGGAAGGGTGACCATATAGCAGAACAGTATTCCAATATACACGTCACCAAAGCGTTGTAGAGTAACATGATGGTGCTGTTGTTACGAAACGGTTTACACATACGTATTACAAAGCCGAGTGTCTTACCAGCCTTCGCTACTGACTTATCTATGTGATGACGTCAATGGTGTATCTAAGGTAACCCCCAAGTCTTGAATGACTGAAACCCTCTCCAAACCGATTCCATCTATTTCATAGCGAAAGTTAATGTAAGTAACTTTTTAGTGAATGTTATAAGCTTACATTTTTTTATATTAAGTGTCATTTTGTTATCTTTACACCATTGCTGAAGCGTATACAAGTCATCCTGAAGAGCGATACAGTCATTTAGTGTCACTACTCTGCGATATAGCTTTAAATCGTCAGCATTAGCCAGACAATCGCTCTTAACTAAATCCAGTAGGTCGTTAATAAAAGCAAGAAACAATAAAGGGCCCTATTTGGACCCCTGAGGATCACCCGAGGTGGGTGTAAATGGCTTAGATTCATATCCGGCCAATGCTACAAGTTAAGAACGATTTTGCAAGTAACTAATAAACCATCGTAAAAGACAGCCATGAATTCCAGCATGGTTCAACTCAAGAGAATGATCCACACGGTCGAAAGCTTTCGCGAAATCGGTATATATAGCATCAACTTGACCCCTTATCCTTCAACGCGTCAGTAATATAGGTAGTATATATTAACAAATTTGACAGAGTAGAGCGGTGGGACACAAAACCATGTTGTTTCGAGCATAAAGTATGGCGAAGATGATAATATGTTACTTTGTAAATGAGGCCTTTAAAAATTGTAGCAAATTGTGATATTAAAGTTATCGGTCTATAATTGGTAACGTCATTCAGATTACCGGATTTGTGTATTGGAACGATGTGCGCGATCTTCCATAAGTCGAAATATTCCATGTTTAACCCTAGAGTACTAATCTAATTTTTTTACCGCTTAATACTAATGATCGCTTGGGAGGCTACTTCATATATGATACAAGATTTTAAAAAGACTTTTTTATGAAAAATTGTTTTAATTTTAACAAAATAATGAAGAAAGACCTTGTTTCTTTAAATGCAATGGCACATTTAAGTCTAACGTAACCCTTGTTTGTTTGTTGAATAATAATAATAAAAAATGAAAAGTCACATATAGCCTCTGATTTAGTATCTAAATTAAGTATTTTTTTAATTTTATATCACATAAAAGTAAAATTACCATTGTAATTATAAGATATTTGGCTTGACAATAAATTAAAATCAGACTATATTTTTCTATCAAAATTACAGCAGTTTGGATCGAGATTGGGTTTGTAGAGTGACTTCTAACTCCGCGCTTGTGCTTGCTTGTATTTGAGATGTTCGAGGAGGTAAATCCAGATTGTTCGGAGCAATATAATTATGGAAGATCATCTTCAAGCTGGCACGAAAGATCAGCCATACTGTCGTCTGAATCATAATCCTCAACGTAATCTTCTGTTTCACTGTCCGATTCTTCGTTTTCCAAATATTTTTTTATCTGGTTCTCATAGAGATTCATCTATGAAACAAAATTACCAATTCTCAGCTTTATCAAACAAATAAATAACGAGATAATTGCAAAAAACCAAGAAACGGGATTGATAAAAAACTTACCTTTAATACTAATGATCGCCTCCCAGGCGACCGTCATTAACTCAATACCTGCATATTCCCCGCTAAACCCGTGACCACTCTCTACTGCGTCACGGGGTGCACTATTTTGGCGCAAACGCAGCCCGCAATACATAGACGTAATTTAAAAATATTCTTAAAATATCAACCGAACGCGGCCTCTCAGGCGATGATTAGTATTCTAGGGTTAAGGGACTTATTGTAGATGATATGGAGGGGCTTAATAAGCACTTCTATACAGAGTTGGATAAATATAGGCGGCAGACCATCCGGGCCCGTGCCTTAACTTAAATTTAGTGCTTTAATACTTGCTCTTATGTCACTCTCAGAAATGTATACAGACGAGAGGGAATAATTAGATGAATCGCGATAATCAAAAGAATTCGATGACCGCTGGTGTATGTGTATGTGGAAGCAAAATACTCCGTAAACAGTCTAACGACGCAATTACCTCCTTCACCGACCTCATCACTATATACAACTTGATGGGGAACGCTCTGTAACGGGTTCTGGTAGTAAAACGCAGAAAAGGTTCTATGCGTTTATTTGCTGAGTATTGTCTCACTTCCCTTGCACGAGTATGACCGACCAACAACACGACACTGGCCTGAACACTAAGGCTGCAGTCTCCCACGCTGTTCCCTCCGATAGTGTGTAGGCAGGCTGCTCGAAGGCTGCGCGTAGCGGTAGATCCTCGCAGGCCGTTGGTTCAGCTGGCAGACGCCGGCGGTGTGTGTACGATGAGCAGGGCAGGCCAGACTCTTCGCCAGAGGTGAAGCCGAAGGCGATGCAGGAAAGTGTAGCGGTCTAGGAGCATAGCCCAGAGCTTCCAAGGTGGACCTGGAACCTGAAGGAAAGCAGCATTAGGAGAGCCACAACCAATAGAGTCAGGCAGGCGGTGTCAGCCAGCCTCAACTAGCAGGTAGAGAGATGGGCAGTACGCTAACGCAGTAAATGTAGTGCTTACCCGTAGCTGGGACCAGGATACACGTAGATACGACGTAGGGTCAGTAGGCACGCTTAGTTATAGTAGGTGGGTAGTAGAAGCGACGTTAGAGTAGCGGTGCCGGCCTCTCTGTCGGCCCCTTTATATACCGGGCCCTCCATCAGAGTTCGTGTTGGCGAAGCTTGACCAAATATGGGCAAAACTTACGAGCGCGGACGATGGCCTTCCCTGATTGGCCGAGCGTACGGACGGTATTATGACGTACACTCGATAGGTACCGGTCATACGCTACAATACCGCCCGCCTTAGGAGAGGATTTTACGCGGCTAACAAGGAAAATCCGACTAGCTGCGTTAGGTCTATGAGTCCGCTACTGTCCAAGCTAAGACGGCATATAGAGAGAAGGAAGGGAAAGTCTTCTACGGTTTGTTACAAATAGTTAGGCACCATAGTGTATAAGTTTTAGGTCCTTAATGTGCCAAAACCCAATAGAATTTCCAGACGCGTCCGACAACTCGTAAACGAGAGGCGACTTTTTATTAATCACTGTGCACTTCACGAATTTAGGGGCTAGTTTCTTACAGAAGGACTTATCCTTGTCGCTCTGATAAAAAGTCCTTTTCCACACAGTGTCTCCCACATTAAACTCAGCTGGTTTACGGCGTAAATTATACGTTTGGGAATTCCTAGCATGAGCTTGAATGAGGAGTGCCTGAACTTTGTCAAATATGCCTGATAAGTGACTTATGTTTTCTGCGTAATCGTCCCTAGGTATGTATACTATATCATCAGCGTCCGTGTCGACATAGTGTGAGCCGCATGGAACTAATTCACGTCCATAGACTAAAAAACTAGGTGTATAGCCCGTGACTTCATTAACTGCAGTATTTAATGCAAACTGCACCTTAGGTAGGAGAGTGTCCCATAATCTCTGGTCATTTCCTACAAACGCCGCTAAGGTAGAACCAATGGTTTTATTATAGCGTTCGACCGTATTGACATGTGGGGAATATTTAGGAGTATAATGAAGATTAGGGATTTTGTACTTGCGCAACATAGCTTTTAAAGTAGCACTGACAAACTGTTTACCATTGTCCAATATAATTGTAGATGGTATACCTTGAACTAAAAATATTTTTTCTTCCAAAATATTAGTTATTATTTCAGCAGTTGCGCGCCTGATAGGAAAAAGTAGGCAGTATTTACTAAAACAACAAGTTACTACAAAGATGTAGGCGTTTTGTTTTCTTGTGACCCTAGTGGCCCCACCAAATCTACACTTATGGTTTGGAAGGGTCGTGAACACACTTTGGGCGATTTGATTGTAGCGTTCCTAAGGTTGTCTAAAATTTCGGATACGTAAGGTAGTTTGTACGCGTCTTTTTTAGTAATAGAATTAAGTTTCCGACTATCTAAACAATACCTTAGTTTACCGTCCTTCTTAGGCGTTAGTAAAATTGGTGACGACCACGGACTTTCGTATTTTTCTACCACTCCCAATGCAAGCATTTCATCTAATTCGTCAATAATTATTTTTAATTTCGCCGGCGGTAACCTATAATATCTTTGGCGTATCGGCGCAGAATCGCCAGTGTCTGTTGCATGTTCTATTAAGTGAGTTCGTCCTAAACCGGTTTTTTCAGTAGAAATCGACTCGTATTGCTTTATAATTAACTTAGCCGTTCTTTGTTGTGACTCACTCAACTCACTAAAAGATTGCAATACGTTCGTGTTACTCGGCTTATTTTCACTTAACACACTACACGGCAATGTTTTAGACATGCATACGGATGCGATATGGTTAGGCAGTAATTTAAATAGTTTCCAGAAATCGATGCCTAAAATAAAATTACTTGTAACTTCTGGAATAATATAAGCTTTCAATAGGTGGGTTTGATTATTAAAAGTAGTGGGTAAGTTGATAAGGCCGCGCGGCAACAAGATATTTCCATTCGCGGTCCGAATGGAATTAGTGTTGTGACACTGCTGTATTTCTAACCGGGTTTTAGTAATTACCTCCAGATGGGAGTTGTTACCTAAAATTGTAATGGCTGAACCGGAATCGAGCAATCCACAAATAGGTAAACTGTTAATCGTTACGTTAACATAGGGCCGTAGGTCATTTTTAGGTTTATTATCCAGGATCGAGGCGACGGAATAACTAGAGAAATACACTTTAAGAGTGTTTAGCCAATTTCTCCTATCATCTTTGTCAAAATTGGTTGAATAGGTTGTAGAACCTAATTTAGATTTTGACACGCCCCGACCCTGACCAACTAGTTTTTTAGTTTCGTCGATTTACAGTTCGCGCAGTTAGGGAATGTCACATCCCTACGGCCGCACTTGAAGCAAATTGCGAACCGATCTCGTTTGCATTCATTCAAACTGTGATCATTGATACGGCAGCGCGAGCAGTACTTGGACGTGACTAGAGCGACAGAGCTAGGTTTAGACTTAGGTTTGCTAGGTTCGTTGTTCTCAGTGTATTCGGGTTTTCCGGACATACCCTCTATAGTAGCAACGGGATAATTATTGTAGGAATTATTACGCGCTCGGTTATTAGGTTTGTGACTGTAAGCTAGGTCTGGTGCCAACGTGTCGTTACTGTAATACGGTTCGCGGAATTGAGAGTTCAAACATTTCATCCGTTCGTAGTTTAAACATAACGTCTGCAGTGTTGCTATACTGTCTATTGAATATATTGACGGAGCTAGCACTAGCAAGTAGCATGGACGTATGTTATGCAATAGGATGTCTAACTTTTCGCGTTCGGACAATAGCTTTGAAACAGCTGATTCATTATCGAGAGATAAATAATTATAGTTTCGGTAGCACCTTGAGTACGTCGGCGGATTTCATTTAATAACCGGTAGTCATAATCGTACGGTGTGAAATCGTCTATTAATTTAGTGGTGAGTTCTTCCCGTGTAGTGAAATATTCTTTTAGGCCGCAGTACCAGTGAAGTGCGTTACCGGTGAATATTTCGGAGGCATATGATAAAATTTTAGTGGAAGGTAGATTACGCACGTTTTGGAATTCGGTTACGCGTTGTAGGAACGCTCGGACGCATCCCGTACCGTCGTATTTTAGCTTAGACAGTTCGCTAACTCTCAAATGCTCGCAATGCAATACTGGGGCTAACCCTGCCTTTTTTTGATTTTTTTTTTTTGCGGGGGGAAATCCTCATGGACTACCTCCACCTGGGGAAAGGCGGAGGGGCGTGCCGGACTCTTACCGGCTAAAACCACCCCGGTGTCTACTCGCACGTGCGTGCGGGGCCGCGGGAATCCAAATTCTTCCGCAGCCCCACACTAGTGCTGGCCGGGTCTGTCCGGGCCTCGTCTCCTGCACGGGGTAGTGAGGTGTTGAACTACCCCGTGCATCGCCTCAGAGGCACGCGCCGACAGCCGCGCGCGCCTGCGCCTCGGGTCCATCGAATAGGGGGCGAGGACTTCCCCAAGTCCCTCGCCCCTGGACCCATTCATGGGGGCCGGAAAAGGGCGTTGTCCGCCCTTCTCCTGCGCCCGGTGCGCCTTCTGCGGCCGGGGAAGGGAGTCGAGATCTCCCTCTCCCTTTCCGCAGTTTCTTTCTGCGACATCACGTCTTCGCAGAAGGAAACCACCGCGTCCCACGACTCTGCGCTACCGACCATCCTCCGCACAACGGCCGGCAGCGACAGATCGCCTTCTATTTTGTTTGTGAGGACACGGCGCTGCTCCTCCCAAGCTACACACTCGGCGAGCGTGTGTTGCGCCGTGTCCTCCCCGCAATGGACGCAGTGGTGGCACCGAGCGTCCGGCTCCCTGTCTATGCGGCACAGGTACTTGCCGAAGCAGCCGTGCCCCGACAGCACCTGCGTCACCCTAAACGACAGGGAGCCATGCCTTCTCCCGAGCCAGTCATCGAGTACTGGCCGGATCGCCTCGACGGTAACTAGGCCGGCGGTAGGGCGCAGAAGCCTTTGCCGCCATTCCGCCACCAAGACCTGACGGAGCTCCTCTCGACGCAGCGCGATCTGCCGCTGCACCAGCCTCGAGCCCCGTGTCTGCTCTTCCTCGCGCCATCGATATAATGACGCGAGTACTTTCGCCTCTAGGTCCCAGGGCGGGGATCCGGCCAGGATGCAAGCCGCCTCGTAGGAAATCGTGCGATACCCGCGGATGACTCTGACGGCCATCGCCCTCTGCGGTTTGCGCAGTATGGCGAGAGTGCTGGCCGTCATGTCCATCGCCCACACAGGGGCCCCATACAGGGCCATGGACCGCACGATTCCCACGTACAACCGCCTACAATTGGCGCTCGGGCCCCCCAAGTTGGGAAGCAACGTTGAAAGCGCGCCTGCTGCGCCCATGAGCTTGGGCGCCAGCCGCCGGAAGTGGGGCCCGAATTCCCATCGGCTGTCGAGCACCAATCCCAGATACTTCATGGTGGACTCGACAGCTATCCGGGCTCCGCTGACCACGATGTGTGATCCCGGCGCCGGCGCCCGTCGGGGGCCATGAAACACTATGGCCTCCGACTTATTTAGGGCCACCTCCAGGCCCAGGCGCCGGATGCGGTTCACCACCTGTGACACCGCAGCCGTGGCTATCAACGTCGCTTCCCTGTGCGAGCTCCCCTGGGCAGTTACAAGCGTGTCGTCCGCATAACATGTCAAGTCGGCGCCCAGCGGCAGTTCGCCTCTCAGCACCCAGTCGTAGCCGATGTTCCACAGGAGCGGTCCCAAGACCGATCCCTGCGGAACACCGCACGACATGAGGTGCCGACCAGCACCGTCACGTCCCCGATAGGTGACGCATCTACCCTCTAGGTAAGCCCCTACTGTACGGCGGAGGTAGGGAGGCACGCGATGGTATTTCAGAGCCTCCCGAATACAACTCCAGGGTAGGGTGTTGAATGCGTTGGAGATGTCTAAAGACACCGCCAGCACCACCCCACCCCGGGACACCGTCTCCTCCACCAAGGCCCTCAGGCGCATGATGGCGTCTATGGTGGAGCGCCCCCGACGAAAACCAAATTGGTTATCGTCCAGGTTCGGTCCCTCCCTGCACAAGTGGCTGACGAGGCGATCTGCGATAATACGCTCAAAAAGTTTGCCCGCCTCGTCGAGCAGCACTATGGGCCGATACGCGGACGGCGATTCCGCGGGGCGCCCCTCCTTTCTGAGCAGGACCAGCCTCCCCTCCTTCCACACACTAGGAAACTGACCCTGCTCGAGACATGCCGTGAAGAGCCCCCTCAGCTGGGGCTCTAGCTCCTTCAGAGCCAGGACAAGAGCTCGACCAGGAACTCCGTCGGGTCCGGGCGCTGTGTTCTTAGCCTGGAGTCGCAACACGGCCGCTCTCATCTCTGTTTGCGTCACCTCAGGGACATCGATGCTCTGCTCTTCTGGAGAGTCTGTGGCTGAGGGTGAAGCCATCGCCGGGGGAACGTGTCCCACTCGCTCTGGGAAGAGAGCCGATACCACCGCCTCTAGCAACTGGGGTTGCATGCTTTGCGTTAGTGGAGGCGCCCAGGGACGCAACTTGCCCCGTACCCAACGGTAGGGGCGCCCCCACGGATCCCGATCTAGGGACCCCAGCAGCTCCTCCCTGGCACGCGACTTTGAGTCGCCGATGGCCAGCCACAGAGTCTCCTTAGACGCGCGGTACACTTCATACAACGCGTCCTCCTCGGCGGAATCTCGTCGACGTCGTCTCCGGTATCGGGTGTACCGGCGACGAGCCGCAACGCATGCTACGCGCAATTGCGCGATCTCAGCGGTCCACCAGTACACCCGGCGCCTTGCGGACTGTTGGCGAACACGGGGCATGGACGCGTCGCAGATCTGCGTCATCGCCCCACGAAACCGCAGCGCCACCGCCTCGACGTCGACGGGGCCGTCCGTCGTCGACTCCCAGATCCAGGACTGGACTAAGGTAGCTTCCTCGAGTAGTTCCTTGTCGATGCGTTTAAGCGCCCAACGCGGGCCGTCGTTAATCGGGGTTGTTGGATGGCGGCCGCTCGCGGTCTGGGCAGAGACGTCGAACCGGATATATCGATGGTCCGACAGCGTCTCCACCTCCACGGCGACACGCCAGTCGCAGACTCGGCTGGCGACAGAGGGGCTAGCGAATGAGACGTCCACTATCGACCCGCCCCGCTGCCGCACGCACGTGTAAGCCGAACCCCGATTCAGGACGACCAGACCAGTCGTCACCGCCCACTCTTCTAGCACCTCGCCCCGAGGGTCAGTGACCGGAGATCCCCACGCCGATGACTTGGCGTTGAGATCCCCGAGCACCAGAACGGGACGAGGGTGATAGCGGCCTACGACGGCGCCCAACTCGACAAGGAAACCCTCAAAGTCGGCGAGACTCTTGTTGGGGGAGAAATACGCTCCCACAATGACAATGCCACCCGAGACCGCAGCAACCCAGCCGCGGCCCCGCGACGGGTCGATCAGAGTCTCGCCAATAATGGTCACCAAACCGTCAACGCATCCCAGCCAGTTGTCACGGGCGGGAATGAAGTACGGTTCGGCGACCACAGCCACGTGAATCGACCACTCTGCCATGCTCTGGAGTAGGAGATCCTGAGCTCTGGCACAGTGGTTGATGTTGCCCTGGAGAAAATGGAGTTGTGCCATTATTGGCACTCCATTCCCTCGACAACGGTCCTGGGCCTGGAGTCGGCCACGGAGCTATTAGCCTGCGGGGGTGGCGAGGTTTCCCCGGCAGGTTTAGAGCTCCTCTTCTTTTTCTTCTTGGCCTTGCTGGCAGGCGCGCCACAGGCCCCTCCGCCCATTTTGTGTCCCGCTGGCTTCCCCGCAGCCGAACATAAGCTGTAGTTGGGCGCCGCGGAACTGGGCCGCCTTGTGGCCGGGCTGACCGCAGCGATAACAAAGATCACTACGGTCAATCTCGGCGGTGCACTTTGCCCGTACGTGCCCCTTCTCCAGGCACCGGAAGCATCGCAAAGAACGGGGCTGCAGGAGTGTCACCCTCGCTGCAATCCAGCCAACCAACAATCTGCCGCTATCAGCGATCTTCTTCGCCGACGCCACAGGGCACCGAACCCAGACTACGCCAAGTCCAGTGGCGTCGGCGCGTATATCACCGGCCCGCACCTTGTCCGGCGAACACTCTCCGCTTCGGGCAACGGCCGCCACCACCTCCTCAGAGGTCACGGAGTCGTCCAGACCAGCAATCCACACCTCTGCGGTTTTCACTGGCCTGGAGACCCAGACGTCCTCAGGGCTGAGAACCTCCATCATCTTGGCAGCCAGAGCGTCCGCCTTTTCGGCACTGCCGCTAGCAGCACCAGCCACCTCGAACAGCCGCGCACCCGTGGCAGCCTGCCTGAGGGTGACGGACTGGAGGCCAAGATCTGATAATTTGATCTTGGCCTTGGCCTCGGCAATGACCGACTGGTACGTTACGCCGCGCTCCGCAGCTCCGGGCTGTAGCGTGAGCGTCACAGCCTCGGAACGCGGGGCATGTATCGTCGGTCCTTTGCGACCGCCTTTGGCAGTCCGCCGCGCAGGTTGCGCAACCGTCTTTGCGGTTCCACCGGGGGCGCATGGAGCAGCTGCGGCCTTCTTGGCGGCTTTGCGGGCCTTTTTGCGGCCTACGACTTTCGCCCAGGTCTCACCCTTAGACCCGGCAGTCGTGGGCTGGTCGCTCGGAGGAGCTCCCTCCGTGGGCTTTTCGTTACCCTCCGCGGGCTTTCTCTTTTGAGGCGCAAGTCTCGGCGGCTCCTCAGTCCTCCGCGTGTCAGCCGCTAGAGGCGGACGGAGAATTTCCGCAGGGAGGCGCTGAGAAATTGCCTCCAGCCGAGCGTCAACCATGCTCCCGCACCGGAGCATGCAGGTCCGGACAATGCGCTCGACCTCTTCGTCGGTACGAGGGCTTGCCGGTCGCGGTGCTGGAGACGAGGCCACTACAGGTGCGGCATCAGTGGACTTGCGTCGCTGCTGGTGCTCACTTAGCGCAGCGACTTGCCGCCGGAGGTCCTCCAGGTCATTTCGAAGGCGGCTGTTTTCCTCCTGTAACTTAGCAACCTCGTCAGAGGCCGTCCTGTTGAGGAGGATGCCAACCGCCTCCCTGATATCCGCGGCAGCCTCCTTTAAGCCTCGGATGAACGTGCCCTTCAGGCTGCCAGACTTTGTGGCAACCTTCAGGACTAAGTCCACCCCATCCAGAGCTAGTTGGCTCAAGGCTACCGCAGATGGCTCTCCCCCTTCCGCCGCAAGAGCAGCTCTTCGCTCGCGAGCGCGTCGGGCCATTTCCGACACTTCGTCGGCCGCGACGGCTTTGCGCTGCTCCCTCTTGGCAGCGTTGAGCTCCGCCTTTGAGCTCCCCAGCGAGGCACAGCTTTCAACGCCATCGCCAGGGTCTTCTGTGGTGACTCCCATATCACTCTCTGCTTCACTAGCCGCCGAGGTATTGGAGCGCACGAACGGTACCAGTGAAGTGCGTTACCGGTGAAAATTTCGGAGGCATATGTTAAAATTTTAGTGGAAGGTAGATTACGCGCGGTTTGGAATTCGGTTACGCGTTGTAGGAACGCTCGGACGCATCCCGTACCGTCGTATTTTAGCTTAGACAGTTCGCTAACTCTCAAATGCTCGCAATGCAACACTGGGGCTAACCCTGCCTGCGTCAAGGTAGACGGCGCAGGTTGGACCTCTGCCACAGCATCAGCTGAGCGAACACCTGATTGCTCAATGGCGGACAGCTCCGCCGAGAGCTTGTCGAACCGGCTGCACAATTCGGTAATTCGTTTTGAATACGCCGTAGGACGTTCCATCCTACGGAGTCTGTGGAAAATGTGGTTGTGCAGTGCGGTAGACCTCCTAGCTAGGTTCGCGTCGTAAGAAATGGTTAATAAATTCACTCGCTTGGCCAGCTCAGAGACGGCCTCGCTAGCGCCCTCGAAGTCCACCGCTATGGCTAGACCCGACTCCAAAATGTCATCATTTGGAATGGCCTCCAGTAATTTAGGGAGCTGCTTCCGCAGACCTAGGACAGAGGTAGCCGGCTCCTCACCTCTAATCGCGACCTCGTAAGCTAACTCGTTCTTATTTAAAAGAAAGTATTTTTTGGGGTGTGAGCCCATTGTGTATGTAATAAATAAGCTACGTAAGTATAAACTACACACTACACTTAGTGCGCAAGCGTTCCGCCCTTACAAATGGCCTACTTTACGATTAGGCGTAAAAGTTCGACCGTTAGGACTAATTAGAAAAACGTTAAGATTCAAATTTGCGAACTAGTACGTAGTAGGTAGTTACACTAAAAGGTAGACAATTAGTACAACAATACATACCGGTTCACTGTAGCCGCACCTTCTCGCTTACAATAATGGAGACCTGTTAGAAGAGAACTCGAGCACGGAAAGCGAGACAATAACTCACGTAGGCGCCACTGCAACGGGTTCTGGTAGTAAAACGCAGAAAAGGTTCTATGCGTTTATTTGCCGAGTTCTTCTTCTTCCTTCTCACTTCCCTTGCACGACATGATTAGTGATATTGATTTATGATCAACAATTGGATACTAATGTAAACTGTGATGATTTTCTTGTTGTTTTACTTAATTGCCTTCGTCATAACATTAAAATTTGTTAAAAAAAATTACCTTTAAGTAGTATTTTTGAGGGTTAGGCCACTTTTGTATTTTGGTTCAGGATTTATATTGTAAATGAAATACAAGGTTAGGCTAAAATTAAAACAAGGTATATCACTGAAACATATAAATTTTATTAAAATAACATAAATTAATAATGAAATGCCTTAGCAAATTAGGAAATAACATTTTGAAGTAAATTTTTATTGATGATCCTTTTGATGAATAAAGTTTATACCTATTTTATTCATCAAGAGGGTCATCATTGAAAATAACATCACTTGAAGTTGCTGAGGTCTTTAAACTATTATAAAAGATATGATGAATGGGTGGAATAAAGTTTAACAATCCCAATAAATCTTTTTTTTTTTTCATTTCACTAATGTCATGGCCATTAGGATATAAAGGTTCAAGATTTTCAATTATAACTGAGTTTCTTTTTTTAAATCAACTTCTTGGAAAAGAACTTCTGGATTATTACAATATTTAAAATAAAGTTTGAAGGGATGCATTTCATGATACATAATCCATTTCATTTTTAACCACTCCACTTTACCTTTATCTGTAACAATTTTTCTGTTAGTAATATTTTGTTCTAAAGTTTGACAAGAAAAAATAAATCTTTGTTCATTGATACTATTTTAAATGATTTATTCTTTCTAACGACTAAAATTACCTGATCTCAATCTTTAGGTACAAAATGTTTTTGAAAAACCTCTTTTTCTTTTCGATAGGGCCAAAAGTCAAATGGCCCAACCAGCTAGGCCACTTTTGCATTATGGCTGGATGAAAAAAAAATATTGCAGACACGAATTTTGTAACGCCAACTATTATGAAAATTACAAATCAAAGTTAGGCCATTTTTGTGATAAACTTTTATCAATTTGTAATCTTATGCGAGTGTTAGATTATAAACAAAAAAAATGTGGGTTAGGCCGCTTTTGCGCTGACTGCCTCATATATATATATATATATATATATATATATATATATATATATATATATATATATATATATATATATTTTATATATATAGTGTGTTTATTAGTAATATTACTGACTCTCCAGGCACACTAGGAAAAAAAAAACCAGGTCTTCATAAAACATCACAATTTATTTTCTTAGTATAGTATTGACGACAAACATTACGCCGAAATTAGGGAAAATTCCCTAAACTAGCAACACTCCACTCAGCGGCGGTATCCTAAATGATTCTATTAATTCTGTTAATTCTATTAATTCTATTCAAATATTGTCGGCTTTTCATGTCAAAGGGCATGCCGCCTTTAAAATAGTGCAATATTACCGCCAAATGAGCCGCTCGACACAATACCGAAACGCGGTAGAGATGTTTACGTTCGCTAGCAGCTAATTTCGATTTAATAAATTTTAACATGAAATGTGACACAACATTCATTTTTCAAAGAATTATTGCATTAATGATATTACGATATCGACACATTACGTAAACAAGACTTAAATAATACTTTTGTGTTACAGAACTTAGTAGATCATAGACAAAAGACTATGATCTACTAATTTCGGTAACCTAAATCAAATAAAAAAGTTGCATCATTTTTATTTTATTACAATAATTTAAAAACAAACAACAATTTTGCGTTGGATACGTGCCCATCTCGTACGGGGACAATAATAACATATCGATAAAAACAGAACTCCAATTAATATCATTGGTTACATCCCTAGCTGGCTATTTTTTACGACTTCAAATTTGCCTACTGATCACTCAGTCTTGCCCTAGGATTATTTTCGTTCGGACTTCCGGAATAACTTACATTGTGAAATAGTTACGTCGTCGGTCGTATTCAAACTCTGAATACTTTAACATTTCGATGTGTTTAGGTAGGAGTGAAT
Source organism: Euclidia mi (assembly GCA_944739405.2). Lineage (NCBI taxonomy): Eukaryota > Metazoa > Arthropoda > Insecta > Lepidoptera > Erebidae > Euclidia > Euclidia mi. The sequence continues at coordinate 47,974,378 of OX123186.2, read as the reverse complement.
GCAATTCATGCAGGTGCACGTAGTGATAGGGAGGAACAGTTCGCTGGACCACCAGGTCTGCCAGTGCCTTTGGAGCGCGTTGTTCAACAGCTTAACCACGTCGTGAACTACAGTGTGCTAGTTAGTGTGCTTTCAAATAGGTACCTTTAATGAAAAGGTTTACGGTCGACATAGGTACGCAGCTTACAAGTAAGTTGATGTTTTTCGGAATTAAAGGTAACCTGCCTAAGTAAGATTTAAAAAATTAGTAATTACCGTAAATACTGCAGCGCTCATAGCGTGACTAAGCTTTTGGATCGTAATAGTTTGGCAAAGTTAAGTAACGGTTGCACAGGTCATCACTTGGATGGGTGCCCACGTACTCAGTCAGAAGGCACGTAAAACTGAATCTAAGAATCGTAAGGCCATGTCGTAGGCTTTCGGGTGATCTGAAATGTCTGAATGCACAGACACCAAAGTTGGCTACGCACTCTTACGAAACAAACAAACAACGAAAACAATACCTTCCGTTTTACCTAATACAATAAACCAGCTGTTGCAACAAACTCATAAATAAAATGGATATACCTACCTACCTAAAATGATGGCACGTGTAAAGTTGACGTTCGGCTTTTGTAAAAGGTAACTAGACGCGGCCGCCGGCGGCGCCGGCCGATGCACTCAACGACCTTTTATGAACTTTAGGTAGATACCTAGTTATTACGATTTATGAGTCTTCAGTGTTGCCATGGATAATCTGATGTGATATTATTTATAGTTAATTAAATTTACCAGGTAAAATTTTATCTTGAATTTTCGTGAATTAATGACAAATACCTCATCATTTTACTCTACCCTACAACCCCTTCATTGATCGGACGGGGGGTTATGAAACACCCTGCATATATTATATCCATCAATGTCTTATAATATGACGAGGCAGTCACATTGATGGAATCTCAAATATTATGTAAATGCTAAAATTAAATATATTTAGACTATGAGTAGCATGAATTATTTACGCACTTATTTTCGTAGTTTGGTCTAGTTCAAGTGCCAATTTATTAATAACCATTATGTCGTTTCAAATTACGGTAAAAAAGCTTTTTTATTTCGTAATGGTGGAAGCATAACGATTAGTTCGATACATTAATAATAAAAATAATAATCTTTGCGGTGCTCCTCTTAAGATCGAACGGGGTATATTCCAGGGTGACAGTTTGAGTCCCTTGTGGTTTTGTCTAGCTCTGAATCCTCTCAGCACTTTGCTAGAGGGGTCTGGGTTATGCTATTGGCTGCAGCGTAGGGGTCAAGCTATCTCCCACCTCTTTTATATGGATGACCTGAAGTTAATTGCCTCCTCCACTTTCCAATTGACAGCGTTACTAAAAGTAACTGAAACTTTTAGTAATTCTATCAAGATGGAATTTGGTGTGGGTAAATGTGCGGTCATGCATTTAAAACGAGGTGGGATTGTGGAATCTGAGGGTATAGAGCTTTCAGATTCCACACAACTTAGATCTCTATCTGCGGCCGAGACCTACAAGTATCTGGGTATGTCGCAGGCCTTCGGTATTGCTGAGACTGCCATGAAACAATCATTGCGGGAGCGCTTCTTGGGCCGCCTGAAGAAAATACTAAGAAGTTTTTTATCAGGCGGCAACAGGGTGCGTGCCTATAATGGTTGGACCATGCCAGTCTTAGCATACTCCTTCGGCATACTCAGATGGACTCAATCAGAACTGGAAGCCCTGGACAGAAAGGTCCGTTGTCTATTGACTGAATATCGGATGCATCACCCGCGGTCATCAGTAATGAGATTGTACATCCCGCGGAAATGTGGTGGTCATGGTTTCTTAAGTGCTAAGGATCTCCACAACCGCGAGGTGTACAATCTTAGAGAATATTTTCTTAAGGCTGATACGGGTGTGCATCGTGATATTGTTGCTGTAGACAACGGACTTACCCCGTTGGGTCTGGCAAAAGAGAGCTGGCGCAAACCTGTTGTACTTAGTACTGAAGAGCGCAGGGAAGTATGGAAAGGCAAAGAGTTGCATGGACGTTTTTATCGGGCCTTGCATGGGCCCGATGTAGACCTCATGCCATCAGTAGCCTGGCTACGGTTTGGTGATTTATTTGCAGAGACCGAAGGTTTTGTTTGTGCAATTATGGACGAAGTTGTCATGACGAAAAACTACCGTAAGTATATTCTGAAGGGTGGGACTGTTGACATATGTCGGGCGTGTCACCAGCCCGGCGAATCCCTCAGACATATAGTTTCCGGTTGTTCTCGTCTTACCAACGGCGAATACTTGCACAGGCACAATCAAGTAGCCAGGATCATCCATCAGCAGCTTGCCTTAAAATATGACCTTGTACCCTTTGAAGTACCGTACTACAGGTATGTTCCCGATCCAGTTCTCGAAAATGGTCGTGCCACTATGTACTGGGATCGATCTATCATCACCGATAGAACTATCGTGGCTAACAAGCCCGATATTGTGGTGATAGATTGATCAGAACGCCTTGCAATGATCGTTGATGTTACTATTCCCCATGACGAGAATCTCGTGAAAGCCGAAAAAGATAAGGAAATCAAGTATTTGGACCTAGCTCACGAGATTGTCGACATGTGGGATGTGAACTCGGCGATCATTGTACCGATAGTCGTCTCAGTTAATGGTCTCATTGCCAAGAGCCTCGACCACCATCTCAAGAGGCTCTCGTTAGACGGCTGGATCAAGTCCTCTATACAGAAGGCAGTATTGTTGTACAAGACGCGCATAGTTCGGAGGTTCCTCTCTCTGGAGCCCTAACCACCGGTAGCTTGGTCCCTGTACCCGATACCGGTGGGTCTCCGTGGTCCTATTTTATATGGTTATTTTTTTTTATTTATTTAAGTGTATAAAATTCTACCATGAGAAAAGACGTAATAAAGAGGAATAATAATAGGAGAGACTTCGCTCTGACGTGCAGAGAAGTCTCCACATCACTTTTTTGGCGCAGACTGACACAGTGGTTGCGCAGAAACAACTGTTAAATCCGGCTGCTGAAGAGGTAGATGAAGAGACTTCTCATGTAAGTACCCAGTACAACGATCAGTTAAGGAGTGCTTTGGAATGTGCTATTGTGGAATACCGATCCATGGACCCAAATTTTCGGTCTCGTTTGCCTCGTTTGCCCATGCATAAGAAAAACATAGCGCTGGTGAGTGCCCTAGATCCATTACTGTCAATTTATTTTGAGAATAGTGAAAATCTCAGCGACACACACTCAATCCTGTATTGTGCGGCGGTTGCGGCGTGTCGAGTAGCGGGGGTTAAATTTCATGTAAATAACACCGCTATTCGACAGACCGCTGCTGTGCCAAGTTGGCAACGCAGGATTGAGCGTCGTATCGCTGAGACTAGGGCACTCATTGGCAAGCTCTCTTGTTTTAGGATGGGCAATACCCGACCGAGAGTGATGCGCTTTGTAACTCGAGCCTTTGCGGGAACTAATATCAGTTCCCAAGATTATTTATCTCAAGTTACAGAGCGCATCGACACCCTAAAGCAAAAACTTTATGCATGGGCAAACCGTATAAGGCGATACAAAAAAAGAGTGGATCGGTATTGCCTGAATCGCACATTCCAGAGAGACGAGAGGTGGGTGTACAGAAGATGGGAGCGACCTGAGTCCACGGCCTGTGACGTTGATGGGGGTCGACCGGATGATGATGCTACTAATACATTTTGGCGTAGCATCACCTCCTTTTCATGGATGACCTGAAATTATTCCACAATTTCCAACTGACAGCATTACTTAAGGTAACCGAATCCTTTAGTAATTCTATCAGGATGGAATTTGGTGTGGATAAATGTGCGCATGCATGTGAAGAGAGGCAGGATTATGGAATCTGCAGGGATACAACTCTCAAATTCCATACAACTTAGACCCCTCTCCCTAACCGAGACCTACAAATACCTGGGTATGTAGCAGTCTTTGAATATTGCTGAGACTGACATGAAACAGACGTTGCAGGCTCGTTTCTTTGGCCGCCTGAAAAAAGTACTTAACAGTCTTTTATCAGGTGGCAACAAGGTGCGGGCCTGCAACGGGTGGGCCATGCCAGTCCTAATGTATTCCTTCGACATACTCAGGTGGACCCAGACTGAACTAGATGCCCTGGATAGAAAAGTCCGGTCAATACTGACTGCATCTCGCATGCATCATCCACGCTCATCGGTAATGAGGCTGTATATCCGCGGAAATGTGGGGGGTCGAGGCTTTCTAAGTGCAAAGACCCTCCATAACCGCGAGCTGTACAACCTCAGAGAATATTTTCTGGGAAAGAACGTGGATGTGCACCGCGATGTAGTCGCCGTTGATACAGTACTTACCCCGCTCGCTCTGGCTAAAGAGAACTGGCACAAACCTGCAGTACTTAGTACTGACGACCGAAGAGAAATATGGAAGGGCAAGGAGCAGCATGGACGGTTCTATGGAGCTTTACATGACCCAGACGTCAATTTTAAAGCTTCTGTAGCCTGGTTACGTTTCGGTGATCGCTTTGGAGAAACCGAAGGTTTGTCTTTGCAATTATGGACGAAGTTGTCATGACAAACAACTACCGAAAGTATATACTGAGGGATGGTACGGTTGACATATGTCGGGCGTGTCACCGGCCCGGGGAATCTCTCAGGCATATAGTATCCGGTTGTTCGAGTCTTGCCAATGGTCAATATTTGCAAAGACACAACCAAGTGGCCAGGATAATCCATCAGCAACTAGCTCTTAAATATGATCTCATTGGTTCTGAGGTAACGTACTACAGATATGTGCCCGACCCAGTTCTCGAAAATGGTCGTGCATTGTTGTACTGGGATCGGTCTATCATTACAGACAGGACTATTGTAGCCAATAAACCTGATATTGTAGTGATAGACCGAGCAGAGCAACTCGCAATGATAATCAATATCACCATACCGCATGACGGCAATCTCGTGAAAGCAGAAAAAGAGAAAGAGATTAAATATTTGGACCTAGCTCACGAGATTGTTGACATGTGGGATGTAGATTCGGCGATCATTGTGCCGATAGTCGTGTCGGTGAATGGATTAATCGCCAAGAGCCTCGACCAACACCTAAAGAGGCTCAGACTAGGCAGCTGGATCAAGTCTTTGATTCAGAAGGCAGTTCTTCTCGACACGGCGCGCATCGTGAGGAAGTTCCTGTCCTGAGGCCCTAACCACCGGTGGCTTGGTCCCTGTACCCGACACTGGTGGGTATCCGTGGTCCCTTTTATATTTCTAAACATATCTTTTTGTAATGAAATGTATTTTATTAGTGTAAAAGAAACTATGTGAAAATTAATAGATGGAGTGAATAATAATAATGCCTTTATGGCAGACTTTGTTAGCTATGGGCGGCTGTTTAGAGAGGGCCCATCTAGTGAGTTGGTGAGTCACCACCTGCCACGCGGACGGATGCTATAGGAGTATCACTGGCAAGTGCCGTTTGTTATCCATAGTACCATTATTTTCACTCCATCAAACATCGATCCCCATAACCCAGTTAAATTAGGCTTCACATGATCACAATAGTCCTACATGTTTTGCGGCTAGTCCATAGCTGTACTCAGTAGTGCATTTGTGGAGGCTCTGCAGCATGTGTCCCATCCCATTTTATATTAAAACTCTCTACGCGCCTCTGCACGTTGGATCCATATCCGCGTGTAAGCCTCCTAAAGGACCGGTTATTCTTCTGACACCAAAGTTAGAAGAATAGAAGTGAGGAAAGAGAAACATAATAATAATATTCTACCACATTCACACAACACCATCTAGTCCCAAACTAAGCAGGTCCCAGCTTAATGAATTATATAGTTGATACACACAAATTCAAGAAGCAAAAAGATTTATATTTTACTGAACTGTGATATAAAATTTCATTTACTAATTATCTAACGCCTCCTCCATTATGCTATAGTCTTTCGAACATCTATGTCAGATTTTGAACACATTCACGTCGTAAAAGAAACTGCCATAAAAACGGTCCACCATATCTGTCGGGATTGAGATAATATAATGAACGATATAATCAGACGAAAAAAATAAAGCCTTCATTTTATCTGTTTCCTGATATAAGAATACTATGAAAATTTATTTAGATACCTGAAGAGGTTTTACCCAAAAACAACTTCATTTTTTAACCCGAGAGCCTCTTTAACGCAATAATAAGGTTTCGGTAAGTTTAAATTGTACCATTTTTAAATATAACAGTATATAGTAAAGGTCCTTTTTATAATGGTATTAATAATTTCTTCGTCTTTTATAAAACCTCATATCGAGTTTAATATAATTATGATTTACAGTACAATTCCATTTAAACATAATACCTTACATACATTGACTGAATAAAACATAATAGCTAGCTGGCGATAACTGCATCTGGACAATCAACCAACTGCATCGTTTAAGAATGAAGCACTGGAACTACTAGCCTGGCAGTCAAGCTGTAAAAAATCAATATGCGTCAATTTTCAACCGACTTAAAAAGAGGAGGCAATTCTCTATTCGTATCTTTTTTTATCTTTTCACACAAAAATCATCTTCACGTAAGGTGCATGTGTTGTGAATTTGCTTGTCTAGTTCGCCGCCACTTATTTTTTTAATTTTTTTTAATTAAAAAACCTTCAAATTGACTTCACGCTGCCTGATGGTAAGCTGACAGTGACATGGCGGCCCTCACTGTGACGGCCTTGAGTGATGCTTTTTCACACCTCGCTTAAAGGACCCAGGATCATGGTAGGAAGGAAACACGTGAGCTGGCAGTGAGTTCCACATCTTTATGGTACGGCAAAGATAAGATGTACCACACCTTTTCGTACGTGACGGTATCTGATCTACCGTGTAAGGGTGGTACCTTAACCCGGCACGTGTTGTTCGGGATAGGAAAGGAGAGGGTGGGATGAGTTGAAAGAGTTCTTCTGAACACTCACCGTGATACAATCGGTAAAAGACAGCCATTGAGGCTACGTCCCTGCGTAATTGCAGAGATTCAAGGGTCTTAGTAGCCTCAATGTCACCTATGATACGGACAGCACGCCGCTGCAACCTATCAAGGACATCTAGCAGGTACTGAGCGGAGCCGTTCCAGAGATGAGAGCAGTATTCCACGCAGGAGCGAACCTGAGTCTCGTATAATAGACACAGCTGCTCAGGCGTGAAAAACCTCCTCACTCCGTTTATTAACCCATTAGGACAATAATATTTCTATTGCGGCTCAATTCAAATGCAAATAGTGTGAAGGTTTACAATAAGCATGAGGATGCAAACATACTAAAGTTTGTACTACACACGACGATTTTATGACTGTATTCAATTTATGTTACATTGTGTTTAGTGATTGTTGGTAAATTGTATGCAAAGGTACTGATTGAAAGAGTTATGCAAGTAACCGAAAAGGAAATATGGGATGTACAAGCGGGATTCCGAAAGGGTATGGGGTGCACGGATCAGGTTTTTTCCTTGCGAAGCATAGCCGAAAAGTTTTTGGCCAAAAGTCAAAAGGTCTATTGCGCATTCGTGGATTTGGAAAAGGCTTACGACAAAGTGGTGAGGAATGAAATGTAGTCGGTGCTGTCAATGAACGGGGTAGACAGCAGCCTCATTCGAGCTCTGAAATCCCTTTATGAGGATTCTAGAGCTTGTGTGAGGATAAACGGGGCGTACACTGACTGGTTTACCATCGAGAAAGGTGTTAGACAAGGATGTGTAGCGTCGCCGTGTATATTGGTTCCTCAAACAACGATAGTGAACACTAAGTATTTGTTTTTTGAAAAATCCTACCCTCAGCGGATAAGATAGGGGCTCAAAGTGTGTATTAAACGAAACTTATTATTCCTTCAGTGGATTGACTTCAAACTTTGTATATTGGTTTCTCTAATGACCTTAGTAAACATTAACAATTTTTTTTGGAATTTCTTACCCTAAAGGGTTAAAAAGGGGAGTCGAAATTTGTATGAAACCTTTTTATTCCTTCATTGGATAAACTTTAAACTTTGTATATAGGTTCCTCAAATGACGTTAGTGAACACCGAGAAAGGGGTTTTTGAAGTCCACTCGCCTGTGGGGCTTAAGAAAGGGTGGCCCGTTTTGTAATATAAAATAAAACTTCAATGGATTCACTTGAAGTTTTGTATATCGGTCCTCAAGTGACTTTAGTGAATTTACCACTAAACGGGGAGTTCAAAACGGGGTCCCAGTTTGTATGAAACTTTTAATTCCTTCACTTGATGTTTTTCATCGTCCCGGATGTGCATTTAATTTTCATTCATTTAAATTTATGCGGCTGGCTCTTATCTAAGCGCTCTTCATCTTTACTAACTAAAATGTGGGATGATTTATTATATGATCAATAGAAGCCAAAATACTTGGAACCGTTATTTTGCTATTTTTATTTATTTTTAAGCAGGTAAGCACTTTTTTTTAGTTATCAGCTTTGTCCAACTGCTGACCAAGGCTTCTCTCATTTCTTTAACCTAAAACACTATGAAAGGGTTTTTGAACTTGGTTAACTTATTTTAATTTTTTTACAATGTCGCTGAGATATAAAAATGTACACTGTTACGGAATCTTTGACTAATTTTATTTTTACTAGCTTTTGCAAGCAGCTACGCCTAAATGAAATGTTCATAGTTTGTTCGAGAGTCTTCATTAACCATTAGTAAAATACACATCTAAATCGATTCAGCTACTTTTAAGATTACCCTGAATAAATAGACAGACAGAAAAACAATCTAAATAAATCATTGGGGTACTGGAAACGGATTAGCAACAATATGCAATACAGCTATTTTGAGATACCAGACAGTTTGTTTATTTTTGTTTATAGTCTCACGCCTGTATCCCCGAAGGTACCCCTTCGGGGATACAGGCGTGAGACTGACAGGCAGAGGTGTAATATTACACACACATTTTGCAATGTTGCATATTAGGTCGCACGTTACAGGGGACGAGTTTATTGGCGTTACCGGGCACATTGGCAGACTCTGTGCTGCTACTGAGAATTCGGCAAAACTCAGTAATACTTTTGCCCGACCCGGGAATCGAACCCGAGACCTCCCGTTTAGCAGACGCATACGCTATCCACTGTACCACGGAGGCAGACAAATATTATTTATTTGTATAATCTGTATATAAAATCCTTGCGTTACTGATTGACTGACAGACATGCAGCCGAAACAATTGAGCACAAGTAGATGAAATTTAGGGTATTCTCTCGTTTTCCATAAATTCATTTGCACTAATATTGTTTGCCATAATAATCCCCGATCATAATATTTATTTGCCCTATTATCATTTATACTAATAACGTTTGCCTTAACAACTCAACAGTGATAACTTTTATTTGCCATAAAATGACTTTCTATAACAACATATTATATCATAATAATTATTTTCCATTTGTAACACATCTAAAAATCGACTCTTGACATAATCAAAATTTGGTATAATAATGAAAATTATACATAATATTGTTAGGTCGAAATTAATTATCGTTAACACCCCGATTCAGTGCAATCCGACTCGGATAGGTTAGGTTAGGTTAGGGTTCTCTTTTGACCCTTAAGCCAAAAATAGGAGCCCTGCGAAGCAGGGCTCCGTCAACTTAGTCCACATTCTTCACATTAGTTTAATAAACTGAAGTTGAATTAATTATCGTTAACACCCCGACTCAGTGCAATCCGACTCGGATAGGTTAGGTTAGGGTTCTCTTTGGACCCTTAACCCAAAAATAGGAGCCCTGGGAAGCAAGGCTCCGTCAAATTAGTCCAGATTCTTCACACTAGTTTAATAAACTGAAGTTGAATTATTTATTGTTAACACCCCGACTCAGTGCAATCCAACTCGGATAGGTTAGGGTTCTCTTTTGACCCTTAACCCAAAAATAGGAGCCCGTCAACTTAGTTCACATTCTTCACACTTGTTTAATAAACTGAAGTTGTTCAACTTCAGTTTATTATCTATTTTCTTCTTAGATTATTGAAAACGAAAATTATAGCAAATACATATATGGATTTAAATTATTATGACACTTATCGATTATGACTAATGGAATTAATGAAAGTCATTTTATGTCATCTCACGATTATGAACAACTGAAGCGTTATTTCTAATGAAATTATGGCAAATACTAGTATGGCATATGAAATTATGGCTTTTTAAACTATGGCAAACATTAGTAAACCGAAATTTAGCATGTATGTTCCTTGAGGTGTGTAGGATTTTTGGAAATTCCTCCCCTAAAGGGGTTAAACTGGTTGTCATAATTTGTATGAAACTTTTTATTCCCTCAATGGATTAACTTCAAACTTTGTATACCTATTGGTTCCTCAAATGAAGTTAGTGAACACTAAGATAGTGTTTTTGAAAAGTCTTACCGTAAGTGGATAAAAAGGGGAGTCATCTTGAAATTAAACTACAGTTTACGGATTTTATCGCGTTGTATTGGTTTCACTAAGTTATTACATTTGAAACTAAAGATCTAGAAACTATATTTTTAATTTATTACTAGCCGACGTTTCGAATTCTTTACAGAATTCATGTTCACGGCAGACTGAGGTGATATTTGTCTTTTTCTTGAATGTATTAGTTATCTCAAAGTACCCGAACATTTTTCAACTACTGGTGTTACTATTTACGCAGAATGAGCTCACAGTGTCCTTAGGTCTTCTGGTGACTTTGTCCTTCTTGGGTTTCATTAGCCTTATGACAGGGTCCCAAGCTGGAGGAACATTCCAACCATCTTCCCTATTGAAATTAGGGTGTTTTTTAATTTCAATAGCCTCTCGTATCATCCTTGGAAGAAAACGATGTTCTTTTGCGAGTATCTGTGGTTCATCAAATCGCAGGTAGTGGTTGGGTCCTTGTTCCACATGTTCACACACAGCAGACTTTGTTGAGCGTTTATGTTTTATGTCAGCTATGTGTTCTTTGAGTCGAATGCCTATGCTTCTCTTGGTTTGTCCAATGTATGAGAGCCCACATTCACAGTCAATTTTGTAGACACCGGCCTCTTGCAAGGGTAACTGACACTTGACAGATGGTAATAATTGACTGATCTTCGTTGGCGGCTTGTAGTAAGTTTTGATAGAAGCTCGCTTCAAGATGTAGCCAATTTTGTCGGTCACGCCCTTGATGTATGGGAGGACAGCAGGTTGTCTTTCTACTGTGGCTGGTTTTTCTTTCTTCTGGGATCTGTGACAGTGGCGCGGCGGTCGGAGCTTGTTGTCTTGCAGAACTTGCCTGACATGTTGAAGCTCAGCGTCCAGGTGTTTCTTGTCACAGATCCCGCGGGCTCTCTGAAACAGAGACATTCCTACAGTAGCTAACTGTTTAGGATGGTGGTGAGATTCACCGTTTAAGTACCTATTTGTATGGGTCTTTTTCCTATACACAGTATGGCTTAAGGAGTTGTTTTTATTCCTGATGACAAGTACATCTAAGAAAGCTAAAGACTTGTTTGCCTCTAATTCCATTGTGAATTGTATTTGGTTATTAATAGAATTAAATTGGTATAGGAAAGCATTAACACTATCTGTTGGTAAAATTGTGAAAGTGTCATCTACATACCGCTTGTAGAACCTCGGTGTGATGGTGGCAGTCTGCAGGGCTCGCGCCTCGAAGTCCTCCATGAAGATGTCAGCGACAACAGGCGATACTGGAGAGCCCATTGCTACACCGTCTACTTGTATGTAGTATTTCTTGTCCCATAACAGATAGCCCGTTAATAACCAAATACAATTCACAATGGAATTAGAGGCAAACAAGTCTTTAGCTTTCTTAGATGTACTTGTCATCAGGAATAAAAACAACTCCTTAAGCCATACTGTGTATAGGAAAAAGACCCATACAAATAGGTACTTAAACGGTGAATCTCACCACCATCCTAAACAGTTAGCTACTGTAGGAATGTCTCTGTTTCAGAGAGCCCGCGGGATCTGTGACAAGAAACACCTGGACGCTGAGCTTCAACATGTCAGGCAAGTTCTGCAAGACAACAAGCTCCGACCGCCGCGCCACTGTCACAGATCCCAGAAGAAAGAAAAACCAGCCACAGTAGAAAGACAACCTGCTGTCCTCCCATACATCAAGGGCGTGACCGACAAAATTGGCTACATCTTGAAGCGAGCTTCTATCAAAACTTACTACAAGCCGCCAACGAAGATCAGTCAATTATTACCATCTGTCAAGTGTCAGTTACCCTTGCAAGAGGCCGGTGTCTACAAAATTGACTGTGAATGTGGGCTCTCATACATTGGACAAACCAAGAGAAGCATAGGCATTCGACTCAAAGAACATATAGCTGACATAAAACATAAACGCTCAACAAAGTCTGCTGTGTGTGAACATGTGGAACAAGGACCCAACCACTACCTGCGATTTGATGAACCACAGATACTCGCAAAAGAACATCGTTTTCTTCCAAGGATGATACGAGAGGCTATTGAAATTAAAAAACACCCTAATTTCAATAGGGAAGATGGTTGGAATGTTCCTCCAGCTTGGGACCCTGTCATAAGGCTAATGAAACCCAAGAAGGACAAAGTCACCAGAAGACCTAAGGACACTGTGAGCTCATTCTGCGTAAATAGTAACACCAGTAGTTGAAAAATGTTCGGGTACTTTGAGATAACTAATACATTCAAGAAAAAGACAAATATCACCTCAGTCTGCCGTGAACATGAATTCTGTAAAGAATTCGAAACGTCGGCTAGTAATAAATTAAAAATATAGTTTCTAGATCTTTAGTTTCAAATGTAATAACTTAGTGAAACCAATACAACGCGATAAAATCCGTAAACTGTAGTTTAATTTCAATGTGTAACATTCGCGTAAACCCAAGAAGATACTAAGGGGAGTCATCATTTGCATAGAACCTTTTATGCCTTGAAGGGATTAACTTCATACTTTGTTTGTTGGATCCGCAAATGACGTTAGCGAACACAAAGACATTTATTTTGGAAATTTACCCCTAAGAGGGTGGAAAAGAGATTCAGAGTTTGTGTAAAAACTTTTATTTTTTCAATGGACTCACTTCAATCTGTGTATATCAAATATTTTCGTTACTGACTGACTGACAGGCACATTACAGAACTAACTTACTCGGCGCAAAAGGTTTTTGGAGAATGACCGAAACTGGGCTATTTCGTGGCACGTTTGCTTCTAACCCATTAATATATGTAAATTCTTCTTTTATTTTATAATTTTATATATATTAATTTTATGTTAAATCGTAATGGGGATTTTTAGTTCTAAAATAAAAGTATCTGCGTTGTTCCGGTTGTGACATCGCTATTTCATATTCAAAACTCATAAAGCATATTTCGGCAAATGTTTACAGTTTCTTGCAAACTCAAAATAGGGAAAAATGACATTAACAGTGCAAACAGTGTGACATAGCAAAAGGTCTTATAAGCAAAATAACACCAAAATCTTATGATATTTTGAAAGATGTATTGTGGTGAACTATTTTCTAATAAAAATAATATGTTTATCTATGCTTTTTGCACGAAATAATGTTTTGTACATTTTTTGTAGGTATCGAAAATATGGGAACATATTTTTATTATACTGGCATCCATTATGTCTTATGTCAGTAATTTTGACATGAAAACAGTCAAATTCACAAAGGTACTCTGTGGTCAAACTGCTTTTTCATCTATGCTAATATCTCTATAGGATTGTGGAAAATAAGTAATTTACGGTCCATTTTATTGACTTGACCAACCCTTCGTGGAAACCAACAAGTTTATTTCGTCTTATCAAGACTCGTGGGTTGACTAAAGTATGAGACAGTCTTTATTGGTAACATTAGTCTGTCGTCTGGACGTAGAACAGCTAGCCGTAGTGAGGATTGCGGTTATGTTAACTCTTCCTTTGCGGTACCTCGGCAGCAACACGTCCGTTCTTTGGACAAGCTATCTGATTCGGCGCTCAATATTTTGACATCATGGATAGCGTCAGTCTGTGTAAGTGTTGTTTACTTCTCTTCTCAATTAATAATAATAATATAATATTCTACCACATTCACACAATACCATCTAGTCCCAAACTAAGCAGAGCTTGTACAAGGGTACTAGATAATGGATAAACATACATATTTACATTTTTTTTTTGGAAATACATACATATTATACATAGAAACACCCAGACCAAGACAAACATCCATGTTCATGCACACAAATGTTTGACTTGAGCGGGAATCGAACCCGCGACCTTCGAAGTAGCAGTCACTTACACTCCCGCTACGCCAACCGGGCGTCAACTTCTCTTCTCAATTCCTACAATCCTCTCGTGCTCTTCTCACCAAATATTCAAACGACTTTAATTGTTTGTTTCAGGAATTGAACGGAGTCTTATGTTTAGAATGTTACACATTAATTGAAGCTGTTGTAACTTCTGAGGTCATACCTGCACCACATTATGGTATACGATATACAAGCTCCTACTTCACTTTGAGGTGATTTATTTGACGAAGATTTATAATAACAAATAAAATGGAGAATAACAAAAAAACTGTGTTTCTCTTACCTATTAAGCATAAAACAGTGTAGTTTTAATGTCAAGTTTGTAATAAGGTCCCAATGGAATGAGCCTATCTTTTGCGAACTAGCCTCACTGAAATTGTCATTAATTGTACCACATGGTATTGAGAATTCTCAGTAAGAAATATATCAGACTGAAAAAACCGCAAACTAATATAATTTACAAGCGTTTGTTTCGTAGCTCCACTTCTTTTTACAATTATTTTCTATATATAATATACATAGAGGCTTCTAATAAATGCCGGTAATATGATTAAATCATATCATCATCGACCTAGCATTACGTCGGTTGCATCCAAGACTTCAACACGTAGGAGCCCTGGGTTCGCTTACTAGTCTAACCAGATATGACAGAATATTAGCTTTTCCATAGTAATAACCCGCCATAACCCAAAGGGTTAGGACTAATGTATGATTTAGACCAGTAAGTATCGGTTTATTGGAGAGTGCTGACTCTCCGTAACGACGTGAGATGGTGAAAGATCTTCATGACAACTGGGACCGATGGCCTAACATAAGTAGGTACGCTTCGAACACGAGCGATAATTAACTAATTTACAGTACTTGCCAATCTTTACGGCCGCTCTGAATGTAGCCATCGGTACGAACTTGCGCATGGTACAGTCAGGTGGACATGTCATAACCAAGAAAATATATTTGTAATTATTGAAAATTAAAATCTTCAGTTACGTTGTTAGATTAGCTATATTATATTGTTTAATTACATATTCAAACAAATTCGAGTAATGTAAATTCATTTAGGTGAAGGGACTTTTAAGCTTAGACTTCTTTCCTTCTTCATAAGCGTTAATACGTCAAACACCATTTTCCGTGATTGGCGACGTAAAACATCAAAACGACCGCAAGGCATGATCAATGAAAATGGTAACTATATCAGTACAAATAACAACAAGAAATAACGATAGCAACGAGAAACAATAAAGAAGTAACACTGAAACTATTCTAAGCGCGACGATACTGTCAGAGCTCAGCCAATATGTGTGTCGTGTACGAACGTAGCACACTCACACTAACGCGCGGGAGGCGAGGACACTGGCGGGTGGAGGACAGCGCGCGCGGGCGTGCCCTGCCTCCACGCCCCGCGTACGTCCCGCTGATACCTGATTTTGTGTTCTGCGCAGCGCAATGCGGCTAGGTTCGGAGCGGCCATAAAGTTTGGCGAGTACTGTACTACTATTAAGATGAAACTATCATACCTATAACTATCACAATACTTAACCTCAAAATATTTGAAATCTTTAATGTCCGATAGCTAAGAACTGCCACCGAATATCGTATTAATTTTTTCCTAATTTAATTAGGAGTATATTTACCATATTTTACTGGTCAAATCATCGAGAAGCAAACTTAGCCCATCTTCCATACAAATTTGGTCATTCTCCTTTAGCATGTAAGTATGTTCCTTATGGAGGGTAGGGGTTTTTGGACAAAATATTTTATCTAATCGTAATTTACGCGTGCGAAGCAGCGGGCATAAGCTAGTTTATATATAATATTCTCAAAGTTGCTTGTAAGCATAAATCCAGTATGTTTTATTTTTGTCCTTATGTCACCCAACCTTATTGCGTGGTCTCTTTGTTCAAGCAGGATGTTTACAATTTATTGTAGCATGCTTGCCAGAAATGCACTTTAGATCTTAAGAAACCTAATTAAATTAGTAAACGAAGATTGGACATATTTTTTTAACATTTATGAAGAGTAAATATACTCTATGTCCAAAAGACAAAGTCTGTCTACTTTGATTAAAGTTCATAATAATTATTTGGTGTGGAAGCAATCGCAGTTTTAAGAGTATAAAAATACTCCACTACAAGCTATTTATAAAAGTAAATAGCATCAAGTCCCTTAGGTTGTTCAGGTTGAAAATTGAAATATATTGTACATTAACCTTTTTTGTAACCATTAGATGGTGAAGGATTCCTTACTCAAGATACGGGTATTCATAAAATATCTTTGTAACTGGGTTGATCTCTACTGGGAAATGTACTCGTTACAATAAAAGAATTTGAGTTGAAGCAGAGCTAGCGCGTATGGCAACGTAGACCGTATTACAAAAATAATTAAGTTTCTTTTACTTTCATCTGAACATAAAAGTAGTGCTTGCTCACGCGATCTGAAAGCTGCGACGGAGACGTATGGGCACAGAATCAGAATCAGCCCTATTAACATAAAACGTGGCGATGTTGAATAATGTATAGCTTATTTAAACATATGTGTAACATGCTAATGTTGTAAATACGAAAAAGTGGTTATTTGCTTGTTCTATATCAATCCTGTAAAAAGAGAGTACGGCTTGTAAGAGAAATATGCATGAGACGGAATTTATTTTTATTGCGATGAAACACGTATGACCTCTTTTTGCGTTATGTTAATTTTCACATAATATACAGTGATATTCAAATTAGATAGGGATGAAGTCTTTTCAATTTACGGGCGAACCTCTACAGCATCTAGTAGTAAAGTATTACTCGCAACGAATTTTGTACAAATATAATAATTGAAGTTAAAACACTAACGACTTTTGAGGTACACTTTTATTATTAAAAACTTTTATTCGTTGCGGAACAGCAGGATCTAAAAAAATAATTATACACTCATTTACTCTCCTTGCGTGTCATAAACATTAATTCAATTCTGGTCTCGGAGTCCTCTCCATAGTTGCTCGTCGGTATGTAAGTCCGACCAGGCTTTGTTATAAAAAGTTTTGTATATTTTTTTAAACTTTTTCCATTAGAGCGGATTCCCTGGAGTGAGGCGGCGGTCGTTCGCGTGAGAATGAGCAATTTCCTCCCGACCGCCACGATTTCGATCTGACTTCCTGTCTGGGCAGCGATTTTAAAATTTATAGAATCGCTTTACATGAAATTGAAAAAAGAACAAAGGTGCCTTGCGTGCGGCAAGAAGAAGCAATATTTTTTAGCAATGTCGATATTTTCCCTCGTCATTTTCATAGTACAATTTGTTCTAGATATTGAATCTTTTGTTGATTTACGATTTTCAAAGCTTTGTTCAAAATAAGGACTCTCCTCTCCGAGATTAATATTTGCTCATAGTAAAACAGAAACTAGGGTATTTACTGAAATACTTTTCTAAAATGGTCATCGATTGTTCTCTTAAACTTAAAGATTTTATTTTATTTTTATAGCAACAATCGCCTTCCTTGGTCGGTTCTAAAGTCTATAAATCAGGATGATTGTAGATCGAGGCCGTAAGTCTCTATTACCCGAACAATGCACCGTCGGAATAACGAACTCAATTGTGTTAAGTCAGTTGCACCAGGGTGAACGTAGCGTTTTCATAACGACGACCCTTTAGTTTTATTGAATGACGAAATACTGGAGCTGCTGCTTATTGCAAATGAATTGTAATTTTGTTAAGTTCGTACTGCTATGATAGCGAATTTAAATGTACGCAAGATTGGCGTTAAAAAGAGTAGGTGCGCAAGCAATAGACAATAGTTGCGTTTTCTTGGAGAATTTTGAAGGTTAGTTAAGTTAATCGGAGTCAATTTGAACGGATTAATTATTTGTTTGATTACAAGTTACAGTTTCTAAAAACAATGCTACAAATTCATTATGTTATATCTTATCTTATTCGATGCAAAAATCTTAAAAGTAATCTTTTGTTAGAACAGTAGATTATTTTTAAGATAGGTACAAAAAATTCGGATAACCAGATGTAGATATCTACTTAATCGACATTTTTACTTTGTAGAATATAACATTATAGTAGTAGTATTTCCTTATTAACGTTTTGTTAAAAACGGCTTACATTTTATTCGTTGAGTAGAATTTCACGAAGTTTATTATAATGTGTAAATAAATAATAATATTCTCATCAAAGTATACACGTAATTTTATAAAACTATACATACTATAATAATAAATCGAATACCTTCCGAATAGCTTTTAAAACACTTTTAGCAAAGTTCATCGTATATTTCAAACTTAAACTCCTTGGTGAGTTTAAAATTTTTGTCAAAGTCCAGAAATTAAAAAGACTTCGCTGGTCACAAGTTCGATTCAGAACTTTAACTGCAATGGTCGTACAGTCCGTGATTGCACTCCATCTTGAAAATTTCTAGCAAATACTTTACAAGTTTTTGGTAGAGTTCACGGATCGCGCGATGAGACTTTAAATGAAATATTACCTGCAAGTTGCGAGTCAGTTTATTTAGTACATGTACTATTCGGTAGATTTGTATGTCAAATATATTTGTGGTGTATTATGGTTGTTTATGTAAGTACCTAAATACGCCACCATGGCAACTTCACCAAGCATCATATTCTGGAATTTCGTTAAGTATACATAACGTTAAATAATATTGCCTTTGTTAAGCGATGAATCTGTAATCTTTAGCCAACAGATAAAATATGTGCTGCCTTAAAATTATGTGATAAGAAAACGGAAAGAAAATGATCATTCGTCCCAAGGGCCACTTACATCGGTAAGACGTAATCAATCTGTAATTATCTTATAGACATTTTGGTACCTGATCAAATCAAGCAATTCAAATAGCAGGCGCAACTAGTGACGATGGCCAAATACACGATTAAAATCGTCTATCTTATCAAATGACTGTTGGGTAGCGAATATTCAAATGTATACTTTTCATTCGATAAATTCATGAGTCATACGTAGATAAAGTCGTTTTTAATCTTGTCGGTGATAATGATTACGTTTATAGATTTCCGGGAGTGTAATACTAATTTACAGTAATTATCATAATAAAAGATTGTTGCAAATTTCCTACTTAGTCAGCATTTCCTGTGCGAAAATGTTTCTAGCTGTCAGCATGAGTATAAGATACACTAGATTGCAGTAAGCGGTTTTTGGAGTGGGAAAGTGTTGCGGAATGAAGAATGCCAACACTGATTAAGTTCTTCAAAGTAGTTCTTGTCCACGATCTTTTCACAGTCGTAATAAAGTAACAGTGTTAATTCTTACTCTGCTTTTTATTAGGCGACTGAGAGCAAAGATGAGACCACGACAGAAAGGTGAAAACCTTTCTTGTCTTATTTTAACAGGGCCTGGCAAGCTTCATCACTATATGGCAACTGATTTTGTCAGCACAAATGGTTTACCGGCTACTTTGTCGCTTAGAACTGTACCGAGTGCTGTGGACTCGAAACCCACAGGAAGCAACATTTTGTGAAAAGTTTCCAGTGACAGAATTTATTCCTAGTGCGTGAGTAGTACCTATAAAAATACAAAATATTGGAAAATACGCTTTGCAGTGCTCTTAGCAACAAACTAGATGTATGCTATAATTTATGAAATGATTTCGTGTATGCTATAATTTATGAAAAGTAATAAATTTGTGCAGTTATTAATAATAATATATATTATAATATAATTTATGCAGGTGACAAGAAGATATGGAAAGACTTGGGGGAGGCCTTTGCCCAGCAGTGGGACAGGACAGGCTAGTGAAAAAAAAATATAAATTTTACAATTTGGGTGGTTTTCTATTTATGACAAGTCTTGAATTGTACTGATTAATTTATTGAAGTATAAAAATATATAAGTATGACATAAATAAAAATATTAATTAATAGAAAGACTTCTTATAATAAACTGCTTGGTAGCGCCATCTATCTTTTCCCTTGCTAGTTAATTCTGTCAACGTCAATGGTTCGTCGCTGTTCGGCTAATCCGAGCGATCCTTTTCATGAATCCCCTCCCAAAACGCCTCGCTATTGGCCGCCTTGCTCAACGGCGACGCAGAAGATTCGAGACGCTGAGAACGTCTCCGCCATACCGTACCGCACCGCACCGCACCGCCATATATAATTATTACCACTTACAACCAAAGAAAACCTAACAAACCCGCTCGCGAGTGAAAGTGAAACGAATAGTATAGTGTAGTGATTCAAGCAGCTTCATCTCGAAAACACCAGGAGACTGCCCTTCTGAGAAGAAGAAGAATGCCGTGCAAGGTAAGAGGTTCCTTTCTACACCATACTTTCTCTCCCTCTCCAATCCTAGGCGATCAGAACTCGCCATCCTTTAAATACAGTCCATTTTTTCCCAAATCGCCTAGGAACCTTCGGTTTCGGTGTAACACCGAACCACTGCTGTAAAAGTATCGGTAATATCAGTAGTAAAAGTGCAATAAATTAATCATACCTTCAAGTTTATATTTATTGAATCATGTTATACATCAATTATATGTATATGCACATATATAAAAAAAAACTATATGTATGTTTGTGTATTGCCTCGTACCTATAATACAAGCTCTGCTTAGTTTGGGAATGGACGATGTTGTGTGTATGTGGTAGAATATTATTATTATATTTAAAAAAATATTCATATCAATTTAATCTGACGGTTAAACAGGCTTTATTCAGTTGTGTAACAAAATATTCTTCTTGCAAAAATAACTCGTATTAAAATGTTCATAAAACCAAAATCTTATTTTAAAAACTTAATAGCAACACAAAAGGAATTGCATCCTCTAAATTGTATTAAATACTTGGAGTATAGTCTTGTACGTCTAGAGAATTCACTACATAGATTTCAGGTTGAGTTAACGGCCAAGACACCTTGTAATAGGTAGTGACGCTTTCGCAGAGCTGCAAAGAATGCGACAATTTAATGAAGATGTCGTTTTCTGTGTTTAAAGCGAAATACATTGCTGAAGAATTTCAAGTAAACGAATAAGGTTTATTTTTCGTCTTCGCATAAGAAAGTTATTAATTTGACTATATACTTACGCACGATATTCTCATTAGTCTATGTAGTTTTATAAAGTGATGTCGCACTGTTATAAGTGAATGTATGTTTGACTACGATATTTGAAAGTCTGGACGTCATTTTAGCAGTATTTTCATCGGTATCTCAGGACTAAAGATAAGATTCATCAACTTATATGTATTAATATAGTGTAGACGTGGTCATTTGAAAAATTTTTTGTTGTTTTTATATTTATGTAAGTTCTAAGTTTTTTCCCGCCGCTTCGCGCGCGTTAAATTCGGGGTAACAAAAATCTACTTTTAGTCTCATGATGTGTGGAGACACTCCTGATTATTCTAAAGACTTCAGAAAATCTATGGGGTACAAAGTAACTTGGTCAGTTTCCATGACATTACCTACCGTTATCTACTGAAAGGTAGTTAGGTACATAATAACATCACCTTGCATACAGTCAAATGTCAAAGCCATGTTCTAATACATGTTCAATATATCTCTATAAACATTTTCGCATTTTTAATATAAGTAGGGAAAATCGTTAAAGCCGTTTAAGCTTATTATATAATTATTAGTTTATTTATGCGAACAATTTTATGTAATAGGTCGGGGCAAAAGTATTTAAGTATTTCGAATGTATTATTAGTAATCAAACCTCTTTGGCTGTACTGAATGTAACTGGCTGGTTTTTCAAATGTATGACGTGACAGTACTGACAGATATGTTAGCACATGCGCAACACTCAATTATTAGCGCATGCGTTCTTACTTCCAAGAGGTAAATCTGTGCCGTACAAACTTCTACCCTCCCTACAATCCCTCCCAGTTTAATTTTTATGGTAGCCTATGTCCGTCTCCATGGTCCAATATATCTCTATATTAAATTTCAACAAAATTGGTTCAGCCGTTTTAGTGTGAAAACGGAACATACATACATACATACACACTTTTAACTTTATAATATTAGTAGGGATTAAATGTTCTTCAATCCATTATTTAGGAAGTTCAATAAGAAATAATGCTTTTATTATAGACTATAATAACTACAGTCTATAATAAAAGCATTATTTCTTAGTTTCATTAGATATAAAACTATGATAAATAAAATAGTTTTAAAATGCTTTGAAATAATTGCCACCTTGATTTAGTAGACGCTGCATTGTATTACACTGAACATGTGTAATAACAGGATGCTCTTTGTTGAACATTTCTAATCTGTAAATTACGAAAGAATCTGATAGGGAAACCCAACAATGTGGTGGTAACTATTGATAATGACTGAAAGTACATAATCACGTCCGCAGCTAATATTTGTTCGCTGCCGGTTTACTTTATCTATTTTTTAAACTATTCTTCTCCAAAACTAAAGTTTTATGCCGCGGTGAATTTTGCAAACACTCATCCGATGGAGGCAAAATATCGGATTAGAAACAATGATTGTGACATCACATATAGTATAATACCGATAGGGAGTCGATCTCACGACTCTCAGAGAACCCGCTTTAAAGAATATTTTTGACTGTAACTTGTCAGGTGAATCACTTAACAGAGAATTTCGAATTGATTTTACACTTTATACAGCTGATAAAACAACCAAGCCCGTTCAATACACATCGTACTTATACCTATTACAGGTTAGGCTGCATCAACACATCGAGATAGCAACTTTGCTCCAAGTCTCTAATTCAAACACTCGGCAACTCAAACTATAAGTCATTTTTAATACCTAAGTAAGTACGTATTTGTCTTTGAATGGAACTAGGCAAGCATACGACTATAAAGTTCCCCACCAATTAATATTTGCTAAAGGTACTTTGGTAGTTGTAGACTTAGATGCAGTTCCGAACTGCTGAGAACCAAACACACATAGATCTCTAATTAAATGCCTTTGCGATGTATTGATACTAAAGATAAAAAGTTCTATTTGCTGATGGTGTTTTCGTGTCAATATTTGTATACTAGCGGACGACAGCGGCTTCGCACGCACATATTTTCGAATTTCCCATTTTGCCCGATCCCGTGGGCATTTGGGGAAATCCCGTCTTAGTGCACCCCTACGGTCCCCAAGGAACATACATGCCAAATTTCAGCTTCCTACGCCCAATAGTTTCAGCTGTAGCGTGTCTGTCAGTCAGTCAGTAACGCAAGGATTTTATATATTAAGATGAGTAGTATATCCATTATATACTATTACGTATAACGAGGTCCTTTTTCGTCGCATATACTGATACTAATATACTTGGGATCCTGCTTTTTCGCCGAATATTGTTTGGCCGAGTATCACTTGCCAACCAACGTTTCGCCTTTTTTCACTTTGACGACTAACGATTGTCAAATATTTGTATGACAACGTTTCATTTGGTAGAATTATTGTTAAGCTGATTATTGAAATGACAAAAATGTTTGAGGCATTTATCTTTTGTCAAATTATTAGGCCAGACAACTTTTAGACGAATAACGTTTCGTCTGTTCAGGTGATGTTTCGGGAATTTTAGGTGAAATCGAAAGGAATCGGTTAGGTTAGGTTAGGTTAGTATTCTGGGGGCTTATTCACTATGACCACTGAAATAACATGTTCAAGACGTGTGTCGTCGTGACGTGCAATAGACGTAAACGTGTTTCAGTAACGTGACGTACCACGACAATCAAAATATTGTATTCAGTATGCCATACGACAGCTTGTCTATGCCTAGTTATCAATTTCACAACATTCGTTCATAAATCTTAATGCCGGTTTGCCGGCTCAATTTCGATTTTATAAATATTATTTTACTAACTTGTAATTTTCACTAAAAGCTACAGTACAAATAGAAAAGGCTAATAATAACTTAAATTATATTATTTTAGTTCAATTTCGCCAGGAAAAATCTCAAAGTAAAAAAATATCTTGAAAGTTTAGTTCATCTTTCGTACTTAAGTCAATTTTTGAACGAAAACATAATGATGACATTGATGACAGACATGACAGTGCAACTGTCATGTCTGTCATCAACTGTCTGTCTGTCTGTCTGTCGTCGCGCTACAATATAAAAAAATATAATTGCGGTTAGTGCAGCAAATAGCCCAATTCTAACAGAATCTAATAAATCATAATGGATTTATTATTTATCCGAAGACGAGTGAGTCGCTGGCGCCAGCGACAGGCGTCAATTTTTATAAAACATAATATTTAACTAAATAACTTTGACACGGACACTGGTAAATAAAAAAGCAAATAAACTTAGCATTTAACCACTAACGGACACTGAAAATAATATAAAACAAATAAACTTAGTACTTATTTATGCTCTATCGTTTTACAATAAACGCGTTACGTGCATGTTACGTGACCTCTTAGCTCACGGAATTTTGACAACTAAAACCGTGTCCGAAACGTGCGCTACCGTGCTTGTCAAACTTGAAGTTGGCATAGTGAATACCATTTAAGCCAATAACGTGCCGACGTGGGTAACTAGCACGTTAAAACACGTTAAGACTTCAAAATGGTCATAGTGAATAAGCCCCCTGATAAACAATGCACGTCAACTGAAACAATGGCTAGTTAGGTTAGGTTAGAACTGCGACCACAACGCACGAACCGAGCGAGCGAAGCGAGCGTGCCGCGACAGCGGCCGGCGAACTGCCAGAACCAAATCGCTTTTATTTCACTACACA
Source organism: Euclidia mi (assembly GCA_944739405.2). Lineage (NCBI taxonomy): Eukaryota > Metazoa > Arthropoda > Insecta > Lepidoptera > Erebidae > Euclidia > Euclidia mi. Next base: position 47,949,439 of record OX123186.2, on the reverse strand, counting down.
GGGCAATTAAATATGCTACATCGGTTAGGTTAGAACTGCAAAAATAAAAGGAAGACCAAACGTAAAGTTGGCTACTGTGAGGTTGGGAAATAAAACCAAAATTATATCACAAGTTGGCAAATGATTATTCTGCGAAATATAATTCTGCTAAACGTTAGTTGGCAAGTGATAATCGGCTGAAAAATTTTCGGCGAAAAGGCAGAGCTTCAATATACTTAAATATGGTACTCACTCTTGTCTAACCCATGGAATATCGCTTTCCCTTTGGGTTGCGGAGGTTAGACGCCTGTCGCTCTATGAAGAAGATATTCCTTCAAATCTAGTAAGTGGACCCCAGGCTAAGGCGACAGTCTTGGATGCAATCAGAATAACGCTAGGACAATGGTGAGTATGTGCTGATTAAGCTTAGTCCTAAAACGTATGTTTGTGTAGATTATTCAGCGATCTTTAGCACTAGCTATAATTTTAATGTTTATGACAATATAACCCATATTATTGTGAGACGACTGCTCTCACTCCGCAAAATACAGAGCTACATGGCGATGCATCACACAAGAACGGCAACGGTACAAGAACCGACCGACGCATGACCACGACCACTCTGACAAGAGTGCACGACTGAGAAGAAGAAGAATTATCACTCGCTTAACAATGTGCCCGGTAGATGGCAACAGGCTCGCCCCATATTACATTGGGACCTAAACATAACTGGCGAAGTGTGTGTGGGTAATTCACCTCTGCCTACCCCTTCGGGGATAAAAGGCGTGAAGTTATGTTATGTTCATCATCATGTCAGCCTAGAGACGTCCACTGTTGGACATAGGCCTCCCCCAAGGTTCTCCACACAGACCGATTTTGAGCCGCCCGCATCCAACCGCTTCCCGCGATCTTAACCAGATCGTCGGTCCACCTTGCGGGAGGCTTTCCCCTGCTGCGTCGTCCGGGACGTGGTCGCCACTCCAGAACCCGCCTGCCCCAACGGCCATCGGTTCTTCTCGCTATGTGCCCTGCCCATTGCCACTTCAGTCTGGCTATTCGGAGAGCTATGTCGGTGACTATGGTTCTCCTGCGGATCTCCTCATTTCTGATTCAATCTCGCAGGGAAACTCCGAGCATAGTTCTCTCCATCGCCCTCTGAGTGACCCTGAGTTTTCGGATGAGGCCTATAGTTAGCGACCACGTCTCAGCGCCATAGATCATCACTGGCAACACACACTGGTCAAAGACGTGAAGATATGCCATAACTTCCGAACGCCGCCCAACCGAGTTGGATTCGACGAATGACCTCTTTCTCAAAGTTGTACCCAATTGGATCATTTGTCCCAGGTAGACGCACTTGTCGACGACTTCGAGTGTAGAGTTACCAACCTGGATAGGAGTAGGTACGACATGGACGTTAGACATGATTTTCGTCATGTCCATGTTTATCTTAAGACCTACTTATTGGGAGACTCTACAGAGGCCATCGAGTATTGTGCTGAGGTCTTCCATGGTCTCAGCCATGACCATGATATCATCAGCAAATCGAAGGTGAGTGATGTACTCGTCGTTTATGTTGATGCCGAATCCTTCCCAGTCCAGAAGCTTGAAAACGTCTTCCAGCGCAGCGGTGAAGAGTTTCGGAGATATAACACCTCCCTGCCTCACCCCTCACTGTAGTCGAATAGGTTTTGAGCTCTGGTCCTGGAGGCGGACTGACATGGTGGCGTTTTCGTAGAAACACTTCAGCACTTCGACATATCGATTGTCAATTTGGCACCGTTGGAGAGACTGCAGCACTGCCCAGGTTTCGATGGAATCGAAGGCTTTCTCATAGTCAACGCCAAACATAGAAGCTGGTTATACTCCTGGGACTTCTGTATAACCTGCCGCAGCGTATGTATGTGGTCTATGGTACTATAGCCTTTACGCAATCCGGCTTTTTCGGGAGGCTAGAAGTCATCTAGCTTGCTCTCGAGACGATTCGTGATGACCCTAGAAAACAACTTATAGACAATATGACTCAGAAGTGAGATGGGTCTGTAGTTATTCAAAAGGGTTTTGTCGCTCTTCTTGAAGAAAAGCACCACCATACTTCTGTGCCATGCCTGTGGCGTTTTGCCCTCGAGTAAGACGGAATTGAATAGGTTCCGAAGCATTTCCATAGCAGGTGCGCCGCCAGCTTTCAGAAGCTCTGTAGTTATTCCGTCATCACCCGGTGCCTTGTTGTTTTTAGTTGTTCTTGGGCTCCACTAATCTCGTGCATGCTGACGTCCGGGATATCTTTGGTATAGTGTCGGGTCAATCCAGCTCTAGGGTCAGTGGCTGGAGTAGTCACAGGTGTTTGTGTAGTCGTATATAGCTGTCCATAGAACCGTTCGATCTCCTCCAGGAGCTGAGGTTTGAACGTGATAATTCTGCCATCCTCCGTCTTCAGCTTTGTCAGCTGGCTCTGCCCTATAGACAGATCTCTTTGGAACAATTTGAAACCTTTATTCCGCTCGATTGCCTCTCGAACACACTAAGTGTTGTATTGGCGGAGATCGCGAGTCAGAGACTTAGAGATCTGCCTATTGAATGAATGAATGAATCAAAAATTTATTTGGTCACAAAAGCACAAGGGACACAAGGTAGATAGATACATATTTAGATTATGACACTAACATGCAATATGCATACGGTAATAAGAACAATAATTAAACAGAAGTAAACATAACAAATAAAGAATATAATATTAAAAGTGCAGAAATACAATACAATGAAAGAATAAGAAGATGATGTATGTGTCCCAGCGCTGACCAAATAGGTAGCCAGATCAGCATTTTGTCAAGTAATGCTAGTGCATACCAGACACTGATATTATTCCGGCCCCTTCCATGCGTCACGGATGCGCAAACCATTGCCGCGCCACAAATTGCAATTCCATGTGTACCTACATATGTGTATGTTTTCTTGTTTTTACAGTGTGTTGCGTTGTGACTTATATATAAATAAAAAAACCTATACCAAATTCATAAAGTTATAAAATAAATATTGCTGTCTGTAAGTAAAGTCGGTCACAGTGTTGACTCTGGTTAATTTTTCAAATGCCTTTAATACCGTCCGTCACGACATCCTAATTTCCCTCCTCTCCCATCTTAAGGTCTCATCCGATGCTCTGGATTGGTTCTCAAGTTATCTTCGGGGTCGCCAGCAGTTAGTCCGCTACGACGAGTCATCATCGAACTGGTGTGACAACAACGCTGGTGTTCCTCAAGGCGGTATTATTTCTCCTTTGTTATTTTCTATGTTTATTAATCTCCTAACACAAAATCTTCAGTGTGCCTATCATTTGTATGCCGATGACTTGCAGATTTATTTTCAGGCAACTGTTGAGGATATTTCGGTAGCAATCCACCAGGTTAATATGGATTTACTTGCAATAAAAAATTGGTCAGACAAGTTTGGCTTGTCTGTAAACCCCAACAAATGCCAAGCCATTATCATTGGCAGCCAAAGGTCAATCACAAAATTAGATATAACAACTCTGCCTACGCTAATGTACGATAAGACCGCTATAGATTTCTGTCCAGTGGTCAAGAATCTCGGCTTACACATGGATTGCACTTTAAGTTGGCGTAACCAAGTAACTCAAGTCAGCCAGAAAATCACCGGTACCCTACGTGCTCTAAATCGTTTAAGGAACTTCCTTCCACCCAAGACCAAGACTATGCTTGTGCAAACTTTGGTTTTCCCGTTGATCGACTATGGTGATGTATGTTACTATGACCTGAATGCAGAACTTCTCAACAAACTGGATCGTCTTCTTAATAACTGCATTCGATTTATTTTTAATCTTCGCAAGTATGATCATGTATCTACTTTTCGTTCTCAGTTGAAGTGGCTTCCTGTTCGTCAGAGACGCAGTATGCGTGCCCTCACTACTCTTTACTCTATCCTTATGTCTCCTAATTCCCCAAAATACCTTATTTCCTATTTTCAATACTTGTGTTCCAACCATGATCGAAACCTTCGTTCTTCCCATAATCTTCTCTTACTTTGTCCGTCCCATACTTCCGCTTTAATTCACTCGTCCTTTCCCATTCAGGCAATCCTTCTTTGGAATGCCCTCCCTCTAGAAATCAGGATGTCTACTACAAAGGATAGCTTTAAATCAAGAGTAAAACAGCTGTTATTGGATAAGTTGGCAGAAGAATCTGAATAATAATTATGTATATGTATATACATGTATAAATATTTATGTATAAGTATATAGATATTTATGTATATGATTAAATATTTAACATTGTTATTTTTGTAGATATGTATAATTTAGTTACAAGTATTATTTATTTTATATAATTATTTTTATATTCTTTTAGTATCTATCAATATGTATTTTGAACTATGTATATGTGTACTAGGTTTATGCTAAAAACTTCCTTCTTCACCTAATTCTAGCCCTTTCGGACCGGCGCTGAAACTACAAAGAAATTTGTAATTTTGAACTTAAACCTTGGGTAATTCGGGGCCGCAGATAACAATTCTGCTATAACTTTCCAGATTTTCCGCCGCCATCTTGGAAAATTCACATACGCACAATTGTATCAAACTGGGCCCTTCATTTCCTACGTACAATTGTGAGGGTCACAATTGTATCATACTCGGCCCTTCATTTCGTCTTGATAAATTTCGAAGTCATGGACTAGTCCCTTGTAGGTGTAGTTAGCACAACATTTTTCAATCCTGCTGGACGAGGTTTGTTTTTTAAGACTACCTTCAAACCGTACCGACCTTCAAAAGGTATAATTTGTTCATCGATTGAATAGTTACCAGCATCTCTTGGCAATTGCAGGCATCTGTTTCGGACGGTATCGGTAACAGGCTGCACCCTCCTTAATCTATTTTTGGCTTGTTCTTCAGTCTAATGCATCGCCGTAACATCTACACAATGCAAGTTTGTCCTGAGAAGGACAAACCGTTCCCTAGAATTGGCATTCGCAATTGGGTCATACCTGTATTTTTCGCTCCAAATCATCTTCAGTCATGGAAATTTTATGCCAACCCAAAAATAGCATGTATTCCAAAAAACTTCTTTATATCTTGTATAGAACAAACAGGTTGCATTTTTATACCAGTATTGGCCATATAATATTGATTTGTGGTCAAAGCCATCTGTTCCATGAGCTCGACAGTAAAATAACGCTCGAAATATTCGTATGCAGTTTTAATATCTCTTGGATCACGAACAACATCTTCTGGAAGAGGTTTGCCATTGAAGGGCTTCTTTTGCCATCCTGCTGGCGTACTCAGAGGTGTGTTATCGTCATCACTTTCTTCGCCTTCATCAAAAGAAGAGCAACTTGAATATTCGGGGTTTTCTTCAATAAAGTTGTCCAAATCGATTTCGTCGTTGTCATCACCCTCGTCCCGAAAGTGATTGAGCATCTCTGCAATAGCAGCGTCGTTTAAAACCGGAAACATGTTGCGGAAACTGTAAAATATGAATAATCATAAGAAGCTTAAAATACGCATGCGGTAATGTAGGGCCCGCGTCGATACAATTGTGTCAATAAAGTTCGTTGAGCCGTTACGCCAAAGCGTTTGCTTGCCAATAGTCACTATTATCACAAAAACATCCTATGTTTAACTATTTTTCTAATCAATAAATCGTATAGTACTACATTTACAAAATAAAACAATAGTAGGTACTTACTTTCGCTAAGTCGGGGAGCGCAATCACGTCAAGAACTGTACAGGTTGAAACCTACTCGCCAACTGCGCGTCGGACAAAATTTGCGCGGGACATGAAAGTTCGCTTCCCGCACAATCTTACGATACTAGGCCCGTCCACTGCTAACGTAAAACTAATGAACTATACTCAACTTTGTGACCCGCACAATTGTGTTGGAGCGGTCCGAAAGGGCTAGAATACACCTATTTTTAATCTCTGCACCACTCTAAGGTAGACTGGGAGAGAATGCCTATGGCATTAAGTCCGCCTTTAAACGCTCCGTGTATATAAAGTGATTAAATAAAAAATAAAAAATTAAAGTGTAAAGATTCGGTCACAGTGCTAGACCACGAATGATGCTGTCGAAAATTATATTAAAGAGGGTCTCGAGGGTCGGACTAGAAATTTTATTGGCTCTTTGCGTCGTTTTGGGCTTAAAGAACTTCAAGCCCGTTGTATGGACAGCATCCACGAACCTGTCACTGAAGTCATCCACATCTACGCACTCTCCCAGGCATTCGAAGCGGTTTCGCAGCTCAAGCTGAAAGCTTTCGGGGTTTTGGATTTGAACTGGTGCTGGTCGGAGCGTGGATTTCATCAATCTCGACCGTTCGAGGCTGGGACTGATACTCAATGTGCCTCTTACCATTCGGTGATCGCTGCCCGCTTTAAACGAATTAATCACGGCGACATCATTGAATATTTGCCTCTTCATCGACATGATGAAGTCGATATCGTTTTTGGTAGCACCATCTGGACTTATCCAGGTCCACTTGCGGCTTTCGCGCTTTTTGAAGAAGGAATTCATCATGAAGAGTCCTTCCTTCTCCATGAAGCTAGCCAGCAAGTGACCCCGCGAGTTTCGATGTCCATATCCAAATTTCCCCACTCTCAGCTAAACACCACTTCGTTTGCCTAGTTTCGCGTTTAAATCTCCCATGACAACGGTGTAATGGGTTTTGAAGCTATGTTATGTTACTATTAACTTAAAACTTTAATTCAAATATTTATTGTTTCCCTAAAAGATATGGTAACATTCAAATAATTACTTTACAGATTACTTACATACATAAAAAATAAATATGTACAAAAAAGAGGGGGAAAATACAAAGTTCATATTTACAAGACAAGTTTAGGCGTCGTAGAATTCCTCCGCATCGCTGTCTATTGGTAACGTGCCCAGAAGGCTGGCAGCATTGCCACGCTAGATGGCAATGCTGATACGCTGGCCGAAATACAGCCCAGCCTTCTAGTCACGTGAAGCGTCGATTAGTCGTTTGGTGATTTCTCTGTACAACGTATGAGCGCTCGGACCCCATGGACCAAGTGTCTCCACCCCAAACGGCTTAAATACGTAATTACCTATTAAATTACCGTATTTTCGCCGCTTGAGGGATTCTGCGCTTGCAGCAGCAGCGCCGGCACAGCTGGCTGTACTTGGAAGATGTGATGGCGCAGGGGTATCTACGCACGTTGCGTCCAATACCAAAGGCTTACCCATCTTCCAAGGCAACAATGACATACCATTGGGCCTCTTCCCATCGTCGCGTACCAAACCATTGGGTTCAAGTACGGCTGGTATTCCGGCGGTGACAAGAGTGCGACGGATGATGTCATTACGATAGGCGTGACGAGGCATTGGGCCCACGCTTCTGCCGCAAGATAGTCCATGGTGTCCGAGGCTATCGACGGCTTCTCCATAATGACAACGATGCGGCGAAACACACGGAGCACCTAAACGGAGGCTAGTGGCGAGGCGAAATGTCGTGTCGTCCAACATTGTGCCCACATTGGACGACGGAAGCGCTTGAAGCCAAAGGCCAGACTCCCACTCTCCCACAGCCAGCAAGCGAGCACGCTCAGCAACACTTGTAGATGATAAAATGAGCTTTTCTTTCGCCGTGTTGCAAAGCGGCCCGTCCCACTGCCTTTGTGAGAATGGGTTGGTAGGCAAAGCAGAGCTTGGACAAACCATTTTCCAGGCGTTCACGGCATCGGTTTTACACAGCACTTCCGAATTAACTAGTGTAGGTGCTAATATTTGCCTGGTTAAATCTTCCGTGCTGTGCACCGAGGACAGGAACGCCGGTAAACTAACATTGGCAATTTTGCAAACGCCGAGGCCACCCAGACGTACAGGAAGAGATGCTTGCAGCTAGGCTCGGTCGTTCAAATCCACATTCAATATTTTTTTAAGTGTATTTTAATAATTTGGTCCATTTTTTCTAAACATTTCATATTTTTCCAGACCGGTGAAGATCTCAAGCGTAAATTTGGGAACGAAAAGGCAATATCGAATGATTGTAAAAGGCGAACGAATATAAATTTTTAGCAGGCGATGTTAAATTTTACTAAATTTTTGAATCTTCTCATCTACGAAAGATTCGTAGGCTTCTTCAAATATAGGAGACCCAAGGAGGCGAAGAGAATTCTTGTCACATATTGTAATGTGTGGTGCCAAACAATTAAATTTTGATAGTACCAAAGACTTTTTTTCATCGTCAATTTTATTTAGAAATAGCTCACACTTACTTGAATTTAGCTCCAAACCGATCGATTTAAATTTGTCTTTTAGAACTGCCAAATCTTGTAGTATTGTGTCAGCGTCTCTATATTATATTGAATTTTGAATTTAGCTGCCGAATAATTGGGTGAATTGCTAAGCTAAAAACAACAGTAAGAATTTCAGTATCAAAGATAAGAGTAAGCTAAAAAGCCCTGAACCGTTTAGAAATTAATTATACATTAAATACAATGTCGATTAGTAGCTTAGCGTTCACTGATCGGCATCGTACGCATCACATTTTACTGATCGTAGTATTCTTTGTATAGAAAGTCATACAAGTGCGTCCACTGATCCGTATCGTACGGATCGCACATCGGCAATGCCGACACGGATGCTCCGAGAGGCAACTTTTGCGATGCGTGCCGATGACGTCATACGAAATTTCGTGTATCCAGACATTATGTTTTATTTTTAAGTGTTTTGCATTTTCTTCCTCTTCTACTAACAATCTAGCAATAACGACAAATTGTTTTTTTTCGATTTCTTCCATTCTCACAAATACACGTACGATCACTGGTACTTGCATCGGCAATCCGATCACTGCTGTTACAGTGGACGCAGTATGAAAGAATAATGCGATTGATGCGATGCGTCCGGTGCGTACGATACCGATCTATGGACGCTATGTTTTAATGGACTAATCCTAATAGCAGTGTTGGAAATTAAGATTTTATGTAACACTATCTTTGTACTGTGTCGTAAATTCAAAATCTTAACACTTTATTTCACGAAACCAAACTTAGCTGTAAGTGATCGCGAGCTGCGTATAGTATACAACTGTTACAAGCTTTAATCTAACAAAATGTTATGCGTGTTCCGTGGTCCGTGTGGTGACGGATTAAGAATACGGAATGTCACCACCCCATATCATCCCATGGGTGTCGTAAGAGCCGTCAGAGGGAGCATATTATGCAGAGAAAACCACTGTAAGAGAAGGAAAACTTGATGCAAACCCTATACCAACCCGTTTGGCCAGCGTGGTATAGTAGGCCAATTCCTCCTTTCAAAAGAGAGGTCTAGTCCAGCCGTGGACTGTTAGAGGCAGATGGTTATGCGTGTTATCATATACTGTTGCTTGTAAGTTATTGCCCAGTTCAATACATAATAATTTAATAAGATATCTGTAGAAGTAACTCACAATTATGATCCCAAAATGGACAGAACCTGTACTACAGGATCCAGACTACTATAAAACATATTTAAATACGTCCGAAATATGGATATACGTACAAAAAGATTATGATGATCACACAAAAATGTTGCCCTGGACCTGACTAGAAATATGATAGCACGACCGCGGCCGTAGCAGTATTGGTCATCATCCTCTATTTGCAGCCCAGACTATAACATATATAAAGTTATACGCAAGGTGTAACTAATACTCAGTAGACGATGTATTAAGTTTATCAGTTTTATTAAGGTGGAATTACAGCAGTGATTATTCACGTCAGATAGTAACGCCCCATAATTTTAAAGCCCCAAAAATTGCTTATCGTTGTATTGGCTCATTCCAAAATCTGGGCCACTTTAATAAAAAATTACTTATTTTTTTATCTTGTGCTTTGCATATCGATTGAAGGTAAACATTACCACCCCGTGATGTGCGTTAAACTACCTTCGTGTAACAGTATCCTGGTAGATGGAGCACTTTCTATTTGTTTCACGACCATACTAATGATCGGATCCGATTTATTATTATATGTTACAGGCTGTTGCCAGCATTTGCATAGCTTTAAAATAAGCAGATGTTCAAACTGTTGACTGCTATATTTCTCTTTAGATGTGGAATAATTACATTTCTTCTTTAGAGGCTGCCTAAGTCCTCAAAAGAAACTAATGTCCAAATTTCATGTTTCTGGGTTTAGACGCTGCGAGAAATACCAAAGAATAAAATGGTAAGTAATATGATTACTATTCCTAATCTAAATTGTATTGTAAATGGAATTAATTCTTCATCGGTTCACGGTATTTCAGCTTAATTTTATCTTGCAATAATAGGAAATGTACATAAGATTGTGCAGACTGTTTATCAGCATTACTGGATGAAATTGGCAGCTTTAATTTAGTGGGACGTGTCCCCGCAATGCGAAAGGACTGCTGGGAAATAACAACAGTTAATACAACATAAGCAGAAACGTAAGAGGACGCTTTTCCTTTTTTACACTAAACGAATACAACATTGAATCTTGTATCTGTTGTTTTTAAAGACATTTTTCTTGTTGCGTTGCGATGATGATAAAAATATTATCGCTACATTCGCTACTATGAATACACAATTATACCCAAAATTATTAATAAAGTTATTCTAGTTATTTTAAATGTAATATATTTATATGCAAACAGTTTAGATAGACCGACAGATAGCAAATGCTCTATCGTGCACGACTAAAAACACAGGGTTATGATTACTAATTAATGACTTAAAAGTGTTGGTACAAGATGTCCTTCTCGCAAATTGCGACTTTTTTCGAAATTACCATTAAATTACTGATATTTCGAATCCTGTGGTAAATATAAATATGCTAAGAAGAAGTAGAAGTAATTAGAGATAGGTTTTCATAGCCGAACGGAGATATTTTATAAAGAAAGTGAATTTTCTTTTTATAAACCGGCTGTCCGTCCACTTTTGCACCACATGATTGGTACCGTGCCAGTATTTATACGCAAGCTTAAAGGTTATGGTATATGGCAGTAAAGAGTGTAGCCAAATGTTTCATCAATGGAGTTACCCTCCACGCTTTCATACTGTAAAAACAAAAATATTATCATTCATACAATAGCTGCAACATAAACCCATCAACATAGAAAATATCTTTCTCTGCGAAAACTAGAAAGAAAGATGAGCAATTTTTCAAACTTGAAATTAAATTAAAGACCGTATGCTAGTTAATTTTAAAAGAGTAAGAACAAATACTTCCATTTTCCTTGATATTGTTGTGTATCAAGACAGCAAGACCGAGAGTCTTCGATATGAAATGACTAACGGCAACACGTAAATGTTGTACAACAAACTGTTTGGAATCCGCTTAGTGCAGGCTCCGTGCCTCGCCTCCCTGTGCCCTCCCGCGTCCGGCTTCCGGAGGAAACGGTCCTTTGGTGGGACCGACGGAAGCGTCTGTTTAAGCTGGATCTGATATCTACGTCGCCGTTAGTAAACCGTTCGCAATTATCGCTCTCGGCCATTCATTGCTCTACTTGAGATGGCCGAGTTTAGCCATATCGTATTTATTTAGCCATCTTTAGCTTCGTTTCGTATGAAAGATATTGCTCTGGCTAAGTTCTTGTAGAAGATTGCAAACTAGGGGCTCCAATTTCCATTGTGACTCTCAGTAAAACGACTCAGTCTTAAATTTCTTTATATGTGTCTCATACCACCTCACAATAAGAGAAATGAAAAGAGATATTTTTGGGACATGAAACTATTTTTCGGACTCATTCCACGGTGCTTGAGGCGCGCCTTACTTGACGTGTCACCTGAAACTATGAAGGATATTTTATGAAACTAAAGAAACAAGTTATTTGTTTCCATCTCTTTCCAATCTTATCAGAAACCAGAGCGTTAGAGAAATTTAATACAGCTATGCACAACTGTATCTTGACTTTGACTTTGTTCTCTTAGTAAAATAATTTTTTTTAGCTGGGGTACTTATTTTCTTTGCGTCGAAATTTATTCAGGTAACGTTCCCTTCAGTATCTATTATTTTAGGGATATGTGAATAAACAGCTTTTATCTGTTCTCAATTATTAAAATGCAAGACCTAGCAAAATACAAGGAGATCTAGAGATACATTGAGCTCATTCTAAACAGATAGCGACACAAATGCCACGATTTTATTCAGCCGTTCTTTTTTACACTACTGCGTTTGCAAAGGTTTTTTGCATGTATGTAGCAATAAGGATTTAAAATATGGGCTATCTAACACTGAAAGAATTGTTCAAATCGGACCAGTAGTTCCTGAGATTAGCGCGTTCAACCAAACAAACAAGCTCTTCAGCTTTATATATTAGTATAAGATACTTATTATATTTTATTTTTAGTTTGTATCACTTTAATACCCCAAACTAAAGCACCCCAATATCAGCTAAACGTTAAACAAAAAGCCTATTCATTCCGAATTATGGAATTTAGATATTCTAAACTGTTATTTTGGCTGCTTGGTGCTTGTCCTCTGTTTAGATATTGATTTATATATATATATATATATATATATATATATATATATATATATATATATATATATATATATATATATATATATATGTGTGTAGACATGTGGTAGAATATATATATATATATATATATATATATATATATTCTACCACATGTCTACACACAACAGCACAGCCTCATGACTAGTTTACACTCTCGCGCGAGCGGCGAGGCGACCGACTAGGTGCGCGAGTGTAAACGCTCGCTCGTGGCTCGCCTCGTAGCTCGCCTCGCCACTCGTGGCGCTCGCGTCGGAGGCGGTTTTTTAGGCACGAGTCAAAGGGTCGCGAGGGACGCGAGCGTTGTGTTTACACTCGCGCTCTCGTTTCAGTTTGTTTACGGCGCCCTTCCGTGCAGGTTGTGTTCTTCGATTTCAATAAAAAATAGACTGGTTCCAATAAGAAACGCTGCAGTTCTTGGAACTCTCTAATCTATCAGGCCGAGCGAATAATTTGGGATCCAAAAAATAAGATGCATAAAAATACCCAAAAAGTAAATGATGCGTGGCAAAGATTTTCTGAGGTTATGTGCAGACCGCTAGCAGAGTTCTGTGCAAAGTAAAAAAAAATATTTCTTTTTAAGATGGGCAAGAATCGGTAAAAACTTGTTAAGGCTAGAGCTAATGCCGCTATTACTTCGACGTCTTCCATCGTTGCTGGCTCAACGCAAACTGAACGCATCGCGAGAGTGTAAACAGGCACTCGCTACCTCGCAACAACTCGCGAGCTGCGAGGCGAGGTACGAGGCGAGACGCGAGGCAAGAGTGTAAACTAGGTATCAGACTAAGCAGAAATTGTACTATAGTTTCTGTGTATTTGGTGTGCACATCTACGAAATTTTACTTCGCTCAGGTACTAAGCCGCACCGAGGTGCCAAACGGCTGTATGTAGTTCGCAGCAGCTGCTCAACTGGTTGTATGTATTTATTTGAAACTAGAGGATGCCCGCAGCTGCACCCGTGCACTTTTTTCAAATTTAACTGTTTCTGACCGATCCCATGGGAATTTCGGAAAACTCATTCATCACCACCATGGTCTCCAAGCATATACATGCCAAATTTTAGCATCAAGCGCCCAGTAGTTTTGGCTGTGGTTTGGCTGTCAGTCAGAATGCAAGCTATTTTTGCCCGACTACGGCGAAGCCAAAAAGAAATATACCTTATGTGGGTGCCCAGAACATTTACCTACATTAAACAAACACGGCACTTACATATTATGTACACTAGTATACAATTGGTGCGACTAAGCCTCTAGCTTGAGCATTTCTGTACTTTAAATACTTTTCTGGTTTTATGTATAAATGAGCTATGTTCTTGTTTCGTGCTATTTGGATCCCCTTTTTTACTTATTCGGGTTATAGTTTTTAAAGTTATTTTTATAGGTGTATATACAGAAGTTAATTTTCGTGCAACGCAGTAGCAGCACGTGCAGTCGGCGGAGCTACTGCATGTAGCCACTGCCCGTGTGGTCAACGCTTGCCTTTGTTAGTCCGGTTTGAAATACCTTTAAACTCAAAAGAAATATAACTAACCTAAACGTTACTAGCTTATGATCTTCATCATCATCGCCCAGCATTATACAAGTTGCATCTAAGACGTTTTCGGCTTAGAATCTTGTTTTCGCTTAGATACTTAAGTTTTTTAGTATGGTTTCCTTGTTCGTAACATTTATCCACCCGCTATTCCTCAATACATCTTGATCACGATCTGCAGCAGTGCCGAAATGACAAACGGATATCCGAAACACTCGTAGATGGTATATTTCCCGAAAGACAATATAAAACTAACGATGTAGTACTGTACCATACTATATATTATTCTAAATGCGGTGTTTGGGTGGAAGAATACATACATACATACATACATACATATCGTCACGCCTTTTATCCCCGAAGGGGTAGGCAGAGGTGTATTCCTACACCCACTCTTCGCCAGATATACTTTAGTCCCACGTAATAATGGGCGAGCCTATTGCCGTACCGGGCACATTTCCAGACTCCGTGCTGCTACTGAGAATTTCGTGACAGAAAAACCCAATAACACTGCCCGACCCAGGAATCGAACCCGGGACCTCCCGATCCCACGCGCAAGGTTAAAGGTTTCCGTGGCTCTCACCAAAGACTTCGTCTTCGCATATCATTGCGTCTAAGTACAGCTGATAAGCCAGAGAAAAACACCAAGGATTATGACATTCAAATGGGCATGCCAAAAACATTTTACAACTGGAAGTAAAGGTAGATAACTACTCATATTTTTTTATATTTATTGCAATTCTTATATCCTAACGTACTGTATTGTTATATTTGTGATTGCTGCAAGTGACAAATGCCCTTCTGATGTAAATGGTAAGCGCTGTACATGGACTTCACTAATGTCTATAATATACGTAGCAAAGCCGCCTGAATGCTGAAGCGATGATCGTTGACTCGGTTCCAACACGGGACAATATTTTGTGTGATAAACATCATGTTTGATAGGTGTGTGGGTGTGATCATCAGCCCTTTATACTTTCCCACTGCTGGGAACGGGCCTCTACTCACTATGAAACGGGTAAGGCCATAGTCCACCACGCTGGCCAAGTGCGGGTTGGCAGACTTCACATGTCTTTCGAGAACATTATGGAGAACTCTCATGCAGGTTTCCTCACGATGTTTTCCTTCACCGATTAGCAAGCGATAATTAACAATTTAATACGCACTTAACTCCGAAAAGTCAATGGTGCATGCCGTGGATTCGAGCCAGAGACCCTCTGCGTAGCAGTCTGTCGGTCTCTCCATTCAGCTATCGCTGCTTGAATTAAAATGTATGAATATTTACTATAAGAAACTATTTAAGAATATAATATGCCACTTATCTGGTTAATCTTAATTCAGGCACTGCCTTTTTGCGTTATTATAGGATATTATAGGTACTTGCGCAATATAACCCAGAAAAATACCGGACCTTCTTTAGATGCAAAGTAATTCTACAAATCTAACCACGCAAACACTACCTTACAACAATATAGACTAAGTCAGTTAATAAGACCCACTATATCTAAGGTACAATTGGGGCTACGCCAATAACATTTTCAAGACTATTTAAGAAAATTGTTCGTCAATTCTCACTAGAAAAATGGCGAGAGGTCGTCGCCTGTATTTCCTAATAAATCTGGCATATAATTTTACAGAGCTGGGCGCTACAGAGCGCTATATGGATCGAGGACATAAATTCTTCTTTGCATCAGTGACACTGGCCGCATATGATGGCGATCTCGGCGCAAAGGCCCAGAACACACTGCTATGTTTCGTTCGTAAATTGCAAACTGAATATGGATACATTTATACATTGTTTTCGTAAAAAATATTGTCGTAATAAAATAAAGAAGTTTCAAGGGTGTAAATGTTATTTTATGTGTAATCTGTTTTGATCGCATAGATGGTGTAGTTAGTTAAGCAGCTGCCTTGGTGCTTGGACTGCCCGGAGTGTGGTGGTTTCGATAATACCACGGGAAAAATTCATCGATTGTTTTTTCTATAATCCCTTATTCAAATGTTTTAAGGTCCTTCATGATTCAAAATGAATGCCATATGGCGATATATTTGCACTCAATTGGTTTGCGAAAATCGAACAAACAAACAAAACATTTTTATTATACTAGAGGACGCCAGCAGCCACGCCTGCATTTTTTTTAAATTTACCCGTTTTGGCCGATCCCGTGGGAATTTGTATCAGTCCACGCGATTGGAAGTTATGTAAGTAGGACGACTCAGTATACCTACACAAAATTCTCATGCCATGTTTCTTACTTTTCGTCTAAAGGGCTTGGAAAAAGAACTACTAAGTACTAGACAACTGGTTATTTGTTACACTAGAAGTGTTTGAAAAGTTTGTAGTTTGGTTTTAAGAAAAATATATTCAAGGTCATTATTTTTATGACCTATGTGTTATCGCCGCTTTGTTCCTTAATTGCCTGCAATTTATTTGTTTTAGGAAACCTTTGTTTTTCTTGGACATTTTTCAGATAAATTTTTGAAGTTTCCCTATAAGTGTCTAAACACACTACGCCGAACTTACGCGACCGAAATTCCGCGACCGAAATTACCTTCCGACGTATTCGGCTGATATGACACACCATAAGCACCGAACTTACGCGACCGAAAATCCGTTGTGCAACTTTATGTAGTATCTTCGTCGACAATCGAACTGAACTTTCGTCGCGTATAATGTGTGCTCTACTACTAGTGTCTTCGTCGAAAATCGTACCGATCGAGCTCTACTACTATAAACGTTGCCGCCGAACTTACGCGGGATTACCTGGGATCGAACCTGAGACCATAGTCTCGGCAGTCAGTTACGTAGACCACTAAGCTATCGCCACTTTTTTGCGGGTGAACCTTTTAAATAATAATTCTTCTATTAGCGGGTCTCAATGAACTTCTGATGTTGTCTGAATATTAAAACGGGTTCCTGGATGGTTTCAAAATACAATTGGTCTCAGTGGTTGGCGCTGCAGTCGGTATGTTACCTAATTTGATTTGGCGGCAGGTGACGTCTGTCGGGTCCGCTAATTTATATAAGGTATACAAGTTTGTGTTTACCTTCATCTTTCCCAATCTGAAATGAAATATTGTAAGATAAATTTGACCCACTTCCCGGTTTTCTTTTGAGCTGAAATTTTTCATGCATATCGTGTGACAATGCAATGTATTTTGATGTAATTGGAGCTGATCTGATGATGGATCAGGGCGGTGGCCATAGGAATGATGCAAAAAAAAACACAACCCATCAAGAAGTGGCTCGTTTGATTATTATTGACAAGTAGTTTGATTAGTATTGACAAGTACTTTAATTTTAAATATGAAAGACTAAGTTCAAATAGCTCAACCGTTGAATTTCATAAAATTATGCTTCATATTATTTGTGTGGTTGTTGGTTATCACTACAATGGATGGTCTATGTGTAATTCTGCTGTATAAGCTATACTGCTGCAAAGTTCATTAAATATGTTCAGTCGTTTTTAAATGAAAGAGTAACAAACATACATCCATCCATCTTCACAAACTTTCGCATTTATATAGTAATTAGACATCGCCAGCGGCTTCACCCGCGTCAAATATACAAAATCTTCCTCTCGAATCATTCTATCTATAAAAAAACCGCATTAACATCCGTTGCGTACTTTTTAAGATTTAAGTATACATAGGGACAGACAGAAGACAGACTTTGTTTTATACTATGTAGTGATAACAAAGCGGAATTAAATGTTGAAAATCTGTTGGGTTCTTTATATCGCCTAGTCACAGTAAGCTAAATAAAAAAGTCTCGGCGCAGTACAAAGGCCTACTAGTCTGTTCAGCCACCGTGACTAGACTGGCAACAACTTCACGACGACAACACTTTATTTTGTCCTACAGTACTAACAAAGAGTCAGAAAATAAAGATTAGCTATAAAGCCTCTGTGCTGCGTGCTTTTATCAATTATCCGTAGAAATTAGATCTTTCTTATGAAGATGTGTATATACTTGTGCTGTGTAAGACTGATTATTTGCGGATTTCAAGACTGTAGGTTAACGAACAGTACGGATAGTCTGGTTCAAGTTGAATTGATATAAAAAGTTGGTTTCACCACAAAATGCGTAGTTTGTAAAAATGGCCTTATCTCTATATTGCGTTGACCTGAGTATTGATGTTTAATCACGGCGCTACTCTTAGCTATTCATGTAAATTTTAACAGATGCGTTCAAGCCATCTTGAGAAAAAGAGTCTTGGCATACAGACATATCTTGCTTGAAAATTCAACAACAATTCATTATTATAAAATGCGCCAATAGGTTTCTGATCGTTCAGGTGCGGATACGTGCAGATACGGTCCTTGTCGTGGCTCGTGGCGCTTAAAACTTCCTACTGAAGTATGAGTGTCAACTCATTTAAAACCTTTATTCATTGGAAGTCTTCACGACACTCACAAAAGTTATCCACGTCAACGCTGAGCGGTAAACAAAATAACAATTTTGCTGACAAACTGTACGTTTCAATAAATTCATCACCAAACTTTGGAGCCGAAAGCCTTAATTAAGATAACGTCCTTGGTGGTGAGAATCCAGTTCCCTGCGGAGGGAACTACTAGTTTAGCAGTTTCGTGTTTGTCTTAGAAAACTTGGACAGTGAAGTAACTAGTCAAACAAACTGGTCTCCCGTCGGCGGGCACCGATTTAAGCCGAGCGTAACATCCAAATTAAATGCTGCTACACGTACCGTTTTACGGATTGTGGAATGCTTTAAACACACTCCCACACCAGTCCACAAACTGTTATGAAACCATTCTATGTTTAAACTTTCCGTTAGCGCAGGATTTCTGTTGAATACTTACATTGTGGTCGCAAAACGCGAAAAACATTTTCATTCGCCGCTATGTGAAAGCTGTTGCATCAGCGGTGGCGAACAATAATACAAACAGAATAATACATATACATTTTTATAGCATTTTGCAAAGAACGGTGTGTTGTTCGTTGGATTTGCTCGTGGAGTGTGTTGTACTAATTACGTTCAATAGATTTGAAAGCGCTGACTCTGCGTCTGCTAGCTAAACTATTTATCTGCTGCTCGAAGATTTATTGCAGTTTATGGAACGTTTTGCACGGCTGGCACTCTGCAGTAACTTGTTCTAATTGAGGAGTAGAAACGTAACATATTATACATTACATTACACATAACAATAGATGATTATACGTAGATTCCCGCTATTTCTGAGAATAAGATTGTGCTAACCGCGAGCATAATTTGCGAGCAAGGTAAGAATTACTTTCTTTTAAAGCCTTTATTAATGTTGCAGTGGAAAATGTATTGTTATTTATTTCTGATACATAACAAAAGAATTTCGCTACCAATGGTTTACAGATTACAAAGATTTCAACAGTCCTTTTAGGAACCACGGCAGAAATACCGATGCCTTCTCCAATAGTGTTATTAGACTTCAAATGTGCCTAGATATTGCCCAATACTAAGTAATACTCACTCATCCATTTACTTTTCGGTAGACATACAGGCAGACACCCCATAAAATTTATATGACACATGACGTAAAATTCTCAAAGCACAACATCTCTTATGTTAAGATACACATAGCCAACTTAAATTTAGTACAACAGAAAGTAAATTTGCCAGTCAAACTTAAACACTATTGTCGCTGAAAGTTTGTAATTATGTAAGCGAGTGCGTACAGTAGCGATCTATGTTATACGGGTCTCTCGCAAGTTTCATATTAACTGCGAAACTTATGGTAAACGTACACCGATATGGTGTGAAAACGACTTGTTGACGCGGCTTTATTCATATTAGGTAAATTTTAATATGGATACAAAATATCAATAGGTAATTAAAATGCTGTAAAACTGCATTGAATGACTTTAAATAAAAGCTAACAACGAATGTGAAACGATTTATCAACATTCGATTGGCCCATGAAACATTTATCATCACAATCTTTAAATTTTAAACCATGAACTTCACCCAAAGAACTTTTTAACCATGAACGTTTTGCCAACATAACTTTACGTAAGTGAATGTTTAAGCAACTGAATGGTTTTAACAACAACTTTTCACCCACATGACATTTGGTCCATAAACTGTTCCCCAACAAAACGGTACATCACTGAATGTTATACCAACGGAATCTCTTAACTATAAATTACCCAGTCCCTTCAAATCTACCCACTGTGCACTTAAAAGCTGATCTTATATTTTAAAGCTATGATTCAATTTTATTGTTTAAGTGTTATATTATTTAAAATAGGTATCATTTTTACAAACAGCTCATGGGTAAAGATGTCTCGGACCTAACCGTTTGCGTACACCTGAGTGTACGCAAACGGTTAGACATCAAAGCAACAACGCGCCAACTTTGCAGACCTACCTGCTGACTATTTAAATAAAGAAATTCGTCATATCGTCTCTCTAGTTCCTTCAAATTGTGTACCATGCTTATTAAATAGTACCATTATATTATTGTTACTGTATCGTAGTACTGTGAAGTGCTATTTAATTTTACAGACATTATTTTTCAATTAACGCTATGTAATTTAAAATACAGAGATTCTTTTTATAAGTTCAACAGTCACGTCTACTGGGGTCTCAAGCTCCAGAACCTTGTCTTACTTGATATATTATGAGAAATGTTAGCAAAATATTCCCGAAAGAAAAAAAGAACGATAATCATTTGCTTCTGAATCGAAATAAAGGTATTCATAATATTCTACTCTGTCTACATACAAATCTAGAAAAAGGTACGTTCTGAGTTACCATAATAATTGTAATAGTCATTATATACTTTAACCTCTTTGATATTGTAAGAAGAGAAAAGGGAATTCTAAATAACTCTATAAAATATCTAATTTATTAAATATACTTTGCAACCACAAATAAAAACCAAACTAAAATGCGAATGATGCAACTGATCCCATGGATTAAGAAATTCACTAAGAGAAATAAGTAATGAACGTTTTCAACCAATCTCTTTGTTGGTAATATATTCATTAATTTCAAAGCCCCAGGCCTGTCTCTGGGCCGTCTCTTTGTGCTAATGAATAACGATTTTATAATTTGTCATAAGTATATGAAACTTATATTTGAATTAGGGACTCGTTTAATATAAGCTAATACACTGGGGAGGCGTGTGGCTTAACGCATGTTAAGAACATACGTTGGAATAAAGTTATGAGTAGCTTTATATTCATGTTGAAGCATATATCAGTACATCCGAGAACATGGCGCACACAACAGTGCCGAAATATCTGTTACTCCAAACAAAGGAACGAGTTGTATATCCCGAAAGCCAAATTGATATCAGTAGAAGCACATACATAACGTACATGCTCTACGGTCAAAGTACTTCACCGCGAATAGAGTGATTATGTGTAGGCGTTTATAATAGTCTAGTGTTGGGCCCGTAATTATTTTTTGTTACGAATATGAAAGTAAGTATATCTTGTGAGTAGAACAAGTGACTGAGTTTGTGTATTAGGGCCTTTGTTAACGAGAGATGGAAAATATGGTTTCCTGCATTCACTCTTCTTTCAACATCATCATCCATGTTGAAAGAAGAGTGAATGAAGGAAATAGAGTCCACATCCCTGATTAGGAAAGGCTCGATAATGTGAAAATGTGTTTCCACCTTTATACAGAACTTTTTGAGTTGCCTGGAAGTCAACTCGACAGATGTTGGGTGTCTGTTACTGAAATTAATTTCAAAATGTCCTTCCATTAATTTCACAGAGATAAATTATCGCCAACTTTACTTAATCTTGGTGAACATGGGTAATATTTTAACACAGCAGAAAATGGCAGTATACGTGGTCTCAAGCTGGGAGTAAGAGTTTCAAGTTTCGTTAAGGCAACGTTATGTATGTTTAAACGTGAAAAGTGGATATTTCCATCAGTCTGATTTTATTTTACTTACGGCTAGACTTTGCTCACTGCTCCGCCAGCGTGAATTATAGAAATAAACCTTCCTCAGGAATCACCCTATATATTGGCCAAACCCCTATAAAAATCCATTGGTTCATTTTTGAGTTTATCGCGTCCACACAAACAGACAGGAAGAAAAGGGGACTTGCTTTTATATACAATGGCCGTTAGTAATATAATTATACCTGTAATCTGTATATTTTAAACTCTTGCGTTACTGAGTGACTGACAAACAAGGCACAGCCAAAAGTATTGGCCACAAGAAGCTGAAATGTATGTTTCTTGGGGACCATAAGGGTGCATTGAGATGGAATTGCCCAAAATTCACACGGTACCAGAACGAAATCATTAAATTAAAAAAGAAGTTGCGGGTATAGATATCCTCAATCTAGTATATTTGTATGAAATTTGTGCAAATAAAACAACTCTATAAATAAGTGTTACTCGCATATCAATATATCAATTGATAGTAATCGTTAATAGTACATGATTGGTAATTCCTGATATTTTTACGAGCACACATTCCCATAATGTATTTTATGTGTTATAATTTTTTTTTTATTTTTTTTTGGACTACAAACAATTACACTGATAGCTTACAAGTTAACTTAAATATAAGGCTTTTCTTGCAGTGCAACCAGCTTCGTTGTCCGCAAAATAATATAAATTAAATTACCTACTTATTACAAAATTTTACAATTGATATATTTTAATACAGTATATTGTATATCTACACAGACATTATAATTATCATTATCAGGACTAAGGAGAAAAGAGCAATTTAGTGATTTGATTTTTTAACCTTATAGGAGAGCATGCGAATATATCTAATTCATTATTTTGAGCAGAAATATTGTATGAGTGCATTATTCTACGTAAGGGGCATCGCTCACATGCATTTGTTTTACAATTCTTTGGAGCAAACAAACAGTGCTTACGAGTGCTTCTTACTAAAGTCGAACGATAGGGTATACAAATATATATTTGATTAACAAGTGCATTACAATTAAACTTATTATGGACGATATTATATAAAAGCATCATATCCAACAGCGCTCTTCTCTGCTTTAATGTTGGCAAGGAGAATTTTTGCAAAAGATGGTCATATGAGGACTTAGAGTGGTTACACCGGTAATTCATGGATCGTAAAAACTTACGTTGCACTGACTCAATCTGTTCAACGTATTTAAAATAATAAGGATGCCATATGATGTATACGTAATAATTATAGTTGTGTTGCTTTCATCTGCATTACGCAATCGACAGCGTCGAGACCATTACAAACACGTTATAATTAACGTGGTCACTGTAATTCATGCCGTGCTAAATATTACCGCAGTCATTTTGATGAAAGTAATTCCTTGCACCTGATTTTGCCCCTTTTTACCTAATTACTGTGTAAAAAAACGTATACAAGTTAAACGTATACAACATTCTAACACCATCATACATTAGACCTCAGCATAATTTTGATTCAATTAATTCTACTTACCCCATATAATTTCCCTTCTTACCCCATTACAGAACACGAATAAAAGTCCGACAAGAAAATACCTACTATTACTATCAGTTAATGCCTGTTCTAGGACCTGTCAGCAGGCAAATTCGTAGAAATCACTCGGAGCTGGAAAAAGACGTACTTGTAAGTAACTTGTCATAAATAATTGCTTGCCCCAGGCTTTAGAGATAAACCCAAAGCAAAATGAACTTCAGGCCGGGAGTACGAGTAGGTTCTTTTTTAAGATTATTAGATTAACCGACGATGTAGACGTACGAAATATAAATGAGTGAAATATGTTTAGGTGTACCTATCAAGGGTTTCGTATTCAGGGTAATAATTACTTTAAATTAATTTATTGTGAAGTGAAATAGTAGAGTTACCTAATATTTTTATGACAATTCAGTAAAAGGTAAAAGGTAATACAGGGTTACTGACCCATATAAAAAGACAACTCATCACACACCCTTGAATTATAATTAAAATAGAAATCTTTAATATATTACTTAATACGCATTTTTGAAATAATAGTACTCTGTCCGCGGCATACTCTATTAGTTTGCAGTTTCTCACCGGCAAAATGAGAACATTTTAAGCTTCACAATTGGAAGAGCTTCTTCAGCATTACGAACCCTTTTGTTTGGCAATCTTATTTGCCGTGTCACACTTTTGATTGTCATTTTAAGTTTTTTTGTTACGTGTATCTTATTTACGATGTATTTAATTACAAAAAAAAAACATTTTTCTCAATAATATATACTACATTGTCTACGTTGTTCTATATTATATTATGTTTGCATCGTGTAATAGGGTAGTTTCCAACTAGTCCAATCAAGCACTTTTAATGAAATGTCAAAAACTATCTTTGCTACGGCGTTTGTATGAAATACCACCTAGTGACATTATAGTTTTTTGCTGTCAAGTAGAATACTTATTTTCAATAAATTGACGATAAAAAATGTTAAATAAAGTTTTAACATTAATTGATGAATGAAACTACCATTATTTTGACATATTTTTTTACATAAAAATACTTGAGTACAGAGTAAAGAATTGTGTGATACGAGAGTGGTGTGGGGTAAAAGAAGATGTAGTGACAAGCATCGAGAAAGGCATGTTAAGATGGTTTGGGCACATGGAGAGGATGGATGACGAAAGACTGACAAAGAAGATATATAAGGCAAGTGTGAATGGGACAGGACGAAGGGAAAGACCTAGGCGGACGTTCTCTGACCAGATTGGAGACATCCTAAAAAAAGGACAGGTCAGAAGTACCCTAAACAGAAGAGCATGCATGAGAAACTTGATGGGAGTGGATGAAGCAAGAGAGTTATGTCAGGATCGTTGCAAATGGCGTTCCGTAGTCTCTGCTTACCCCTTCGGGAAACAGGCGTGAGTCTATGTATGTATGTATGTAAAATACTTGTATAATTTATTTCACTTGCAGAAAACTTCGCTATTGTGAAACGATAGCTGATCAAGACTGTCAGTCGATTTAGTCACATGTAGTTGTATGCGATGCTTAGTTTCCCGCAAATGAACACGTGTTATTACCTTCGTGACCATAATTACGCACTTAACTTGTGAAATGGGCAGTAATCTCCCTAGCCAGTCTTATATGAATAGTAACACCAAATACATATGCGATCATTACGCGATCGTATAAAGGAATTTTGGAAAATTTATAGTTATACTATTATGATAAATGAAATATTTAATAACCAGAGTGAAATATTACATGGGTAGAGAAATAGTTTAAGTGCACATGACTTCACTGTTGCTATACCGTATAATGAGTTTTGTATCCGTGAGGCAAATGTACTGACACTCATCTCAGTTTTTGTCTTGGGCTTTGTTTGAATCCTCTTTCTTTTTTTTTACAAAAGACAACGCCTGCATTCGGAATAATTCCTGTGCCGCAGAAGAGTTCACAAACATTCAATTATGAGCCACAGAAAACACCCAGAGTATATGCTAATTTTAGAATAACACAATCTCTATATATATGTATATCCTAATGGGGATCAAACTTACGACACGGTGAAGCTACAATACTGCAAGACGGTGACTTAAACCACAAAACCCAGTTGCTATCGAGTTAGTGGAGACGTGCTGGATTTGTAGAGTCCCACTTTAAACATTAGAGGGCTAAAAACAAAACGTCTCACAGAATATCGACATTAAGTAAAGTATCTGCACTGTTGCATTTCGTTCGGCGAGTGAGAGCGCCGGCAGTTACAATCTTGCTCTTTTTGCTCCTTCTTTCCTCAAGATCACCAGTGGTTTAGATGTGCTTACTTGATATTGCTTTTATAATACAAAGAGTACGCAAACATGTTTATGTCACTATCAAAAGAGCAGCTGGGTCGTCTGTCACCAACAGAAATAAAGAACTAAAAAAACTAGCCAATTGCGCGGGACATGTAATAGAGTCGAGAAAAGTCTCGAATCCTTCTTAAAGTGAACAGTGTCTATCTGGTCTGTCGTAGTGAGAACTGGCCTTAAGACTACAATACAAATCATTTATTTGCCTGAATATGAAAAATTATTTAGTTCGTTTTATGTTTTTTCAAAGACACCACTTTTACTGGGAATGTATTCCGTGTCACTGTGGACTTAACTACAAGAAATACCTGGCGTTTCAAATCAGAGCTCGAAACGATACTTTGAGCACCACACAAAATGTTGTAACGTGTAGTGATCGAATTCTCACCACTCGATTCAGGAAGGACGTTAATAGTTTTAGACAGTGAGATAAACGCTTAAATAACTAATATGCAACTGTCCAAATTTATAATCACGATACGTCATTTTAATAACAGACAGAGAACGTCAGCGGCCAACAATATCGTAGCATACCCTAAATATGAACTCATCACTAACTATCTGAGTGTGAAATGAGCTGTAGCAATTTACAAGCAATATGAATTAACATATTAAAACCACAGCCAAATGCGTTTGACGGCTGAAAAGTTATTTAAAATGGAAAGGAGAATGTCGAAACCTGTACCAATTGCTTTAAAAAAAATGATATACCGTAAATACTTTGACACATTTTGACCGCCATTACTAAATTATGAATCATTATTAAATCCGCGTTTACGAATTATTATAAAAAAGTAGAACTTAGATCAACAACTTCCGAATTCATACATTGCCAGCACAAAAAAGTCGATTCCGAGCGACAAAAAATCGAGTGTCAATTCTCAACATTAACGATTGCTTACACGATTAAATGATTTTGGATTGAATAGAAAGCACTATGATAGTGAATAAAAGAAAACTGTGTTCTGTGTGATTTTTTTAAATAGAAATACATATTTGGCTACTTAACTTCATTTCAGTCTTTGGTTAAGCAATTTATTCATTAATCGATTGTTTTTAGGTGATATCGATTTGAGATATAATTGAATCGAGATAACAACACTTCCAGGGTGACATTTGATAACTTGAGCAACGGTCAAAAGTGTCAAATGTCAACCCCACACAACGTCGCTTACGCATCGTTCGTGTTTGTTTGTGTTATTATTTTGTTTTTATCCGTTGTGTTGAGGTTTGTTCCTCTGAGACGAAACTACGTTTCTTTTAACTTGTATCATTCATCATTCACTTGTTTGTTATAAACAATTAGAAATCAAGGACGAATTGCTTCCTTTGCAATATTTATGGCGGATTTTTTAAAATATGGTTATAAGAAAATCTCAGAACTGCGGATTTGAAAACAAAAACACTTCATGCCTACGGTAATATTAAACAATAAGCTGGCTAAAAATGTTCATTTCATGAAAAAGCAAACGGTACAGGCTTCCATACAAAAACCGGCATTCTCCTTTGCTATTTTAGAGTGGCGTTGGGTTTTATCAGCAAATTATGCGATATTTAGGTAGGTAACTAGATAATGAGATACATTTAATGATGTAGTATTTGAGTAACAGTTCAGCAGAGGACTTTTAGTATTTTATGATATATAGCACACTGAGTACGGCAGTGACCCTGCTAAGTCAAACAAACAAATCTTTTTTATTTCCGTCATTTACGTTACTTGAGAACAAGTTCTTTAGTACATAGTTAATCATAATATAAAATGTTATCTAATATGATTTGCAAAAATCAAAAAAGTTAAACGCGTACAGTTGGTTTACCTTAAAATTTGATTGTTTACATACCTATTTTTATCTTATCAGCGTGGCTTGTATTTCATTTCATCAGCTATGTCTTTAAACAAGCGTTCAAATAAACGCCAACGTTCTTTCACGCGGAAACTGCTATACATTTTGATAAAACTTTGGAGTAATAGGTATAGCTTCTACAGTGGAGTAGATAAGCTACCTTTTTGTCACTATAGCTGACATCCAAGTGCGTAGACCTAGAAGTGTGTGTACTAGTAGCTTTATTCCTCTGACTATTTTAAGACTAGATGTTGCTACTTATAAAGAAATAAAGTATTCAAACGTTTGGTTTAAATATGTAAATATTTCTACCACGCGTGCAAATTAGGTTACTTATAATTTAAAATAGACTGTAATTATTTAGGTTAAAATTCCTTTTCTACCTTAGGTTATAAGGTAAAAGAACAATTTTAACCTAAATAAAATATGTTTTCTTGATTTTTCCCTTATCTTGATGTGAATTGATGAAATTGATAAAATTTAATACTTACGATTCAACTTCGGTGCTTCGCTCTCTCAGACAATTTCTTTGAGATTTTATGTTTATTTTCTCGATTACGTAGTGGTTTTGAACAGTCACCTTGCTATTTAGCGCTTCATTTAGAATTGTCGATCCGAATCTTCACACGGGACAAAGCTTCATGCGATCCACATAAACATATTTTTCTTATTGTGTTGAGATTTTCTCGTAATATAGAATTATATATTTATTTCTGTTATGTATTTATGGGTGTTGTCTATTACATAAATAATCTTTTACTTGACCTTGTAAGGTTTTTGTAAACTAAGGGTCTACAATAAGATACCTATTAATAATGTAGATTTTATTGATAGAAAATAAGTTTAACATTTTTTGGCAGGTAATTGGCTTGTTGCCTACGGGCTAAATGGAGTAGTTAGTGTATAACATTAGTAATATGTAGAGTACCTGTCCAATTTGCATCAATAATATTAGTCTTGTAATAACGTTGCTTCACTCTTATACAGAACGTTGTTTAAATCTTAAAGGTCATTAAATATTTTAAAAGAATATCTATAATCATTTTGGCATTTTCTTCTTTAAGGACATAAGACCCTTGGAGCCAGTGATGCTATGAAAGCGAATTCATATTTAAAGTAAACATATTTAAACTTGATAGTTGAGTTACCCAGCTGCATTTTAATGTTTGGTTACGAATACCACCAGTTATTTTACTGAATACGCCGTGGAAGAGAATGGTACGCAAATTGGTTTAATCGAGATAATTTTGATTTTGTTGATATCGGAGAATGTGATGATAGAAGTCGGCGTGGGCACTATCTCAAACATTGATAGATTTAGAACACAACACACCTACCTGTAATATTTCAGTAAAGTTTTGCTACTGCTGTATTTGTTTCGTCTGCGTTTTAAACATGAATAAACATTCATGTTTAAAACCTAAACAGGTTACACGATTGTTTGAAATGTGCTAGTCAATCTCACCGTTATGGCAGTCCGGATGTTTTGGCATGCGGAACGATCTTAGAAACCATGAATACAA
This sequence comes from Euclidia mi, assembly GCA_944739405.2. NCBI lineage: Eukaryota > Metazoa > Arthropoda > Insecta > Lepidoptera > Erebidae > Euclidia > Euclidia mi. The sequence goes on along the minus strand of OX123186.2, from coordinate 47,920,340 downwards.
CTCTGATACTGAATAGCAAAATATATTTACCAAATAGTTTGTGTATTTACAAACTGTTATACTTTGCATTCAAAACTTAAAATCAACCATTTGAGGGTTAACGGGGTTCTAGTTAAAGGATGGCAGAAATACAGCGATTTGATTTATTACGGTGAATAATGACCATCCTACACTAGTCTGTAACAGACTAGTGTAGGATGGTCATTGTCTGTAACAGACTAGTGTAGGATGGTCATTATTCACCGTAATAAATCAAATCGATATATTAAGTAATTTGTGGTACTTACGGCGACTAGACGAGCCGCTCTACAGCTGCAATAGTTGCAGTAGTACTTATTTCCTACGCTATAGAAACCGTAAAAAGATCCAAAGGTCCAGCTTGACGAATTGATATGTGAAGGTAGCTAGGTATAACGTGCCATGAATTCTATATTTGGTAAAAATCATTTCTTTTGATTTTACCTTTTCTTTATTTCTAGTAATTGTAAAGTAACGAGTAAGTTCACGATATGCAATATGGTTATCTAATTCGTTGTTGTGTTTTTAGTACTGAAGGCCGTTCCTGCTTTGGTCCTGGTGGAAGAGGCAACGAGCTTCTATCACACCGCCCTATCATCCGCGTTTTAGAGCATGTGTTATGTATTTATATTCATCTTTATAGGTATATAAAATTGTTCGGTTATTGACTGACAACGTACAGAAAAAACGATCGGGCGCAAGAAGCTGAAAGGACAATGGCAGATCTCCATACATCAAAATGTCTGAAATTAAATTAAAGCGTACAGTTATAAAAAATATATCAAAAAATTTGGCGTAAGTAACAGAGTCTATAAATGATTCTATTTTCGCTCAGGAAAGGTGGAAAAAGAAGATATCGGTGTTTGAATTTTTGGTTAAGAATGAACAATGTAGGTAAAAGGAAAGTTATAGTATGAAAGTTAAACAATGTAGGCAGGTACGTTTGAATTATCACATGACATATATCAGATTGACATCAAAACGCGGAAGTATTTTGTAGCATCTAACTGTCACAGCCAAAGACAAAAGCAGAGCTGCACATTTTAAATGGATTTTATGTGAAATCGATACAACATTAAACGATGCTGTGACGTTTTTATTTGATTTAAACGTTGTTTTGCTTAAAAAATATTAGCTTATTGATATAATGTTGATTAAATATTAAATAACTGCATTTTAAACCAAACCAGCTCTATACGTAAAGATCGATCGTATCGATTATTTATCTAATAATCGATACGGATATAGAACTCACTTCCATTTCTGTCACACCATTGTCTATGGCAACAATCAAATAATAAAGTATTCGTAATCAATTGGAATACTTTTTATCATCATAAAATACTCCAGCTTTAACGAGACAAAGTGAAAATATTAAAAATCGTGAAAAAAAAAACAATTTGTTTTGTTTATATGAAGTTTAAGGTCGCCACAACAAATCCAGACCAAATTCTGCCATTGTTCTTTGGCATTATGTTTCCTGAGGACCATAGTGGTAGCACTCAAAAGAGATTACATAAAATGAGCACCAGATTGGGCAGATAGTTAAGTCCTTTACCCTTTACAGAAACAAACAAACAGTATCAAAGTAAAACCTGAAATAAAATTCCATACACAATTCAGAGTATTTAATGCTAATTGTGGCGTTTCATTGGAATATCGCTTTTAATAGTGCGATCGTTGATGCGGACAGATCTTGATAACATTTACATTATGCGGACGAATTTACTATGCAAACGGTACTATAGAGTTCGTACCAACATCGAAATATTTATAAGTTGCCACACCGCTCATTGTGTCAGCAACTGATGTGTGGAAAGTACACATTTCAGGTCTAGATTTTGATGCTATACCAAATATTTAGGGTACCGATCTGTGCAGTTTGTGCTGAAATGATATTTTTGGTCTTTGTATTTCACAGTATTACCGATCACCTACTACCGTCTTTCCCAATGACACACCTACTTTCTTGATGCAAAACTTACTATCTGTATATCGGCTTACATAATATAATAGGTATGTAGTTCGTGGTAAGTTGGTAGTTCATCTCATGAGTACGATCGATGTAAGTCAGTTTAAATAAAGAAGTATTCATAACTTAGAACGTTAGTTAAGGCGATTGATCTCCTTTAAATTCACTTTTGCACACAGAGGTTGCTTGCAGCTAGGCTCACACGTTTTGAAATTGAGCCCTTCTTTTCGATCCGTATGAATTTCGGGAAATTCCTTCTCAGTGCACCCCGACGGTCCCCAAGGCCAATACGTGCCGAATTTCAGCTTTTTGTGTCCAACTGTTTTAGCTGTGACTTGTTGGTCAGTCAGTACAGGGAGAGGGTGACGTACAGCGCCGAGTCCTGTCATACGCTCTGGGTATTAGTAAACAAAGAAAAATCGTTTTAGTGCATAAACACAACAATATTTTGCTATATAAACGTTAACAATAATTGAAGGAATAGGCACAAGTGTGATCCTGCGATTTCGCGAAGTGTTATAATCAAAAACTTAATTTTAAACTAATTGCTATAATACAAAGTACTTTAAACTACCCTTAACCAACATAAAATTTAGTGAAAACATATTTACAAACAAGTGCCATAGTGATTTATATATACAGTGCGTTCAGTACTTATAATATCGGTCCTCTACACTTGCGGCGTTAATAATAAACTCTTTAGATAAACAAAACCCAACATATCTACAATTCGATACAATAACGCCATCTAGGAAAACTACCCCGAACTACTAACAAAGCCCACTACGCGTTGCTATCGATTATGGCTAAGTGCGCGGCTTGTGGTCGCTTTCTAAAGCCGATAGACGGCGTCAGGTGCTGCGGTTCAAAGTGTGGTGAGGCATATTACCACCGTGCTTGTGTCGGTTTTCCCGCAAAGTCGGTTGTGGCACCCGATTGGCGTTGCCCCGAGTGCAGGAAGAATATTGCACGGGACAACAAGGCTGAGACGCCGGTCAGATCTGCATGCTGCCAGGCTAGTCTCGCGGGCACCTCCAACGACACCGTTACACCAGGCAGTTCGACGCACACGGATGATCTCGAAGATGCTAAGAATAGCAGCAGTATGGCGGGGGCGGGTAACTCGCAGGAGTCGTCCCCAAACATCCGCCCTGAGTACCACGCTATTATGAGCGAGTTAAGGGCTGTCCGCGAGGAACTCAGCTGCTTTAGGCGACACATGGAGGACGAACTAGCGACACTGCGCGGCTCGGTCCTCACGTATAACGAACGAGTGGAAAGCCTCGAAAAGAGATTAGAGACTGTGGAACAGCGTACACTTGTCTCTGAGAAAGTTGATAACGCCATTGACGAGCTGCGGCAGCAACTCAATGACCGAGAGCAGGATCTATTAGCCAACGACATAGAAATTAACAACTTGCCGGAGGCTAACTCGGAGAACCCGGTTCATGTCGTACTGGCTATAGGGAAGAAGCTGGGTGTCAGCATGGAGGTACGCGACATTGTCAGCGCGGAGCGGGCTGGCCGACGACAACTTAATGCGGGGAGTGCAGAGGGGCCCACGGAGCTGCGGCCACGCTCTATTGTCGTACGCCTGGCCAGGCGCGACCTTCGTGACGAGCTGCTGAAAAATGCTCGAGTGAGGCGCGGAGCAACCACGGCGGACTTGGACATGGCGGGACCGGCGAAACGCTTCTACATCCATGAGCGCCTTACTAGAGCTAATCGCCAGTTGTTTCGTCGAGCCAGGGAAGCTGCAGAGCGCGCAGCGTGGAGGTTCGTGTGGACCAAACGGGGGCGTATTCTCGCTTGCCGTAAGCCAGGGGACCCAACCAGACAAATCCGGTCTGAAACAGATATACAGACTGTTTTTATGTCAACGAATGTGTCTCCATCAAAGGTTCTCTAACTTTACTAACTATAAGAGGTTCGGATTCTTTCTTCCTATGCTTTGTGTAAATATTTTACCATATGTCTTCTTGCTAATGGAATTTATGTGTCTCATTAGTAGCTATTATTTTCAACAAAATGCTTTCTATTTATATACATGCTACCTTTTAATTACACTCAGTCATGTTACTCGCATTATATTATACTCAGCTATAACTATAATATTAATGTCATATCATTATACACACAAGTCAACACACAAAACGTATTCTATTAACATAAATCCAAAACATATATATAATATTTACAGAATCTATTTAACATTTTATTTACATATGCCTACTACTATCAATTATAACTATAACACAAACACAGCTAAACTATATCTTCTTTATACACTATACATACAAAAATTGACCTTCCAGACACAAAATGAATAATAGCAAGTGCTTAAAGTTTGGTTTATTCAATGCCGGCTCCCTTGCAACCAATCAAGACGAATTTTTAATGTCTATGGACCGGCATGCTGTTGACATACTAGCGGTTAATGGACGCGCTCCCTGTGTGCCAGGCTACAAGCTCAAGCATATTCCGAGACCAAACAGCATAAAGTCCGGACGAGGCGGAGGTGTAGCTTTTTACATAAGGACAGGTATCAATGCGCGAGTGAAACCCCATCCCGAACAGCCGGACATCGAGTAATTGTGGCTGTCTACAACAGTCAATGGCCAAAGGCTACTTATTGGTACAGCATACCGTCCACCCTGGTTCAACATTGACAGGTTCTTTGAGGGACTAACAGAAAGTATTAGCTCATTGGCCCCTTATGATAGTGTGATACTTTTAGGAGACTTCAACATAAATATGTTAGATATTAGTAATTCGAAAACAAGAGCTATTAACGAGTTTTTATGTACTCTTAATCTAAGACAGGTTGTGCCAACAGCAACATACTATGTGGGAGACAGCAGTACACTTATAGATGTTATATGTACTGACATAAGTGTACAAAACATTGTGGTAGACACCAATAGTGTCCTTGGTCATCACGCATTTATCACTTGTGAGTCACTGTTTAAAAAGTCAAAAACTTGCCCCAAAACGATCGTGTACCGCCCTATTAAAGATATATTGGAAGAGTCCTTCCTGCCTGATTTAGCCTCAATCCCATGGTCCAGTATCAGTACCATGGGTGATGTCAATTGTATGGTCTCTACTTTTAATCACTGGATCCAGGTTTTGTACGATTTACATGCTCCAATCAAAACATTGGTTGTTAAGACAAGACCTACACCCTGGATTACACCCAATGTTCGACTTTTATTTAAGCTGAGAGATGGAGCCAGAGAAAAATTTCATAGGTTAAGGAATGATCAGAACAAAAAACAGTACTACTTAGACTTAAAACATCAGGCCACTTTTGCCCTTAACTCAGAAAAACAAGCATTTTTAACAAAATACATAAACAACAACTTTCATAATCCAAAACAGCTATGGAAGAATTTAAAAGCCGAATTACTACCGGACCACTCAGAAAGATCCCTACCCAAAACTTTTGACGACCCCGATGCAATAAATATAGCTTTTTTGGATGTACCTGGAGAGTGCAAGGTAGACATCTCACAGCTGTCATATCTGGAACATCACAGGCATGGACTAGCCACCTTTAAATTACAGCCAGTGTCAAGAGAAACTATTGTGCAAATTATGAAAACTATAGGCACAAACGCTCAAGGGATTGATCGTATTAGTATGGACATGATCTCCCTAACACTGCCAGCCACTGCGCAGACCATAACAGACATAGTTAACAGGTCCATTTTCACTAACACCTTCCCTGCATTGTGGCGCTGTGCAGTGGTGCGGCCCATCCCAAAGACCATCAGTCCACAGTCTGTGAGAGATCTGCGCCCTATCAGTATACTGCCATTTCTATCCAAGGTACTGGAGAGAGTAGTATACATGCAAGTAATGTCATATCTAGAGGACAACAACATCCTCCCCGACGTACAGTCGGGTTTCCGTCAGGAAGGGGTACTACTACCGCATTGTGCGATGTTGTGTGCAATATACTGGAGGCTCGGGATAGGGGGGAGGGTACAATATTGGTCATGTTAGACTACTCCAGGGCTTTCGACTCGATTGACCGGACCTTGCTGCTTTCGAAGCTCTCATTCTATGGATTTTCAGTGGAGACAGTGAAGTGGTTTGACAGCTACCTGTCAAACAGAACCCAAATTGTGGAGATTCATGGCAGTATGGGGGCTTCGGAGCCGCGTCTTGTTGATAGAGGAGTGCCGCAGGGATCAATACTTGGGCCTCTTTTATATTTAATTTACAGTTCTGATGTGGTACAGTCCCTTACACACTGTAAATACCACATATATGCGGATGACCTGCAGGTGTATCGTCCTTCAAACCGAACACTATATTGTCAGCTGTCCAGAAGATTAATGAGGACCTGCAAAGGGTCACTACATGGTCTGAGCAAAACTCTCTCACCCTAAACCCCCAAAAATCCAAAATATTTGGTGCTGGGTAGCAAACATCAAGTAAGGGATATAGTCTCTGCTAATCCAGAAATACTGATCATGAACAATGCAATACAGAAGGCAGATACTGTTTGCAATCTTGGATTAACCATGGACCCTGAACTGCGCTTTGAGGCCCACATCAGGAAGATTGCAAGTAACTGTTTTTACCGGCTAAGACTACTATACAACATCAGAAAATTTCTTAGTATACCTGTCAGGAAGCAACTGGTAGATAGTTTGGTTTTGTCCAGGCTGAACTACTACGATGCTGTCTATGGGCCATGTCTGCTATCTCGTACCGCTCGGCTAACACAACGTATACAGAATGCTTGTGCAAGATTTTGTATAATCATACCCAAACGCAGCCATGTCTCACCTTTCCTGAACGAACACAATATTCTGAACATGACTGCCAGAAGAAAGTTACACTTGGCATCTTTGCTGTTTGGAGTTGTACAAGGCAAGACACCTAGATACCTGTATGACAAGTTATGCTGGAGAGATACTCAGTCGAAGTAAATGGTGAGATTAGTCAGCAATCCACTGTCCATGCCCAAGTATAGGACTGCTGCCTTCAGAGGTAGCTTCAAATATGCTGCAACACACTGCTGGAATGATCTTCCACCACCAATCCGCAGCCTGAAATCCAAAAATAGCTTTGTTTCATATTTAAAGAAATATTTGCTAGAAGAACAAAAAAACAATATATAACTAAATAAATATATACATATTATACTTACTATATAATTATACACTTTATTATTCATATCTCTTTATCAATTTCTTAGTTATCAATATCTTTTACCTATATATACATACTATGAATATACATTACACAGGACATTTTAATTAGCAACATTTTTTATTCATTGTATAACCCTTACATCTAAGTACATCCAGTACCTATTCAAACACGTACTCACCTTCTTGGATATGGCCGACAGGTATTGCATCAGATCTCAAGTTCCAGACAGTGTTGTTGTACCATAGCATAGTTTAAATGTTGCATTGAAGATTGGGCATTTTACTGGCATAATCATATTTTCATACACTGGATTGTCTTCAGATCCTACGACATGACAAGAACAGGTTAATTTGTGATTATCTGCTCAATTTAACTTTACATAAGCCTATATTTATTTTTATATTATTTCTGACAATCGCTTACCACTTGCTTACTACGTATTTGGTCATAATTTCAACAAGATTATTTGACTGTGATTACAGTAAGGCGGTATGGGTAGGTACATATAGCACACTGACGCTTTGCTTCATACTATTTTAGTAAGTACTCGAAAGATTCTTCATTAGACACTACACATTAGACACCTCTCGTTTCATTAATCGCTTCTACTCGCATATTGAACACAGCGAGGTATATTTTAGGTAGTTTATAAAGTTTTAAACAGACACTCGTGCGCCGACGCCACTAAAATGGATTGCGCAGAATACCAGTGTTGCGGCTTAATAACCGCAACGTGTACTGAGCGTAGTCCAAATTTTGGCACTAATGAGACACACACTTCCACTTCTATTTCCAAATTTCATTTATGAATAAATAAATACATTTTATGATTGTTATCACTGCTCTCTGACATCACTTTGTGTAGGTTATGTTTGTTTGTTTTTGTTTGGCCTTCCGCTCTGTCGACCAATGGAGGCGGACCGGGCGGACGGCTCTCGGTTGGTCATCGGGGCACCGTGGTGTTGCCAGTGGGCAGGAGTAGCAATCCACTATAATTATTATTCATAGACTTGTATATTATGTTTTAAATTTGTTTAATTTTATGTTTTTGTTAAATTTATTTTTGTTATGCCGTTTTTTTACTTTTTCTTTCTTTGATGTTTATATTTTTGGTGTGTGCCATTTGTGGCCAAATAAAGATTTCTTTTCTTTCTTTTTCTTTTCTTACAGATTTATACTTTTAAAGCTTTCATCATCTTAGCGTTGTCCCGACTGCGATCCAAAGTCTTCGCATTGAATGCCATGGTCCGCTAAGTGCAAGCGTTATCCCGGTTGCATCCAAGAGTTTCGCCTTGCAGATCGGGGTAGCTTTCTCGTTTAACAAGATACACGAAAGCAATGTTTGTTTATCCATAGTTAGTTCTGCTTAGGCTTAAGTACTTATGCTAGTAATTGGTGAGTTAGTCAACATAGGGTTTTCACAATAAGGTGAGATAGGTATTATCTATTAAAATTATTACAAAACGTTCATTGCACTGAAAGTTCTTTGCTGAATAATTCATAACGCTATTTCAAATTCGGTTCATCGCAATATCTAGATAGCTCTTGGTAAAACTACATCACTAGAACTAATTTATAATTAAAATTCTGTAACAAGAGGTGCTAATGTTTATTAAAAGTACTCCCAAGAAAAGATTTTAATTAAATAATGTGAACAAACGAGATTAGTATCAAATAAATTTTACTTGTTCAAATATTATTGTCGTCTTTTCATGTATATTTATACGTTATAATAAAACCGTTGTTTGTGTAGCAGACAGCTACATGTTTTGGTTAATTGTTATTTTGAGAGATTTCATAACATCACATGCCAACGCGTTTGTGTTCTCAAAGATATACTTTTATGTCGACTATAACTTCGTTTTACGTAGCTATGAGCAAACTATATGGGATACCTTTTGCTGGAGTTTCATAGCGTAAATGTTGGTCTATGATTTCGTTTACTGTGCTGTCGGTCTATGGTAGCTGCGTTATTTCTAGTGTAAATAACATTTACACAGTGCATATCAGGGCAGTACTTGCACAGATGTCGCAAAGGTGCATATACCTATAATGTTGTTTTCCTTACCAGTAAGCCACCTTGAAAATGTAGATAAAGTCTTCACGCTGTAAATGTTGTGTGGTGTAACCATCAGCCTGCGACGATTGTTCATGACAATGTGAGTGAAACGACAAATGTAGAGTTTTTTGTTTCATTAAACATAACACAAATATGACAAAATAATTCGTCTGCACGGATGGGGCACTTGTTGAAGGGGCTGCCTCGCAATCTAACTCTGTCTGGTAAAACAGGATTCATTTATAGTGCGGAAATAACCTTTTAAAATTAAATAACAAAACAATTGGGATAACGTCTTAAAGAGTCAGCAGCCAGTTTTGTCTCGATTCTGGCCCAGCATCGGGTTCGAAAACAATTTCGAAAAAAGGGCATTGGGTTCGAAAACAATTGGGATAACGTCTTAAAGAGTCAGCAGCCAGTTTTGTCGCGATGCTGGGCCAGAATCGAGACACAACTCGTTAATAAGTACAGACCTTGAGGTCTGTACTTATTAATGACACAAGGTGGCATGGCATTTAACACATCAGCATGCCCAAGAATCCTGTGTCAGACCACGTCGTGATGAATGTAAACAAATAATTTAATTTATAATTTGTTGTTAAGCATTATTCATTTATCGTCATGTAAGTACCCTATGTGTAAATCCTACAGCAATTAATCATCATGCATTGGACGTGATCAATAATTTGTTGTGTACCTGCCATCTTATAGAAGATTGCGACGTGCAATGACGTGCTGTGGCTCGCTATGACTATGCCGCAATATCCCGAAGAAGAACAATGCCTCAACCGAATATAAAAAGGCTAAACCGCTGCACTCGAGCGTCGTTGAATGTACCAATTTTATTCTTAAATCAATAATGTAATTCTCTTTATAAACAGTCCCAATGTTACTAAACCAGTTGAAAATGATGATAATTAACTTGGATTGTGGAAATAAAACAGGCCTGGAATGAAGATACTTGACTCGGATTCGCCGAAATCTCTTAATGCATAACCATTTAAGTTAGTATCTTTGTCCCAAAATAACAAAACCTCTTAATAATAATGCTATTAATATACTGACAGTAGATTTTCAGAGATCCATATTCAAAGAAAAAGGTTTCCGCTTTCGTAGTTTCATTGTGTCTGTAGGTCCGATTTTGTTCAGACAATTCCTTCATTTGGTAGCGTGTTAGAATATAAAAGTAAAACATAGTTAGAAGGATTTCAATGTGTTATGTTTTTTCTTTGTTGTTTATTAGACTAGTTTTTCATAAAGCTGCAATAGCCTAGTAGAGTTACCAACAGACTGCCATGCAGAGGGCATCGGGTTCGAATCCACGGCGCGCACCACTGACTTTTCAAAGTAAAGTGCGTATTAAATTTTAATTATCTTGCTTGCCACGTGACTTGCAGAGAACGCTAAACTTCGATCCCGGAGTCATGAACATCTTTGATAGTTGTTACGGGAAGTCAGTACTCTAAAATAAATTGATACCTAACTGGTCCACTAAGTGAGACCATGGAATATCGCTAAATCTTTGGCTTGTGTATGTCAGACGGCAGTTGCTCTGAGGAAAAGCTGATATTATGTCAAATCTGGTTAGACCAGTAAGCGGACTCCGGGCTCCAAGGCGTTTAAGTCTCGGATGCAACCGGCATGACGTTAGGACGACGGTGATTAGAGACTAGTTGTTCGCAGTTTTACCCGTGGGATATTTCTTTGCCGACAACAGAGTCCACTATAGACTCAAGCTAAATGTTTCAAAATATAGCCTATATTGCCTTCAAACTTCCATATGTTTTAGTAAAAAACCTTTCAAATCGGTTCAAATGTACACTACTGTAATTACAGAGACAGATAAACATTAAAATCAGGCAATGTTGTTTATTTTTGTCCAGGTACCTTGTTAAAAACTAGAGGCACTTGAAGAACATTTGAAGAAGCATAGTTAATTCGAAATCATACATTGACACTTCATACATGTCATGCTTGGTTCATGTATTTTTTGTAGGATAGAAAAAAAGTGTCACGACTTTTTACAATTTAATTGATTTTAAAACGGACTTAAATTACATGATTATCATATATTACCTATATTTTTTTAGCATCAATTTAAATACTTTTTTAACGTCATAAAAACAATAATCTGTTTTTTTATTTACATTTTGTATCAAATTATAGAATGTGTTGAAGTAAATTAAAAACTTTAAAAGAATCCACACGTGGTGTAATGAAAAATTGAGGAAATATTATTTTATATAAAAGTTCAATATAGAATTAACTTTATTGAATGAAAGAAAACTGGTATAAAATTTCCTGCAGTTACAAACGTTGTGAAGGCACATATTTCAATTACACACGACTTAAAACTTTCTACAAGCTCTATAACCATTTCACATAGAATACGGGAACTATTAAAAAAGACTAGCATCTGATAGATATTCGATTTCTTCGTTTTGTCACCAATATTTAAATTGGATCCGCGGCGGAAATATTGCCCCGTAGCCTATATGCAAATTCTATTTGAAATGCGAAAGTTTCCACAAGAGCGTCGAACCTTCAATCGTGAAAGCAAACAGTTTCTATAAGATTAGTCGTGAGATGCTCCTTCAGGAGTCAATTTTGACACAGGCCGTTGCAGACGGGGACGATTTAAACATATAAAATAAGCTGCGCGTATATACGCGCGTAGTATAACCTTGTATGGCTTTTATGTTGATTGCGCAATTTTTTAAGGAATGAAATGTACGTGACCGGGCTAGCTTTTTAGTAGTTTTATCTAACCAAGAGCATGTTTCTACTTTTTACAAGGCCTACATTGCTGTGCTTTTTTCTTGTATTCTTTGCCTTGCCATGTGGGGTGTCTGAACTCAACGAAATTTTTACACTGATAGACAGTTATTATAGTGTATGTGTATCATCATGAAATGAGCGAAATCTTTATGTTGCTTTTTATTTTAATACCTGTAACAGGTATCCCATGTCGGATAGACAGATTGCTACGCAAAGGGTCTCGGTTTCGAATCCTTGGTACGCACCAATGACTTTTCGAAGATAAGTGCTTATTAAAATTTAAATATCGCTTCTTTATCGGTGAAGGAAAACACACTTGCCGTGTGGTTGACGGCATAGAATACAAGTGTCACCACCACCATCTTCCCGTGGGTGTCGTAAGAGGCGACTAAGGGATAACACGATGCAAATACCATCTTTGCGTAGAGACGGAAAACTCGACATCAAACCCTATACGACTGCCTCGTTGGTCTCGCGGCATAAATGTGCGCGTGGGATCGGGAGGTCCCGGGTTCGATTCCTGGGTCGGGCAGTGTTATTGGGTTTTTCTGTCACGAAATTCTCAGTAGCAGCACGGAGTCTGGAAATGTGTCCGGTAAGGCAATAGGCTCGCCCCTTATTACGTGGGACTAAAGTATATCTGGCGAAAAGTGGGTGTAGAAATACACCTCTGCCTACCCCTTCGGGGATAAAAGGCGTGACGATATGTATGTATGTATGTATGTATGAAAACACCATGAGGGTACCTGTATGTCTGAGAGTTGTCTATAATGTTCTCGAAAGACATGTAAAGTCGGCCAACACGCACTTGGCCAGCGACTGGACGGACTATGACCCTTGTCTAAGAGAGAAGAGCCCCGTACCCAGTATTGGGACAGTATATATTATACAGGGCTGATGATGATGATGACAGCTTATGAAGAGCTTTAGAAAACAAAAAAGGTGATAAATATGACCCGTAGTATACTACTTTACGTGAATCTATTAGACTACAGAATTCTCTTAAGTAGCTCATTGGTATTTAAACTAGCTACTGGTACTGGGTTACCAGTAGCTAGTTTAAATACAAAAAGTGTATTATATAGTATATAATAGCTAAATTATTTGGGATTCCTTTAGTTATTTCTACATACACTTATTCTATTTGTGACATTGTTACGTGGTATAAAGCAGCATAAAATAAAGTATGTGTTTGAATCGACATCACAAATTTTACCTTTGTTTGCAAATGTTCAGGTATGTATGAATGCAGATGTATTTTAATATTGCAATGGCGGGAAAAGTACGTTATTACATGCGTATTCAAAGGGAGTTGTTACCTGAAATTGGATTAATAGGCTAGTTGACAAAAAAAAAATTATAAGTCCGTCCTTTAGATTATTCAAAAATAAGCGATACGTATTTTTTATTTGTAAATTAAACTCGTGTTGCCGTGTGGTTGACGGCATAGAATACAAGTGTCACCACCCCCTATCTTCCCTGCCGTGGGTGTCGTAAGAGGCGACTAAGGGATAACACGATGCAAATACCATCTTTGCGTAGAGACGGAAAACTCGACATCAAACCCTATACGACTGCCTCGTTGGTCTCGCGGCATAAATGTGCGCGTGGGATCGGGAGGTCCCGGGTTCGATTCCTGGGTCGGGCAGTGTTATTGGGTTTTTCTGTCACGAAATTCTCACTAGCAGCACGGAGTCTGGAAATGTGCCCGGTACGGCAATAGGCTCGCCCCTTATTACGTGGGACTAAAGTATATCTGGCGAAAAGTGGGTGTAGAAATACACCTCTGCCTACCCCTTCGGGGATAAAAGGCGTGACGTTATGTATGTATGTATGTAAATTAAACCCAAAATGACCAAGATATAGCCCATTAAAGTTACGTATAACGTCACGCCGTGCTGCATTTTTTAGCAGTAGATGACGTCACACGTAACTTTAATGGGCTATATCTTTGTTATTTTTTATTTAATCGAAAAAAGAAAAAATACGTGTCCAATATTTTCTTATAATCTAAAATACGGACTAAATAAAATGTAATTATTTTGACCCTGGAAAGACATTGATAACGTGTACATATGATACAACTCCCATAACATTTGTTATTCAATTCTCTAGATCTATATGAGGTAATGATTATGTGTTTTTTCGTAAAAGTTTTCATCTAATGGCCTTTAATAACTTCAAATTTAATTATTGTGCTAAGGGTAATCTTGGGACATTATTTCTTGGGATGTTCTCTGACCAGATTGAAGACATCCTAAAAACAGCACAGGTTAGAAGTACCCTGAACAGAAGAGCAGAAAACAGTGAATTAAGCAAGAGCGATATGTCAGGATTGTTGCAAATGGCGTTCTGTAGTCTCTGCCTACCCCTCCGAGAAACATGCGTGAGTCTATGTTTGTATGTATAATTATAATATATACCTAATCTTCTTTAAATAGTTCCGATTCCTTGTAATGTACATACATGTATACTCACGCCTTTCTTTCGTCGGGGTAGGTAGACAACGGAACGCCACTGCTTCTGTCCTTACAAACCTCACGCGTTTTCTCTATATTCATTTTTCTTTTCATATGCACGCCGGTTCCGAGTGCTTAGGACCTTTTTGAAGCACTCGAAACCGTTGTAACCTTCCCTTTCCTCCTTATAACATAATTTAAATATTTGTTCTTTCAAGACGCAAAGTGGATAGCCAAGCAAATAGGTTGTCTTTCAGTGATTGCTTAAATGTCAATCGGCTCTTTCAAGGGTTGCAACGTTCTGAAACTACAGCTTGAACAAGAAAAATTCCAATGAGATTGAGACAAAAGTCGTGGACCATTATTGTAAAAACTAAAGGGCATAACCGCAAATGGGTAAAGGACATTATGATTAAAGAAATTATACCGATTCGGATCGTAACTATTCAGGCACACCCGAACAATAGGTACACAGTATTTCAACCGTTCAACAGTTTTACTAACTGCCAACATTTTACTTCCTTTTCCCATTTGGAGTTACTGTTTCAATTTGATAGTGGCTTTAAAGTTTCTTTGTTATATGTATGTGTGCGTTTCTTTCGCTTACCGACTTATTGTCTAGCGGCTGGCCAACTGTTTGCAGCACCTCTATTGCGTTCTTACATTATGTTGCACCGAAATAAATATAGAACTGTTACCTCCTGTATCGCCAGTTACACGACTATATATAAAGATTGTTTATATTTTCTCATGTTTGCAAACTCTCAACGTGAAACCAAGACATGGTTTCACTTTGAGAGTTTTCCAGTACCTGTTTTATGTTCTTGTATCGTGTAAGTTTATTATTATTATGTTATTTTTTTTTATAGTATTAGGCGGCAAACGAGCAGACGGATTGCCTGATGATAAGCAATTACCGCCGCCCATGACTTGGGAAAAGGAATAGGATGAGGAGTGGGATGAGGGAGAAGGAAAAGGGGATAGGGCCTCCGGCACTCTCACTCACCGAACGAAACGCAAAAGTTTAGGTACTGTTACTTTACGTCGATTTCCTGTGAGAGGGTAGTACTTCCCCGGTCGAGCCGGCCCATTCATGCTGAAATCAGCAGGGCTCTACTACCTAGACAGTTATGAGTAACAAGTTCCGATATATCCTATTTACGGATGGCGCAGTGTTTTAAAAGGCCGTCTCACTGTTAAGCCCTGCGTTAATCTCCTAGAAAACCGGTCAAGACATGAAAGCTGAACCTAACTTCTTTCTCCTTTTCACCTGTTTTATTCTCTATTTATATGTTTTATATTTTTTATAGACTCACGCTTGTATCCTCGAACGGGTAGGCAGAGGCGTGATATTTCGCCATGAATATTTAGGTCCCAAGTAATAGGAGGCGAGCCTATTGCCGTTACCGAGCACATCACCAGACTCCCTGGTGCTACTGACAATTCGGATAAACCCAGTAACACTTGCCCAACCCGGGAATCAAACCCAGGACCTCTGATCAGCTGTCGCATACGGTACTGAGGCAGTCATTCTTATGTTTCTGTATAGTAAAATTTTGTTTACTGCTATACAGCGTAAAACATGATTCTTAGTGCAAAAGTCAGATTAAAAAAAACAAAATAGTCAAATAAAAATAAATAACTAGTGACCAAATTAAATTAGCCATATGGCAATTACTTTTAATCAGAATATCTTTTGAAGAACTCACTACGTCAGTATAGTTGAAAGGTACACACATATCAACATTGTACTAGTGGATAATAATCGGTTACTGTGTTCCCGGCACTTCAAAAAATTAAATCTGTCTTATACCTGGTATACCTTTACCCAGTACCAGACTCTATATTAGTTCAAAAGAAAATCCTATTCTCAAATTCCTATTATACCCAATAAAGAATACTCCGTTTGTACCTCGAAAATGAGTTATAATCTCCATATTATATTAGATTAGATTAAATAAAATATTTTGTACAAAAACCTCTACCCTCATCAAGGAACATACATGCCAAATTTCACCTTCTTGCGCCCAGAAATATTTCGGCTGTAATGTGTCTGTCAGTCAGTCAGTAACGCAAGGATTTTATATATAATACACAGATTGTAGTGGTTCCATTGAAAAATTAATGATTTTACACAAACTCCCTTTTCCACCCACTTAAAGAAAAGAAATCCAAAATAAATGTCTTTGAGTTCGCTAACGTCATTTGCAGATCCAATAAACAAAGTATGCAGTTAATCCCTTGAAGGCAGAAAAGGTTCTATGCAAATTATGACTCCCCTCGAATACTTTCTTAGTGTTCACTAACTTCATTTGAGGAACCAATAGGTATACCAAGTTTGAAGTTAATCCATTGAGGGAAAAAAGTTGCATACAAATTCTGACAACCAGTCTAACCCCTTTAGGGGAGGAATTTCCAAAAATCCTCTCTTAGTGTGCCCGTCCACTCCTCAAGAAACATACATGCTAAATTTCATCTACTTGCGCTCAGTTGATTCGGCTGTAGCATGTCTGTGAGTCAATCAGTAACGCAAGGATTTTATATACAGACAGATTATACAAATAAATAATATTTGACTGCCTCCGTGGTACAGTGGATAGTGTATGCGTCTGCTAAACGGGAGGTCTCGGGTTCGATGCCCGGGTTGGGCAAAAGTATTACTGAGTTTTGCCGAATTCTCAGTAGCAGCACGGAGTCTGCCAATGTGCCCGGTAACGGCAATAGGCTCGCCCTCTATAACGTGGGACCTAATATACAACATGGCGAAATGTGGGTGTAATATAACACCTCTGCCTGACTATAAAAAAATTTATAAATAAACTGTCTGTAATCTCAAAATAACTGTATTGCATATTGTTGCTAACCCGTTTCCAGTACTCCAATCATTTATGTAGATTGTTTTTCTGTCTGTTTGTTTATTCAAGGTTATCTTAAAAATTACTGAATCTATTTAGATGTGTATTTTACTAATGGTTCATGAAAACTACGAAAACTCTCGAACAGACTACGAAACTTTCATTTAGGCGTAGCTGCTTACAAAATCTAGTTTAAATTAAATTAGTCCGTAGCAGTATACATTAAATTTGTATATCTCAGTGACATTGTAAAAAAATGAAAAATAAATTATCCAAGTTTAAAAACCCTTTCTTAGTATTCAAGGTTAAAAAAATGAGAGAAGCCTTGGTTGGCAGTTGGACAAAGCAGATTACTGATATAAAGTGCTTACTTGCTTAAAAATAAATAAAAATAGCATTATTTGGCTTCTATTGGTCATATAAAGAACCATCCCACATTTTAGTTAGTGAAGATGAAGAGCGCTTAGATGAGAGTCAGCCGCATAAATTTAAATTAATGAAAATTAAATGCACATCATGTACAATGACAAAAATCAAGTGAAGGAAATAAAAGTTTCTTACAAACTGGGACCCCTTTTTGAACTCCCCGTTTTAGTGGTGAATACTTTAACGACACTTGAGGAACCGATATACAAAGTTTCAAGTGAATCCATTGAAGTTTTTTTTATATAACAAAACGGGACACTTAATTCTTAATAGTGGACCCTTTCTTAATAGGGGAGTGACTTCGAAAACTCCTTTCTTGGTGTACACTAACGTCATTTTAGGAACCTATGTACAAAGTTTGAAGTTAATCCAATGAAGGAATAAAATGGTTTCATACTAATTTCGACTCCCCTTTTTAACCCTTTAGGTTCAGAAATTCCCAAAAAGATTTTCTTAATAAGGTCATTAGAGAAACCAATTTACAAAGTCTGAAGTCAATCCACTGAAGGAATAATAAGTTTCGTTTAATACACACTTTGAACGCCTATCTTACTCTCTGAGGGTAGGAATTTTCAAAAAACAAATTTTTAGTGTTTACTATCGTCGTTTGAGGAACCAAGATACAAAGTTTGAAGTCAATCCACTGAAGGAATAATAAGTTTCGTTCCATACACACTTTGAACCCCTATCTTACCCCTTGAGAGTTGGAATTTCTGAAAAACAAATTGTTATTGTTCATTACCGTCATTTGAGGAACCAATATACAAAGTTTGAAGTCAATACATTAAAGGAATAAAAAGTTTCGTACAACTTTTGACCCCTATCTTACCCTCCCTAGGGGAGGAATTTCCAAAGAAACAAATTGTTATTGTTCACTCTCATCCAAGGAACCAATATACAAAGTTTGAAGTCAATCCACTGAAGGAATAATAAGTAACACACTTTGACCCCTATCTTACCCCATGAGAGTCGGCATTCTTAAAAACCATATTTTTAGTGTTCACTATCGTCGTTAAAGGAACCAAAATACAAAGTTTGAAGCCAATCCATTAGAGAGATAAAAAGTTACATAGAAACTTTGACCCCCTATCTTACACTTTTAGGGGAGGAATTTCCAGAAAAAAATATTCTTAGTGTTCACCATCGTCGTTTGAGGAACGAATATACAAAGTTTGGAGTCCATCCATTGAAGGAATAAAAAGTTTCATACAAACTATGAACTCCAAGTTGCAGGGGTAGAATTTCCAAAAATCCTCTCTTAGTGCTACCCTACACTCCTCAAGTAAAATACATGCAAAATTTCATCTTATTGCGACCAGTAGTTTCGGCTGTAGCGTGTCTGTCAGTCAGTCAGTAACGCAAGGATTTTATATATTAAGATGAGATATTGTTGTAAATTTTATTTACATTTGACTGCATATATATTACGTGCTTATGGACGAAAGCTTAGTAAACCAATATTCAAACAAAAACAGGACATTCATTTATTATTGCGCAATATTATCTTAAACGAGTATATACTCTTTGTAATGACGAGTGTACAATTAGCATGGTCCTGCAGCCGCAGTCGGATAACGAAGCACGACGCCGCTCTTCACATGCAACTTGACTTCTCACTTTTATTAGAAAACCACTCTAATACACAAAAAATGCAAAAACATATTCTACTTTGCTCATGTAGCTTTAAAGACAAAATTCCTCTGACAAAGAAAATATCTAGGGATGATTATTGCGGGTGATATATTTTGTAGATGTTGCACTTCCCTACCTCATGATAGTGGATATAGTTGAGGGCCCTCCAGCTTCAAGTAGGTATACATACCGCAATACCGTCTGTCAAAAGCATCAGATTGCTTTCGAATTGTAATAATGATAGAATTCTTGTTTATTTAGCCGTGGGTTTTTTTTTTAACTTATCTCCCGCAGAGAAAACAAATAATAAATGACGATACTTTATTTCTTCTCGTAAAGTCATCAAAGTCTTCTAATCTTCTTTTTCTCCTCATTGTTTCTTAAAGAAAGCTCTCGCTAATGTGCACAATATACCTACTCATTTATATTGTACATTTAAATATTACATAGGTATCCACTTTGTTTAAATTGAGTCTATTATTCTCTGCCTTACGCAAAAGCTTGCGAGAGCTGTAAGATCCAATGACATTTGAATGGACATTTGATTAATAATTATTGTAACCGACATAAGGTGCTCCACTAATATAAAAATATTCATTCCTCTCACATGTCAATGGTCAGTACCATCGTCACTTGTCTTTTCACTGTCATGACAAATTCAAACAATTGTTAGTAAAATAGATTTTAGTTGTACTAATGAGCTGTGCAAGTACCTTTTATGCATTCGAGTTCACTTGAATGCAAATTTTTAGCATCGGCATGTTGCAAAATTCATATGTCATGTTGTTCGAGTTTTGAATATTTGCAAGCGTTTGCCTGTGAATACTTATAATATACTAGAGGACGCCAGCAGCTACGCCTGCATTATTTTTAATTTACCCGTTTTGGCCGATCCCGTGAGAATTTCGGGAAATCCCTTCTTAGTGCACCCCTACGGTCCCCAAGGAATATATATGCCAAATTTCAGCTTCCTGCGCTCAATAGTTTCGGCTGTAGCGTGTCTGTCAGTCAGTCAGTAACGCAAGGATTTTATATATTAAGATAAAGAGTCATAAAATAATAAAACCTACAGTATAATTATCAACCATACAATGGTTGTGAAATACTCTTTTATAGTTGTGGCAAATGATGGTAATAAAGCTAATCGAAAATCGTTAATAGAGTTTCAATTTCATGAGAAATATGAAATTTATATATACTAAGAATAAAGCTAGGTAAAGTAGTCTTGAAAGGTATGTATATATTGAAATAAATGGGTAGGCCAACCATGCTTAAAGAATTAATTTAATAACTGTTTGTATCCACTACCCACCGATTCCAAAAATATACTTAATCTTAAAGCCTAAATATAATAATGATACTTTTAAGACAAAGCAAAACTTGGGTAAAACCAGTATGATATTAATAAAATGTGCGGAGTATAAGAAAGTAAATAACTTATTAGTATACACGAACAAAGGCGGAAAGACGAAAGGAAATAAAGTAACTGCAATCAATAAAAGTGAGGGTGCCTTTTGTGACGACAAAGTTGCAGGCGTAAACTGAGGTATCAAGAAACCTGAAGATATTCAATTCTGAATTTTATCTTTAATGAGTTCCAATTGATAGGAAATTTAATAACTGAGAAATTGAAAAAAAATGAGTTTAAAACAAATATTGCGAAGAAAGTTTTAATCGAGGAGACTAATATAATAATAATAAAGCTGAAGTGTTTGTGTGTTTGGTTGAATGAGCTAATCTCAGGAACTACTGCCTCGATTATAATAGTTATTTTTGTGTTGTTTTTGAGCAGGTGGGCTGCCGTCTCGTCTGCTGCCATACAGGCCCTGCACAGCGGGCTGTCGGTGATACTTATAGTAAATAGGTGTTTTATAAGAATCCGTGTCCTGTGTAGGTGGCCGTGACTGTCCGCAGTTGTTGTTTGGACAGCCGGAAGATTTGTTTGGCTATCTTACCGTCTACTGCGGGAAGAGCCTCCTTGGCCTGCCTACATGTTTCAATACCAATCCAGGACTGGTTGTGTTGGGTCCTGGTCCTATTTCTTACCAGGTTGCGATAAAAGCCAGAAAGAGGGGGAATAATGGGCTCGGGTCCCACCACCTCTAAAGTGGCCCCTCTTCTGGCAAGTACGTCGGCTGCGTTATTCCCTCTAGAGCCACTGTGGCCCTTGATCCATTGCAGTGTTAATTTGTTTTGTTTACCTACCTCTGTTAGTTTCTGGTGGCATTCAAGCGTGAGCGCCGAGGTGATAGTATGGCTTTTGAGGGCTGAGAGGACAGCCTTACTATCTGAGAGGATCCTAATGGATCGTTCCCTTACCTCACGTGCCATGATTACTGTGGCAGCTAGGTTTATGCCAAAACATTCGGCCTGGTAGACCGTCCTCGGAGAATACTCCTGAACCCGTACCTGTATCCGTCTTAGACCCATCTGTGAAGATCGTAAGCTCGTTGTGATTAACCGCTCCTTCGTGTAGATCCTCGTACAGTTGGATTTTGTATTTATTTGTATGTCGAACACAATTTGTTTCGATATTTAGTCGCCAATGGCTTGTGTGAGAGCAACTTCTTTAAAGAGTGTATTTAAGTTGCTAGTGTGCGGTGTGTTGGTGTCTTTCCAGAGGCTTCAGAGCTCTTAGCCGGACCGCCGACATCGTTGCTTCTTGTTGTATAAACAGGTGCAATGGGGGCAGGTCCAGCAACACTTCGAGTGCCGCTGTAGGTGTAGTTTTCATGCAGCCCGTGGCCGCTAGGCATGCAAGTCTGTGAAGCTTTTGAAGCTTGTTGGCGGCCATTGTTAGGTTGGTCCGAGGCCACCACACTGATGCGCCGTAGCTTATCATCGGACGTATTATTGTCTTATAGAGCCATAAGACAATTTTGGGGGATAGGCCCCAGCGTTTGCCTATCATCTTCTTGCACTGCCAGAAGACAATGCTGGCACAACACAAACGGGTGTTACGGCGCTCTCTAAATCGATGGGAAATTCAAACATGGCATGTGCTGTCTTGCCACCCGGAAGCAGTGTGGCAGTGATTGCCGACGACGATGCAGCAATGGCAATTTTGCCTTGCCTCCTGTCCTCTGCAAGTATGCCAGTAGTAACAAATGTTTTTATTGTTCCACCAGGAGCATCCAAGAAAAACATTTTAGCCTGGCTTTGCCCAACGCTTTCAAGGACGGTGTCATAAAATTCGTACGCGGTCATTTCAAATTGTCTTAGCGTTATACTCCCAATTTACACGGTCTTGATGCGTTGATGATTGGGAAGCTGGTAAGCAATGTTCGACCAGTGGATTGCCGCCGATAGAAATGACCACGTCTTGAAGTGAACTGAGACAGGTGTTCAGCACGCGGTCATCAGTTACAGGTCTCCCAAAGTGATAATGCGCATAGAAATCTTCGTCACTGTTCGGCAACGGTCGTATTCCCCGAGCGTCGGCAGACGATATGTATATAGAGTTGTTAAGTGCATAATTTAGTAAAATTATGTTTTTTATACTAATAATAATAATTTATTTATTCATCAAGTAACATTGACTCAAACAGGTTAGTAACAATTTATACTTACAATCTACGTTAGTAGTTCGCATAATTATTTATTTATTTGCACGGTAACAGACGTAGACAAATTAATACAGTGATTGACATATTCACAGTCTAGTCTATTAGCAATACATTTTAGTATTTTATTGGGACTGGCCCGCACGCAGCGCACCAGAGACGCGCATCTTTTGCGCATTGTCGCAAAGAAGCAATCCGTTCTCGCTTCAGCAAACATCCCTGACGCGCTGCAGCAACGAGGCAGTCCCATTAACACCCGAAACGCGTTATTGAATTGGACACGAAGAGCGCTGTAAGATTTTTGAGTATAATTCGCCCACAGGTTACACGTGTAGAAAGATGTACAATACGCACGAAATAATGTATTTTTCACTTGCTTAGAGCAACGAGCAAACCTGCGAGCTATCATATTGGCTCTAACCGACAGCGCCCTTCGTTCCCTTTCAATATCATCATTGTCTTTGAGATCGACCGTCAAAATGTATCCTAAAAATTTAAACGTATAGACCCGAGCTAATGGTGACCCATTTAATTTAAGCGGTGGTACATATTCTGGACATCGACCACCGGCCTCAAAGACCATGAGCTCACTCTTTTTTACATTATACACTAATCCGTGCTGTATCGCATAGGCTTCACATACTCTCACTAACCGCCTCAGACCACAAATTGAAGCACTCAGCAGCGCCATGTCATCAGTGTAACTAATATTATTGACGAACGTGCCATCTATGTAGCATCCAACGCGTTCACTGCTGAGTGTCTCAATCAGCTCATTCATATATAGGTTAAAGAGAGTTGCAGAGCTCAAACCTCCCTGTCTCACCCCGCACTCGAGTTTAAATGGTTCCAAAAGTGAATCTCCCCGGCGCACAAGATTGATCTGGTTTCTATACCAATATTTCCATATGTTTATGAGCACACTAGGTATTCCAGTCTTTTCTAATTTGCTCCAAGGAATATCGTAGAAAAAGAATATCGTAGAAACCAAATCAAAGGCCCTGGAAAGATCGAGAAAGTAAGCGTAGATGGGCGTTTTACGATTTGCGTAATATTTGACAACCCATTTAAGACACAAGATGACACTATTCGTAGATAAACCAGGACGAAATCCAAACTGATTATCGTGTATCTTAATAAATTTATTAAGTTGTGTATTAATTAGGCTGTCAAACACCTTTGCAATCACGGTGGCCAGAGAAATAGGCCTGTAATTAGTTAGGTCCGCAATGTCACCTGTTTTATTCTTAATAATTGGCTGCACAATAGTTTTAGACATTTCATTAGGTATGTAACTATGACTCAACAAAAATTAAAAAGCATTGCTAACACTGATGGTAAGCTAGGGCCTGCAAACTTGAGATGCTCAATGCTGAGACCATCATGACCCGGGGATTTACCTCTAGACATACCACTCACAACGTGGTTCACTTCTTTGGCTGTGAATCTGATCCCTAGGTCATTTTGCTCTAGAGCATTAGGCATCGACTGAGAGGGACCCAGTGGTGATTTTACTATAAAATGATCATTAAAGAGTTCAGCAATACTTCTGGGGTCACTTACCCCGTTAACGGATACTGGAAGGCCAGGTTTACTACTCAGCCTGTTAGTATGCTTCCAGAATGAGCGAAAACCTGAATTCGAATGATACGATGCCAGAACGTCCATTCTTATTTGGTCCGCATGGTCTTGACACCATTTTAACCGCGATTTAAAAATCTTTCTCGAGTCACACATTTCATTATATAAAATGCCAGCTGTAGGCTTGCCTAAATATCGCCACTGAGAGTATTTTTCTCTAGCAGCACGATATGCTTGATCTACATATTTGTTCCAACCAGTTACAACGCTTTTTCTTTTTCTTCTCTGTGTGCAACTTATTACTGCGGATTCACTTAACGCACCCACAATATCACTGTACAGCCTGTCAATGATATTTTGATGAAGAGTATCATTGCAAATTTGATCACAACAGTTTCTTAATTGTTCTGGTAAGTCAATGCATCTTAATCTTTCATGACAAGCTGCACTGTAACACTGCGCTTGTTCGTGACTTTTATCCACCCATATAATTAAATTTGGCGATTTATTCATATTATAATGCTTCGTACATACAGCATCAAAAACACACTCAAGCATCAGGGGATAATGGTCAGACCACAGCGTATCATACAGCACACACGCTGTAACTACCGAGGTACGGGCCGCTTTAATAACTACGCAATGGTCTAACCATTTCCTCGAGCCGTGTGAGTCGCTTACAAAAGTATATGTATCAGAATGAATCCCTAACAACTCAGTATCAACACAACTCCATTCAAGTTCTTTACAAAAGTTTATCAGCTCGGTATAAAATAGTTCTGTTGGGTGTGCGTTATAGTCACCAAGTATGTAACAGTTTTCAATGCCGTAACTATCAATAATAGCACTCACCAAGCTTAAGCAGTCCGTGAAATCCAATAGATTTGTACTCGAGTTTGTAGGCATATACACATTAAACACTAGCACTGAACTTTGATCATTGACCAATTTAACCTCACACACTCGCGGATTATTGCACTTAATCACCGACACATTATGGAACACACTCTTTCGCCAAAGCAAAGCTAGACCTCCGTACGGACGGCCGCGTAACATGCCGGCCGTAGTATCCACTGCCGATGTGCCAGTACACCCGAAGTCACTGCTAATACTGTGTAAGTATGATAGGTCGTCCGGTAGAAGCCATGTCTCCTGCAGCGCAATGATATCCGAGTCTATACATAATTGTCGTATACTTTCAATAGACCGCTTAACATTTTTGCAATTAAAACTTATTAACTTATAACAGGCCTTATCCATAATCTGTAATCTATGTGACCGTTACGGGTTTTTATACCCGGCCGAGGACTTATTTTTAAAGTGCACAAAACGTCTAAATATAATTCCTGTTGGCCATAGGCTGTTATCCAAAAATATATTAGCTTTGGACTCCGAATCCAAGAATTTATAAGCTTTATAGGAATCCTTCTTTTTCATGGCTGTTTGCTCAAGGCTTACAGACAATTGGGTTCTAGATAAAATATATCCAGTTATGTCTTGTTCGCTTGTATCAACGTGGACATTAGATATGAAAATAGGAATCTTTCTATATGCCGCTCTGAAATTTCCTGATGGCTCAGTGGATATGCCTATTTTTCCCTTGAAGCGGCTATTTGGAGCTCCCTTGCGACGAGTTACCAAAGTCCACGGACCATCGGTGGTACGATCCAGGGGTAAGCCTGCTCTTAAAACTGTCGCCGCAGTTTGTTTACATTCTGTTGTCGCGTTATCGATCAGATGTGCACTCGTCGCCACAGATGTCTGTTCGTTATTATGTTTATTATTTAGGTACCTGTGATAACGTTATTGTTTTCTCGCTTGTTCCTAACGCAACGGATAGTGCCGCGCTCGTCACTTCACCTTGCAATGTTTTGCTGCTACCCTCGTCTTTTTTTCTCACACTCGTATTATTTATAAGAATTCGAGAATTTTCTATTCTGCGCGATGATGATGATGACGGCGATGAACAATCAATATTCACCGAAGTTAACCCAATGGACTCATCACAATACTTATCATTTTGTGCACTATTCGAAGTAGTGAAACTTTGCCTCACGTCACTACACAAAGCCGCATTCGGAGTAGCCGGTTTTACCCTATTCTCGATAGTTAATAGATTTTTCTTGACCTCCTCGAGCTGTTCAAGTGTAGCATACGTGCTTTTCACTTCTTTAATATCAGCTTGCAACAAAGTAAGCTTTTTAAGAAGGTCAGACACATCCAGGTGGTCAAACGTAATTGGTGGCAGTTTTTCCAGATTCCTTGCCACAAATACAGGCATCACATCTGGATCCGCAACTTTAAATGCACCAATTATATCATTAAGGGCACGATTTTCCTTGTCTTGTCCTTTGCGTACGGGTCTACGTTTGTCCATCGATAACGATTCAAACAGTAACGCTTTAGATCTTTCAATTTCCTCAATTCGAAACGTTGCTACACAAATTCTCACCAAACTATCTTCGTCTACTATGGAAATTTTGTTCTGTACATAAGACAACAGTTCGTCTATGACTATGTTACAATTGTTACATTTTAATGTCACTGCCATTTTCGTATGCGTAGGCGTCGCAACCGAAAACACACACGTCACGCAGGGACGCGCGTGCGAGACCTTTTTTTTTTTAAAGACAACTCCCGCATTAGGACTAAATCCTGTATCGCGGGGGATTTTACAAACATGCAACTAACGGACACAATGAAGACCCAGACTCGAAACAACAATTTGTGAAAACAATTACTTCTACTCGTAGCACATATTAGGCTTACTTACTGGCCTTTAGCTGGGAGAAACCTAGCTAAGCAAACTGTGCGTAACTGTATACGTTGTACTCGCTTTAAAGCGGAACTTACAGCGGCACTCGAAGTGTTGCTGGACCTGCCCCCATTGCACCTGTTTATACAACAAGAAGCAACGATGTCGGCGGTCCGGCTAAGAGCTCTGAAGCCTCTGGAAAGACACCAACACACCGCACACTAGCAACTTAAATACACTCTTTAAAGAAGTTGCTCACACAAGCCATTGGCGACCAAATATAGAAACAAATTGTGTTCGACAAGAAATACAAAATCCAACTGTACGAGAATCTACACGAAGGAGCGGTTAATCACAACGAGCTTATGATTTTCACAGATGGGTCTAAGACGGAAACAGGTACGGGTTCAGGAGTATTCTCCGAGGACCTAAACATCAACATCGCAGCACCGTTGGGAGCCTACAACACGGTCTACCAGGCCGAATGTTTTGGCATAATCCTAGCTGCCACAGCAATCATGGCACGTGAGGTAAGGGAACGATCCATTAGGATCCTCTTAGATAGTAAGGCTGTCCTCTCAGCCCTCAAAAGCCATACTATCACCTCGGCGCTCACGCTTGAATGCCACCAGAAACTAACAGAGGTAGGTAAACAAAACAAATTAACACTGCAATGGATCAAGGGCCACAGTGGCTCTAGAGGGAATAACGCAGCTGACGTACTTGCCAGAAGAGGGCCCACTTTAGAGGTGGTGGGACCCGAGCCCATTATTCCCCTCCTTTCTGGATTTTATCGCAACCTGGTAAGAAATAGAACCAGGACCCAACACAACCAGTCCTGGATTGGTATTGAAACATGTAGGCAGGCCAAGGAGGCTCTTCCCGCAGTAGACGGTAAGATAGCCAAACAAATCTTCCGGCTGTCCAAACAACAACTGCGGACAGTCACGGCCACCTACACAGGACACGGATTCTTATAAAACACCTATTTACTATAGGTATCACCGACAGCCCGCTGTGCAGGGCCTGTATGGCAGCAGACGAGACGGCAGCCCACCTGCTCCTTGACTGTCCTGAGGTCGCAATCAAGAGTCTGCTGGCCTTCCTCGAAGAGCTGGGGTGGCTGGAATGACGACACCATTCCCACCCGCACGCAAAATACACGCCAAGACGTGGAGTTGCGGAAACAGCCCGTGCCATCAAGTATCAAGTAACACCCGTTTGTGGTGTGTCACGTAATAGTGATAAAGAAAACGTGCTCAAAGTTTGCTCTCTGATCGTATGGGATAAGCGTACGTTGACCAATAGGAAGGCAGTTGAGGCCGTGGACAGAACCTGAAACCGAAAAAAACAGAATCAATCAATGATATTTTCCACACCGAAAAAAGGAAAACCTAAAAGTAGATTTCGGCTGGGACTTGATGATTTCGACTACTGTGCTATTCGTAATAATTATGATATACAATTTTCACTTGACGCTCAAAGAACTCCCAACTGTAAATAATTTGAGAAAGAAGTTGATCGAAGCTATTAATTTCAAAGGCTGTGCAGAGACTTTAAGACTGATCTTGAAAGAAATGGGGTTTAGGTTTCTGAAAACTGATAATAACAGACGGTTACTTATGGAAAAGCATGGTATACGTTTAAAAAGGATCAAATATCTCAGAGAAATACAACAGCTGAGGAATTTTGGTAGAAATATAGTGTTTATGGACGAGTCATACGTGCAAACATTACATACTAAGGGTAAAACTTGGCAAGATAGCAGCAAAAAAGGTATCAAACAACCCATTTCCAAAGGAGAGAGAATAATTATTGTACACGCGGGCAATGAAAAAGGCTTCGTCCCAGGGGCTAATTTTACATAAATGTGTCGACTCAGAAGGTGATTATCATAAAAAAATAAACGCGGAACGTCATCAAGCTTGGCTACGCAATCAATTGATTCCTAACTTGCCTCCTAATAGTGTGTTGGTAATTGACAACGCCCCATATCATAATAAGCTGTCTGTGAAACCACCAAACTCAAACACACCTAAACCACAAATGATAGCTTGGTTACAACAACACAACATTCCGCATGACCTAAAGAAACTGAAACCCGATTTGTATGAAATTATATAAAGACATAAAGAGAAATACACAGAATTTGTCATTGACCGTATAATGGAGGAACGTGGGCATCAAATCATACGACTGCCACCATATCATTCCGATTTTAACCCCATTGAAAATATTTGGTCCCAAATAAAGCAACACGTAGCCAAAAAAAATATTGCAATGACTGTCACGTCAGTTAAAGATGCTATATTAGAAAAAATCAATAATATAGGACCAGAAGAATGGAAAAAAGTTTTTTATCATGCTGTTAAATGCGAAGATGAATATAGAAAATTTGACCCAAGAATCGATAGTTTTTCTGATGAAATGATTATTTACACAGGTGATAGCAGTGAGGAAAGTGTCAATGAACAAGAGCATAATGAAAGTTCTGATGAATCTACGATGTCAGGAATAGAGATCCTCCCTGATTCTGATGATTTTTTTTGTAATTGTAATATTATTCTGGAATGATCACTGCTGTAAATACTTTTGAACTGAGATGTTATGATTAGATTTCTAAAATTTTAATGTAACCTGTTTTTGAAAACCATTTTTCTTCTTCTAATATAAACCTTGTATTACTTAAACCTTCTTTTCTTCCATCATTACACCAGCTACAGCAAGACACTAAAAAAGTATTATTATCGAAGTAAATCAATTCAACAAAAATTGTAGCATATTCGCTATCGTGTGGTTTTCTTCACTATTTACTTATATGGAACTATCGAATCAAATTTATTTACTGATAAATCAATATTTATTTTTTTTAAGCACAAAAATTATCCCCTGTATAATTAGCCCCTGGGACGAAGCCTTTTTCATTGCCCGCGTGTACAATAATTATTCTCTCTCCTTTGGAAATGGGTTGTTTGATACCTTTTTTGCTGCTATCTTGCCAAGTTTTACCCTTAGTATGTGATGTATGCACGTATGACTCGTCCATAAACACTATATTTCTACCAAAATTCCTCAGCTGTTGTATTTCTCTGAGATATTTGATCCTTTTTAAACGTATACCATGCTTTTCCATAAGTAACCGTCTGTTATTATCAGTTTTCAGAAACCTAAACCCCATTTCTTTCAAGATCAGTCTTAAAGTCTCTGCACAGCCTTTGAAATTAATAGCTTCGATCAACTTTTTTCTCAAATTATTTACAGTGGGAGTTCTTTGAGCGTCAAGTGAAAATTGTATATCATAATTATTACGAATAGCACAGTAGTCGAAATCATCAAGTCCCAGCCGAAATCTACTTTTAGGTTTTCCTTTTTTCGGTGTGGAAAATATCATTGATTGATTCTGTTTTTTTTCGTTTAAAATATTAGTCAAAGTTCGTCGTGAAATTCCCGAAGCTTTTGTAACGCGGTCCTGATTTTTTTTAAATAACCATCATGGTCTTTTTTGAAAACATTGGCTTCATTTAAGAAATAAAGGTACACATTAAATACTATTTGCCGTGCTTGTGACTTAAGTGGCTTTCCACGTTTAAATTTATCCATTCTGGAAGAATACGTCTGAAAGAAAATGGTATGGGCAGAGTTAGACATATTTTTATTTATTTGTTGTATTATTGCATTATGTACTAATATACTTTGTAATATTATTTATTCCTATATCTATTTGTTTATTGTGTGTATCTTTTTAAAATGTTTTTTCTAGTACTTAATATGTATTTAAAGTAGGTATTTTTAATTTTTTAATATTAACAAGCCGTGAAAAATGTTAGTATATTTACCTATTTTACAAAATAAACTATTTAAATTTGAAAAACATAATTAAAATCACCTTTGAAAACAAAACCAAGAAGGGTGTGTAATAGCAGCTCTATATAATTCCACACAGAGAGAACACGTGCAGTCACCACCATTATATAAAGATGACTGACAGACCTTTGACGGACCGGCGACCGCCGCCGACCGCCCGAATTGTTTTCGATTGTGTACACATAATATTCACTCCTATTTCTTTCGAACAAGGTGCAAAATGCAGGTGAATTGTTTAGGGCTCTTACAATTATTGAATTGTAAGAGCCCTAAACAATGCACTTGCATTTTTTACAATGATTCGGGTGTTTCCGGGAATACGACAATTAACAAAGATCTGTATGCGCATTATTAATTTGGGAGTACTGTACTTCAATTCCTCCTTTCAAAGGAGAGGCCTAGTCCAGCAGTGGACTGTTAAAGGCTGATGATGATGACTGTACTTCGATTTCGTCTCCAGTAGCACGCCTCAAAGCTCGTAGAATATCTTCAGACAGATGATAGCGATACTTCTTACACAAAGCTACCGGGTTCGCGACTCCACAAAACACCAAGATGACGTCAAACAGATGACGCATGCAGCTGGGACTGTCACTGACGCTCGCCTCCGCGAGGGTGTCATCCCAGTATTGGTCACTGTCGAGAAAGTGACGTACTACGCAGGCTGTGCGGTAAGTGGGATACTCCACGCCATCAAATGTCCTCAGAAAGGCGAAAGACGTTGGGCCTCGGACCGTGTGAAGTAACAACCGCAGAAAATAGCATTCGACATTATTTGTGTGTACGGTATAAACTCTACAAATTGCGGTGTCCTTGAAACTTCCCGGAAAACCTTCCACAGCACCTCCTCGTCGACGTCGGTTAAATACACCCTTTTGTTTGTCGTACGTGTAATATAAATGCATCTCGTCATACGTAAGGGACCTCCCAAACTGGTCGACTTCACAGAGCCTGAAAAATGCCAAGAGAGTTGTTTGACGCGGATTTACCAAACGCTCAGCAACGCTGTCGGGATCAATATATATGCGCTGGCCGTTCTCTAGGTGGACGTGTAAATGCAAGACGGTAGGATGCTTGTCATGTATTGAGAACACCAGCATCCGCCAAACAGCTTTAGATGTAACAATAAAATATATGGCTGTATGTGAGTAAAAAAATCTAGCTAGTTCCACATCTCACTGATGTTTATATATAGTTTATCCAAACAAAGGTATGTGGTTTAGATCCCGAAAGACAATTTAAAGCAAGTTTATATGCGACATAAAAATATTAATTAAGAAGCAATAATTACACCAATGTGACCAAAATGTTTATTTTGTACTAACTCTATTACTATGGCTGTGTTCTGTGCTGTAAAAAATAAGCATGTCTTATCTTTAAGATATATATGGCATGCTTAATTTTCCTCTTACTTCGTTATATAGCTCAAATTCCTTACAACAATGTGCGTGCCGTTTTCGAGTTTAATTATTTTTATAAATCTATGCAGTTCTTTTTGAGTTCTGTTTGTATTTACATACTGACGAATTTAATGAATTTTATAAGACATAGATGAAGCAGCTTAAAACTTATATAAACACATTTTTTTAATTGTCTTGATAGATAGATAGATAATTATACTCTATATTGTACACCAAATAATATTGAACAGTACACATTTTGTGAATTGGTTTATACTACTGCATGTACAAATGGCGGCCTTATCGCTAAAAGCGATCTCTTCCAGGCAACCTTTGGATAGACAGAAATGATGTAAGCAATCAAGTGTGGCGATGGTGTAGTTAATTAATTAAATAATTTCAACTAATAGTCTTGCTCATTTCTGAAACGAATTAACAATACAATTTTAAAGAAGAAAATGCACAACTCCATCTATGACTTTTGAAAACAACTATTAACCTTGCCAACATGATCAAATTTAAATTATTTATATCCAAAAAGGGCTTACACATGTAATTCGACTTGATGATTTTGAACTCTCGCGCTGCTTTAAAATAGTCTTAATACTACTTATATTCATTTTATTGTGTTTATCGGCCTAAGTTACTTATATTGAGTGATTTTTAGGGTCAGAGACAATTCGTCCGCTAAGATTCGCACAGTGTGCCCACTCGTCCCCTGGAACTTTTGAGGGGCCCATTCGTCCCCTGAAGGATATTTATTTTTATTCATTCTTCTAATATTAGTACATGTATATGTGTATACTGCAGCTTGGTAGTCCTGGTACAGTCGCGCAGAAAAGGGTAAAATAAAAAATATAGTAATTCGGTAGATATCATGTTTATTTCAAATAAGATTAAGTTTAATAAAATGTCTCTAGGCTCTAGGCATTAAGTCAGTCTTCAAAATAATTAATCAACTTTTGTTTTTTTGTACATTTGTAAATATTTAGCAAAATATATGATAACTATAGTATCTTTATGCAATAAAATAAAACTGTGTAAGTTCAGTTATTACTGGGATTTTATTTAAATACATACATACATACATAGACTCACGCCTGTTTCCCCGAAGGGGTAGGCAGAGGCATATTAAACGCCCACTTTTCGCCAGTGTTTTGATCCCACGTAAAAGATGGCGAGCCTATTGCCGCTTATCGGGATATTTTGTTTGCCAGAGCCTCGTCCGTTGATCGGCAGGTGCACCACTTGCAGGTGAGGTTGGTTTGGGACCCTAAGTTCTTGGTGGGGACCCTATGCAACTTATATTATTTAAATACAATCCCAGTAATAACTGAATTTTAGATTAATTTACATCCAGTGTACAAACAAATAACCAAATATCAATACCAATATAACAAAAATAACAATTTATTGTTAGTACTTTGTACAGTCAAAGAGATCTACAAAATAATGCAATATCACAATAACTTTGCATAAAAGAAATATAAAAAGTAAAATCAGTCTTTATCAACTATGTAAAACCAACATTTTTACTAACTACAAATACACATGCAAAATCACAATGTCCTAGAAACTAACAAAATACAACTCTTTTTAAAAAATCAGCCTTGATTGACCATCATATAAATCAACATTAAATATAAATATAAATAGAACACATATCAACAGTAAATAATCACTTCTTATTTTTTGTATATTTACCAACTACATACATGCAAAATCATAATAACTTAAATCTAAAAAATTATAACAGTACAAAAAAAAAAAACTAAAATCACGGTACTTATTGAAGACTAGATAAATCAAAATATATTTTTTTTTATATTTACCAACTACATGCTAAATCATAATAACTTAAATGTAACAAACTATATTAATAATATAAATTCGCTTCTTTATGTAGAGTGTCTAAACATTGCAAAATATTTGGTTTATTTCTACCATTAATTTTACGATTAATTTTGGAATGCCAACTTTCTACAAGGTTAGTCGTCCGACGACGTTGTCCATATACACTCCAATTTCTGGCTATAGTTTTATTATCGAGCCAGTTCTCGACAAAATAATCATTTAAAGCTGAAATTAGATTATTTTTAGGGCAGTCCTCCATGATATTAGACCAAACCGTCATCTATATATTGTTCTGGTATTAAAGCTAGTGAGGCGCAAAGGGCAACGTATCGCTTATGTAGTCTAGATTTGAGTTCCAAGTATTTTGCTTTCTTCCACAGGGATTTCAAAAAATGGAAATAACATCCAGAAATAAGGGTATTTGGGAAAACTTTTTGTGCCGCGTTTTGTATTTTCATCTCAAAATATATGGTAAACTGACATGGACACCAATTGGGAAAACGGGCCTTAAGCATATGAAATAGAATTTCGTAAGTAGCTTGCTTTTTATTTAAAAGCAGCGCAAATACTAACGGTACAACATTTGTACTGGTGGTAGAACTTCCAATATCAGCGTGAACAATAAATAGCTGAATAAATGGATGAATTACAAATTTAAAGGTTCCATCTAAAAAGAAATCGGAGAAACTTGACATTGTCACCTCATTTACCACAGAAAATATTAAAATTCGGTTTGAACCATCTTGATAATCACATATTAAAAAGTCTTCATAATTTTTAGGTACAAATACTTCCTCTGTTTTTTTTAAAATCAGCCGATTGGCACCATTTGCTTTTCTTCTTGCGCTATAGAGTCCATGTTTAAGGTTTTGGAAGTCGGGAATATTTTGTACAAATTCTAGTCCTTTGTCTTTAAATTCCCTCATTACCTCGTCAAATATATTTAGTAGTGACTCGTTTCCTCTGGCTGCTCTATTGCATGAATTTAGTGCTTTTTTGAGCTCATTTTTTGTTGTATCTGGTGTACATAAGTGAGGTGTTTCTTTTTAGATTCGGTTTTCCTGAATTGTGATACTTCCATGGCAAGTATTTCTTTGAGTGCATTTCCAATAAAATGAGCCATTTTTATATTTTTCTTCATATATAGCTGATACCCTCCTCTCCACAAAATTGGTCTACCTCTTTCAGAGGATATATACTCAATTCCTGTAAAACCACTACTGCACTGTGGTTCATCAGCCATTATTCTGTAAGAAAAAGTAACCAAATAATAACATTCCTCGACATAATATGCTACTTTAACTATAATATGCTTATTATAAATTAAATAAACATACATGTCTTCATAGACATGTATATTTATTTAATTTATAATAACCGTAAAAACATTTATTTAATATAAGTTGTTATTATAGTTTTTAACAGATATGTAAAACATTTATCTTCGAATACTATATTCAAACAAGAATTTTAAGATGTTGTATTCACAGCACATTTATGTCAAATCGTATGTCCCTTGCTTTCCAAACATCCAAACGAATTAATGCAAAATAAATCAAAGCAACATATTATCAAAACATGCTGTTTTTATATATGGTGGTGTGATTGAATCGATTAATAAACAAACTATTTATCTACTCTATATAGATATGAAAATTACTGAAAAAGTAGAAAGAGTAATATTTTATCATACAAAAATAAAAAATTATGTGAGTGCATACACAGTAGCATACTAAAAATCTATGTTTTACCTTAAAATAAAATAAAGTAATTAATAGTAACTAAACTAGCAGCAGTTGATTTTTTTTTTCTGTGTTATCGTTCGAATTATATACATGTAAGTCTTTTGAAAAAGGGATGTAGGTAAATAGTAGAACTTACGTATTTTTCCTTCACGTACATGCACTGATCACTTCACTCACTAATAAAATTTAATAAGTAATCTTACAGGATACGCTAATGAGTAAACTTTCACTCGAGACAGTATAAAAATCAGTACGCTTGGATTTGCAAACGAGAAAGAACGGGAAATAAAACTCATGGCCACTCTTTTCAAACAAATATAATGGTGGTACATTTTATTTTTGTAAGGAGCTGCAACTGTTTCACATTGTAGACATCTACTAGTAAAATTTTTAGTAGCTATTGATATCATACTCAAAAAGTAAATTATGTTCATATGGTAAGCCTCCCAAAGTAAATATGGTGAAACAGGAGCATCCACTTACGTCTTTTTAATGTAGGCAACTCGCGAACATGGTCAGAACTATGGTAGAAGTGAATGAAGCAGAAAGTAACGGTATTATAAAAACCAAAGCAATCGACAACCTATTAGTTAGCCCATGACCACGAGTTACCCACATTTTACAAATCCGCAAAGTTATAATGAAAGTGTGGAACATGAATGCAAAATATAGTATGAAATGAGAATATCGTAAATAACTACACTATAAAATAAAACTACTAATTATTTACATAGTCAAAAGCGAACAACTTCTTCCAAGCGCTCCTGTCATCAACATAATCCTTCAAACTGTAATATGCCTTATTTATAAGATTCTTTTTAACTTCTGCCTGAAACGAACTTAATGGCAAGTCTAAAATATAAGTTGGTAATTTATTGTATATGCGAATACTGAGCCCAATAAAAGAGCTATGCGTTTTGTGCAAACAAAAATACGGAACACATAATTTATGTCTATTTCTAGTATTGATATTGTGTATGTCACTATTCATTTTATAAGTATTTATGTTTAGTCTTACATGCATAACACTGGCATAAATATATTGTGACGCTACAGTAAGAATACCAATAGTTTTAAATTTTTCTTTGAGTGAGACTCTTGTCTTTAACTGGTAAATGGCCCTAACTGCCCGTTTCTGCAATATAAAAACATTTTGGATATCAGCAGCTCTACCCCATACCAATATGCCATATGACATAACACTATGAAAATAACTAAAATAAACAAATCTAGCCGTATCGACATCGGTCAACCTACGAACCTTCTTAACGGCATAAGCAGCTGAGCTAAGTTTCCCTGAGAAATATGTAACATGCGCACCCCATTGTAACTTCGAATCAAGTGTTAATCCTAGAAATAATGTCGATTCAGTTGTTTCGAGTACATCGTCATTTAAAACTATGTTAGGACCAAGGTTTCTGACATTAGGCAGAGCAAACTTAACACATTTTGTTTTTTTGGCGTTCAGTACTAGATTGTTTACATTAAACCATTTAGTCACTTGAATGAGTGCACTGTTTATTTCGTTAAAGTGTTCCTTATTTATATCTTCTTTAAATATCAAAAAAGTATCGTCAGCAAACAGTACAACGTCACAAATGTTTCTCAAGTAAAAAGGTAAATCATTTATGTAAACAAGAAACAAGAAAGGCCCTAGGATGCTGCCCTGTGGCACTCCTAAATCAACAGGTAAGCCACTAGATTTTGAGCTATTTATTTCAATACATTGGATCCTGTCACTTAAGTACGACTTAATGACATCCAATGCTTTAGTCTGGAAGCCGTAATGTCTAAGCTTGCACAAGAGCGTCTCATGGCAGACACAATCGAATGCTTTCGAAAGGTCGCAGAACACACCAACAGCATTTTGGGAATTCTCCCAAGCACTGTAGATATGTTTGAGTAACGCTACTCCTGCATCTGTTGTCGAGAGACCCTTGGTAAAACCATATTGCTCACCATGAAGGAGGCTGTTTTGATTAAAATGTCTTAGTAGTTGCTTGAGTATGATCTTTTCAAAAATCTTACTAAAAGCAGGTAGTATCGATATTGGCCTATAATTACTAGGATCAGTCTTATTGCCGGATTTGAACAGAGGTATTATTCTACTATGTTTCATAAGATCTGGAAAACTGCCAGATTTAATACACTTATTGAATAAGTTGCTTAAATAAGGAGCCACTACATCAATTATACTTGTCAAAACCCTTACAGAAATGCTCCAGAGATCACCTGTATTTTTAGACTCTAAAGACTTAAAAGTATTTATAATATCGGTAGAACTAATACTATGAAATTTAAATATTACTTTACATTTTCCTACACTAGACTCTAATAGGTTTTCTGCGACTATAGCTGATGATTTTAATTCTCTAGTAGTAGTAAGTGGTATGCTAGCAAAAAAGTTATTAAATGTGTGTGCGACTTCTTCGTCATTAT
The DNA here is from genome assembly GCA_944739405.2 of Euclidia mi. NCBI lineage: Eukaryota > Metazoa > Arthropoda > Insecta > Lepidoptera > Erebidae > Euclidia > Euclidia mi. The sequence continues at coordinate 47,881,771 of OX123186.2, read as the reverse complement.
GAATTAATTTATCATTATCAAGAAGACTAAAACTATTACTTCTTAATGTTGTCTTACCTGTTGTTTCATTAATAGCTCGCCAGGTTGCCTTAACTTTATTCGAAGATTGTTTAATTTTATTCCTAACGAATATAGCTTTAGCTGTATTGCACACTATTTTAAATATTTTAGAATAATTCCTAACATACTCAGTGAAGTTTAAATCAGAATTGTATTTCTTCATACCATACAACTCATACATTTTTGCTCTTCTTTTGTAAATACCCGCAGTAGCCCACTCATTAAAAGCTCGAGATTCCTTAATTACTTTCTCCTTAGTCTTAAAAGTATTCTGAAACGTGTTATTAACTATATTAAATAAATTGTTAAAATTCTTATTTGGTGAATCTATTTCTATTAAGTCAGGATTCATTCATTCCAATCAATACTTTATTCCGGAATTCATTAAACTTATGCCTAGGTAATGGCCTAACCAACACTCTCTGTACGATGCTATCATTGTAATATGGAAACCTAGATAATTGACCACAGTGATCCGAAGTTAATTCAGAAGTAACTACTATATCTGAAACAATACAATTACTAAATATGTTATCAAGACAGGTGAAAGATGTTGCCGTGATTCTTGTTGGTTCAAGAAATAAATTTTTCAAATTAAATGATCTAAAAAGGTTTAAAAATCTACAAGTCATTATTGAATTTTCAAGAATGTTAGCATTAAAATCACCACAAACTATAATCCCTTTCTTATTGCTCCTAATTTTACTAATTGCATCTCCCATAACAGATTCAAACAAATTAAAGGACGATATACACATATAATAATATGCTGCTCAAGCTCAATGCATGACAGTTCCACCGTGCGTTCTATAGACAAGCTAGCAATGTCTTTCCGTTCTTTACATGTTAAACTGTTTGAAACAATAATCAATGATCCACCATGAATAGCTTGTTTCCTAGAGAAGGCACTGTGTACTGTGTATTGTGTGTTATTTATGAATTTAAGCTGGTATTCTTTAAGCCAGTGTTCCGTAATGCACATAACTTTAATACTATGATTTTCTAAATATAAACCTAATTCTAAATCCTTGCCAGATAGACTTTGTATGTTTTGATGTGCTACAGTCAGTTCAATATGTCTACCCTTTGTCCTGTTCTTAAGTTTAAAGAACTTGTGTCAGTATTCTCAATAGAAGAATTATAAGGATAGGAACTATTTACAGAAACTAAATTCTTGGATACCCTACATGTACCTGTGTCATTTTGTATATTATATTTTAATAATTTTGCAACTTGTCTTTTATAAAATAGTGGCAGATACATAGTATCTTTAGTCAATGTAAAATTATTAATAAAATTATTGATGTCAAAAAATAAAATAAAATCCTTATATTGCCATGTCAAATTATATAACATCAAGTAATGTTCATGAATATGTCTATTCATCATAGCATTTAAACTATAAGCATAAGGCAAAGTCATACTAATAAATTTGCAATCATATGTTCTGTGAAGCGATAACATAACTTCTGTTAAATTAATTATATCTTTTTTAGTCACCATTTGACTATCAGCGTATGAGATAATTATTGTGGACTCCCTATCAAATATTGTTGTATTTAATTTATCAATTAGATGTGAAAAAGAAGACTCTGGATAGCAATAATTAATAATATTGTGTTGTTTCAATTCACAATTTATTAAACTACCTAAGCCTAAACCTAGCCTATCAGAGAACTTATAAACTTTATTTGTGCCATTCCTACCTAAGAAAGACCTATCCGTTTTATTATTTGCTAAATAATAACCTTTGACTCACAAGTGGGTATGGTTGATTTTATGCTATTTAGGCAAGTATTGGTGTTTGTCAAAGCTTTCACATACTCAAGATTTTGCCTACCTACCTGAGCTATCTCATCATATTTCCTAATATAATCCTGAACCTCATTTTGATATTGGGTGTTCATCCTATCTATTTGAGACTGTAAAGAGGTAATTTGACCTTTGAGATCCCTAGTATGTTGATCATACAGCATTTTACTATTTATCAACTCTGTGTTGTACTTTTCTTAGTCTAATAACAATTCTGAACGCTCAGAAGCTAAAACTTTATATTGCTGGGATGTTACTTTATTTTTCTTGTATTGTTTTTGGCTAAAGATTAGTTTCCTAATGTGTTTGTTTAGTTTATTATATTTTCTATGTCATTTCAGTACACTTGTGTTTAATTTAAATGGTTTAGTAGATCTGTGACCTAAGCTAGTACCTACAACCTCTGTATAAAGGTTCTGAGTTTTACTACTGTTTAATTCCTCAGCAGTCTGTTCTATAATTGCGGATAAAAAATTGCTATACATATTTAGGAGTAAATAATTTAGTTTTGACTTTTTAGGCAAAATATGACTGTAGTATTACACCATAAAGTGAATTACCATCAATAATAATACTAATCATATTCCAGGATTCAAATGAGATAATTCGATTCAATTATGTTAAAATATTATTATTATAATATTATAATAATAATATGTTAATATTAACAGTATTGTTTATTTCGTTAGGCGAACTTCATATAATAAAAGACCAAAGACACATTGAACAGTCTCGTATTCGCAGTCACTTTCAAGAACCAATATGTCACCAAGGCAGCCATAACATACAAACAAAACACCTTATCTATTTTGTAACCCGTTTTTTTTTTCAACAAGCCATTCGTAGAGAGACAATATTACATCGTAAGCCTATTGACAGGTTATATTATTATCATGACGGATTATCATTCATCATAGCTCTTTTTTCAATGATCTGTTATGATTTTTTAAAGTAATTCCGTTAATAAACTGTTCACAAGTGTACTATGTTAACCGTTTCTTATGTAAAATATAGCTAATTTTATCTAAGGGGACCAAAAGGCACCTGAATAGGTGCCGAATCTTTAACTTATATTGTATATATATTAGAGGGGACGAATGGGTACCTTAAAAATAATATTTTTATTAAAATATTAATTGGTCCCCTACCAGGAGACCAATGGGCACCTATATAGGGGCCGAATCCACAACTTTTATGCTGGGGGACGAATTTTAGGGGACGAATGGGCTCTGACCCATCGTCACTCACACCTCAATATGTCAGAAACCGATAAACTACTTATTTGTCAACTGGCTGTTAAAATATAAAAATTATCCATGTGCGCAACGATTGCTGCACAGTTAGTGACATAAATCAATAGCCCAATTCTATAAATTTCTTCATTTAAATTTATCAATTTTGTAAAAATAAAATTATTGGGAAGAAATAAAGTGCAAAAAATAAAAGATATTGCAAATATGACCGATTGTGTAATAAATCAATCAGACTACATTCGTTTTATACCCTACAAATTTCTTTTTCATCCCTTCTATTCGAAAAGTGTTGCTTTGTTCCTCTTTTAGCGGGAGCAAAATAGCTCTTTTCTGTTTAAAACTTTTTAGCGGGCGGAAAAGTGATCTGAATTTGGAACGTACATATATCATTCATAGAAATACAACAATATCGATCCCAAATAAAACAGTGACAATAACTTTTCAAAATGGCGCTAGTGTATCAAATATAAATATAAATTTGTAATTGTTTTAACTTTCACGTCTAATTTTATTAAATATATTATTCATTTATTACATAACACCGTCTCTTATTTATTTTCTCATAGAAAGGGGATGAAAAGTAGAGTAAATGACTCGAGAGCAAATTTTTCCCTCGGGAAATTTATTTTAAACCCCTCGCTGCGCTCAGGATTCTACGTTAGAATCCTGAGCTTCGCTCGTGGTTTAAAATAGCGCCCTCGCCAAAAAATACCATTTTGCTCCCTTGTCATACAATCAATTATAATTACCCATTTAATGCTTTTCAAATCATTCGTTCGGTATATAACATATAAAAATAATATACATAGCACTCTCACAGCCCTGTTGTACCATCATAATACTGAGCCTACCTAACCTATTCCCACTTGACTATGAGAACAGTGAAGCCATAATCCGCTGGCCAAGGGCGAGTTTAGTAGACTACGCATGTCTTTCGAGAACATAATATGGATAACTTTTAGATGCGAAGGTTTCCTCACGATATTTTGCTTCCCCATTTTGAAATAAAAATAGACTTATACATTCAAATCATAACCGGTACAGATCTCGGTAATGATTTTAAAAACATCCTTGAATACCGTTCTTCTCATTTATAATTTTGCTCCTGTGAGCCACATTAATTGAAATCTTGAATATTTAATGCACATTCTCTCCGTTTCCCTTTTTCCCCCATGGATGATATGAAAATACTATGACATAATACAAACGAATTAGAGCTTTAAAAGGCTCAAGGCTGGAGCAAATCCTCTCCTAGCATAATTTAACATACATGCAACTGATTTGCATATTTCCCATCATTTTCACGCAGTATCAAATTTATGGAAAGAAGATTAATTACTTGTAAGTTTCGTATAGAGACTGAGCAGGATGCATTATATTTGTATATTACGTACGTTTCTGTTTAGTATATTTCCTCATGTTTAGTTTCAGTCGTCATCAGGTCTGAAGATGTATGTTATTGTTGAATAACCTACTTTGTATTATTTTGTAAAGTACATAAATTTCGCTTGGGATAATCAATTCCAAGGTGAACAAAATCCCCCGCATAAGTTGAATTATTTCACCGAAAGATATCAACCTGGTCGAAATCATTCCATGATGAAATGAGGACACCAAGAAGTCTGCTTTGATCAGCCAGATGAACAAAGTGGAATAAACCATTTGGACGAAAACTCATAAATGCAATTTTTTGTTACTGATTTTCTCTATGAAGTCTCTTATAATATTATAATATTAACTTATTATACTATTTACAAACAAAAAATCTCTCAATACCTTAAAATAATTTTAAAGTCTCCAAGTTCCTCGAAATTATAAAAAACTCTCTTTGTTGGTAAGCTTTTCTACTCGTAAAAGAAAGTTGTAGCAGTGGCATGTCTAGTATGTAGTGGATCTTTAATATTTAAGATCTTACTGTTAAGAACATAGCTCCTACCAGGTTTAGTAGTAAGTTCGCTCTGAAGCAATTTGGTAACGATGGTAACGATTTTCCTGATCAAGGTGCTTGACGTTTAAGAGGGAAGCTTTTTCTATCAAGCCTGGCGTATAACGTAAAAATTAGTTTCTCAGTCAAAATAATTTCTGTTATTTTCCGTTTTTTTTTTTAATTTTGTCGTAAAAGTATACCCACGAATTCAAATGTCGTGTTATATTATGTGCCGTTTTTTATGTCTTTGCACACATACTGAAATCTCACTAAACAAATCTTATTTATTTTAATTTTATTTGCTAATGGCGAGTTTAGATATAATTTTAAAGGGAAAACAGTGAAGAAGATTACAAAAAGATTAGCCGTTTGGGCTAATCTACCTAAATTAAAATTTACGTTTTGCTATTCATATTGGGCCAATACTACAAAGTATATTGCAATCTTACCATGTGAATTTCATTATTGTACAAGAGTACAATCTTGTTCACATCGTGCAAAACCTTCCATGGTTTCTAGAAACTTCGGAACGTACAGCCTTATAGCATTGCGTCACAACCCTGCTAACAGTCTTCACAGCTCCAAGATAATACCGCTGAAGATATTGTACCAAACGTGGTTATAATTAACTAAGAGCTATGAATTCTCTCTACTCGCATAGTTCGCAGGCTGGCATATTACATTAGATTCATTTAGTATACTGGCGAGCATGTACGAAAAGAGTAATGAATGTGGAGGAAGCGCGTGAGGTTTGTAGGGATAGAAGCAAGTGGCGTTCCGTTGTCTCTGCCTACCCCGACGGGAAAAAGGCGTGAATATATGTATGTATTCATTTAATACATGTGCCTACATTGTACCTTCGTTTATTATTTGTGGGATAGCTTTTACTTCTGGAGAATCATTATATAGGCGGTTTTGTTAGCATCGTGATGTGAAATGTGTTAGTCAGGTACAAATATCTCATCATCAGCCCTGTATATAAACTGTCCCACTGCTGGGCACGGAGATCTTCTCACTATGAGAAGGGTAAGGCCATAGTCCACCGCGCTGGCCTAGTGCGGCTTGGCAGACTTCACATGTCTTCGAGAACATTATGGAGAGTTCTCAGACATGCAGGTTTCCTCACGATGTTTTCCTACACTGTTTAGCAAGCGATAATTAACAATTTAATACGCACATAACTCCGAAAAATCATTGGTGCGCGTCGTGGATTCGAACTCGGATCCCTTGCGTCGCAGTCTGTCGGTCTCTCCACTAGGCTATCGGTGCCTACAAATATCTACCCAAAGTAGGTTGTAGGTAAACATATCTGTCTGGTCATTATAAACCTTTATTAATTGTGTTAATATTTTTGGAACGGCCTATTGCCAGTAGTATACTAAAGAATGGATGGATAACTCTTGTATACAAACAACTAAAGTTATAGTTATATAAATACAAATATTTAATAAAATATTCTTTTAATAAAACTAATAACCGTGCCGCAATACTTTCAAGTTTAAAATTAGTTAATTCAGAAACGAAAGCTGCTCTGTGTTGGAACAATTTCACTACCAGTCTGCCTTATAGCATTAATTACTACTTAGATGCATAATTCTGGATTGTTCTACTCGAACAAAAGTTCTATCCAACCATTCACCACATTCATGTAGATAAAAGCACGAGAGCGCTTACGTAATAAATATGTATAGAGGGTACTAAACTTGAAGTACAAAATCACACCCATGTTCCATATATTTGTACAAAGACAACGTCTGTGCATTCCATAATGTTCAATCTTGTAAGTTAATCCTTAAAATTCCAATGTTCCGGACCATCACCTTTGTTTCTCGCCAGCGTCTATTTGACTTGTGGCTTTAACATTTGTTCTCAGGGAGCCTCGTTTAAGAAATGTTAATGCACTTTTGCAGGGAGACTTTGCTAGGTCCTTATTTTAGCTTCTATTATACTTTTTATACTTAAAAAGAAATTACTGTGCATAATCTACTGTTGAATAGCGACTCACGTACTGTTTAATTTGTATTTACAGTCTGGTTTTCCTTCAGGATATTATATCTTTGTAAAGAAATGAGCTTGTATTTTACGTTTTTGTGGAGATATCTTAGGTTTATTTATCTTTCTGTTCATTTACCTGTCTGTGTACTCAGATAATAGATCTAGTACGGATAATGGTACGTTTATATTTCAGACTGTACAATGTTGTAGGTATATTTTTAAATAATGTGTATCATTTAGGTCAAACATTCCCTGTCTCAGGCACTAGATATATGTATACAAAGACAAACAAAATGAAGTTATAATTATGTGAGGCTTATATCGGATATTTTCATTGCATCACTCTAGATAAGTTTTTTATTCAGTTTTTAGTTCAAGTAGAAAGACAGGTTTCCACCAAATAAGAAAGCATTTATAGAACTAGGTTGATATTTATGGAGCTTAGTTAGATTGCAATCTTTAACAAAAGCCTTGTGTTAAATTTTTAGATGAAACGGAAAGACAGGTTTTGGTCAAATTAGTACCTGCTGAATACCTATTCAAGAAGATGGCTTGACATTTAAGAGCTTAGTTAGATTGCCAATAAGGCCGCAATTATTGCAGATTTTTTTATTTTGTAGTTGTAAGTAATAATTTACTACTAAAAAATAAAATCTGCAGGCTTAGGCATAATGTTGTGGAGCTTATACCATACTAGCTTCTGCTCGCGGCTTCGCGTGGGGGTCGGCAAAGAGGACAAATGTTACCTTTGTGAAATTCTGATATCTTAAAATATAAAATCCTTGCGTTACTGACTGACTGACAGACAAGCTACAACCGAAACTATTGGACTCAGGAAGCTGAAATTTGGTATGTATGTTCCTTGGGGATCGTAAGGGTGCACTAAGAAGGGATTACCCGAAATACCCGTGGGATCGGTCAAAACAGATAAATAAAAAAAATGTGCAGGCGTAGCTGCTGGCGTCCTCCAGTAACCTATATTACTGGAAAGTTTCATCAAATCCGTTAAGAGGTTTTTGCGTTTAACATTTATTTATTTTGCATTCAGTTACAACACAAACAGGTTACTTCCTAACACGTATTGAGAATGTCTCTCAACACGTGTTAGGAAGTAATCTGTTTGTGTGTTTGCTAACAATAATTTTAAATTAAAACTTTTATTTCATAAGCATTAGTGTAAAGTAATATAGTAATGTCGAGTAATAAAGTTATACAATGATGCCTAAAAATATACCTAGTTGTGTTAACCATACATCCATCTATCCATCCTTACAAACTTTCACCTTTATACCTAATATTAGATAAAATATCATACAAACTCGATGGTTTATAACAACGATATGTCAGATAATAACATAAATTATTTTGGTTTCAATTTCACAACCGATATAACGTATTTGAAAGTTCTCTGATTACACAATAAAATATACGGTTTACACAGAACTAAAATAAACGTACCTAATTGATATGTGAGTGTGGGTGTTGTAATTGTACATGTTTACGTTCACAATGACAGAGGGATCTATTATTTATATATATAACTTAGTTTATTATACACAGGAAAAAAGAAATGTTAATGACTAAAACAAAGACGAAAATGTCACACAAATTTTGGAAGTCGTCAGTAAATTAATATATCGTAGGCATAATATAAAAATAAATTAAGAAATTAATAGAAAATCTGATCAGGAAGTAAAGCTTTTATTTGAAGAAGTAGGTTAGAAACACGTGGATCTTTCTACTTGTGTTGTTCTACAAAAGGGTACATTGAGAAACTGATCTTGCAATAGTATTGCGTTAAGCAGCATAGCTTCAAGACCAAAGTTGCAGTCTGGGAACCATAAGAAAGGTAAAATTGTTCATTTACGTACAATTACTCCTTTGATTAACGGGGGACTAAAATAAATAAGTATTACCATTATACCGTGTCACCCACTTGAGTTTCAAACCAAATGATTAGCCAGATACAATCTGTAACGATGTTAAAAGAATATATTTGAATGCGAAAAACGTTGTAAAGAGAACAATAGGGTTCTTTTGCCTCTAGTTTTTACTAACAACGTCTGATCAACGTTTGTAAAGTTTAGAAAAACAAACTTTGCCCATAAAGTTACCAGCTGCGTTTGTTATGTTGAACCGAATGCAGTTTTGTTCTGTTTATATCTTAATACAAATTCATGATAAATAACAAAAAACGTTGACGACACCTTTAATTAAAGTACGAGCTTGGAACACATCTTTGACCGCTGCTTACAGAAACAACTTATAAGGAGGTTAATCAAGAATTAGACTGCATAAATACACGGTCAATTAAAAATAATCCTATAATAATTTTAGTATCGTTGGCAGCAAAATAAAACAGTTTTCTTTCTTTCTTTTAAATGAAAGGAAAAATTACCATAATTAATAACAGCTGTACAATTAAATACAAATTATGTCAAATGTCAAATATAGTATAGACTGCCTCCATGGTACAGTGGATAGCGTATGCGACTGCTGATCGGAGGTCCTGGGTTCGATTCCCGGGTCGGGCAAAAGTGTGACTGGGTTTTTCCGAATTCTCGGTAGCAGCACGGAGTCTGGTAATGTGCCCGGCAACGGCAATAGGCTCGCCCCCTATTACGTGGGACCAAAAAATTCATGGCGAAATGTGGGTGTAATATTACACATCTGCCTACCCCTTCGAGGATACAGGCGTGAGACTGAAAATATAGTCATAAAATATTGGGAACGGCTAGTCACCAAGTTGTTTGCCAAACAAAAGTAACCAGATGGTAAGAATTCCAACCTGTTTATGAAGCTACTACAGATCTTCTGATGGGTCTTATATAGGTACGTACATTTAATGTGTATTAAGAACCAGTGTTATCGTAAAAATCCATTGTCCATATTTAAAAAAACTATTTATAAACTGTTTATAATCTACATAACGTATTTAACACGTTGTTTAACTATAGCTGCATACAACAGCCGCTTTCGTGTATCGTATAATATTAAAGACACAGGTGACATCTAAGGGACGCCGACAACACTATGAAGACAAGAAACGATTAAATTACGCTGTTGGTCACACGCGAACACTATATAAACAAGTTCTTGACAAACATGGGGCCACGGTCTACCACGCACAATCCCCAAGCTTAGTCAAAGGATCCTCCCTCTAGCTGGAGAAACGTGGTGCTTCTACGCTCCCTTTCCTCTTAATAACTATTGAATAATCTTAGCCTATACTCAGGTAAAAGCCACCGCACTGTAGCTAAAACCGGCTGTTTCAATTTCGTCACGTTCCGTTTGCTTTCGTTTTACTCGTAATGACATCATAAAAACAAAACCTCGCAGAGAAAAGGCAATTGTCACCGAGTTAAATTTTAAGGCAAAACATTTGTAGAATTTTGCTGATGTTGTTACCTTTGTACTAAATTAACTCTGTTGTAATTAACTTTGTTGTCGGAGTAACGAATGCTCCTTCGAGGTACTTACAGCCTGTTCTCTGATAGTCGGCGTCTTAAAGGATATATGACGCAACCGAAAGGGTGTTTGTTATTGTTGTTTCATATAAAACGCGTTTCAATTACACGTTTTAAAGATGTCCTTATAATTAAAGTAAAACTATTGTTTTTTTATTTTACTTTTAACTGCATGTGTGCTAGAATTCTAAAGACAAGTTTAATTTTCTCTACATAAACTAAATATGATATAATATTTAAAAGCCATTATTGAAAACGTGAAAGACTGTAGACTAGCTATTCTAACCTAATAATAATTATACGTAGGTATAAAAATTTAACTCCAAATGGATCTTCAATTATACCTAACAACTTTTAACGGTGACAGGGTTTAATGTAATTCGGATTTATGATTATAGCTTTACATAATTCGACTTTACAACAAAAAATACGTTTGGGAAATTATACTAACCAAATTAAGTACTTTATGATGTGTCGTAATTTAAGCTTTTAAAATAAACGAATATCCTTAAAGTCTATATGCCAGAATCTAAAGTAAGTTAAGCCAAGCCAAAAGATAGGTAGTTCTTTTAGAACACGTCACTTACTACGTAAATATTTACATAGATCGTATACAAACTGTAATAGATTCTGCACAAACGATCGACGGAAGAGAAATGTCGCATTTGGAACAATTTCTATCCCACGAGGCATTCACCGAGAGAAACAGCAGCAACAACCATTTAGACTAAGATTCGTTTTAGTGTGGTGTCAAACTTTCAACGAGTAGAACAGTGGTCCAACTACGCAAATGAATTTACCCTAACCCTCGTGGCGTTCGCATGAGAATGTTTTTTCAAAATTACTAGAGACAGATGCTTAGGTATTTGAATTCAAAGTTTATGTTATAGTAGTAAGATGGTTGCTCGCTTGCAGTACCGCATAGGTATCGCACGATTTGCAATTGTTGTCTTTTATCAGGGTGTTTTTGCTGACTGGTGATAAAATTCGTTGCCTTTTAGATAAGACTAATTTAAGCTTAGAAAGTTTATTTACGGATATCAATTTATTAATTAATAATTTACTTTTAAATATGCATTTATTTGGTAAATGTTAGAGATTATCCAATTTAGGTACATACCTTGTTATATTCGAGCGAGTTTAGATAGGGAGATAGATCGCGTCTTGTCAAATTGATTCATATCTGACAAGTCAAATATTTTTTTTTATTATTTGTCGTTAGTAGTTCTTATATTTTTTTTATAAATGGCTGCAAAATTTATTGCTATCAATAAAAATATCATTGCTATTCAAGTCAACATACAAACGGCGTGAAACAAAAACTTTGATAATTTCTAAGATGTTAAACCAAGGAGGTTTTCCTAAGGAGGCACATTGTTGTCAGGCATTATGAATGTGCTTTCTAAGATATATGCGTGGTGGTATCGCCTTCCAATTGTGCAATGAACTTTAAATCCCCTTTACACCTGAATCCACCCACCAAATATAGTTGTTGTGGAAATAAATGTGATAAAATCGTACCATAACATGCAAAGCCGAGTTAGGTTTATTCGAATATAAATTTTGTACCTACTAGCTATTATATTACAGTGGCTTTTACATTGTACGCTAAGAGAACTTCTCTTATTCTTGAGTGCTGACAGGACGTAGGTACATTCGCTTGAGTTATACCACCATGAAGAATAAAAAGGCCTTTGACGTTATCTGATGTTTTCTGGCGGTAAGGCAACGGTTAGAGTTTGTTTAACCCAATTAACCTTTGGTTAGACTACAAGCGATTAGCGATTTTAGAAAACGACAATTTTATAAATTTTATTTTAATTAAAGTGGGGTTGTGACCACGTACCGGACGACGCAGCAGGGTAAGGCCTCCCACAAAGTAGACCAACGGTCTGGTTAAGATTGCGGGAAGCAGTTGGATGCGAAGATCGGTCTGCGTGGAGAACCTTGGGGGAGACCTATGTCCACCAGAGGACGTCTTTAAGCTGACATGATAAGGAAGCAGAGTAATGCACTTTCTTCAAATACTCGATGAAATTTTGTAGTTGTTGTTATGATACATTTTATAATGTGCTTTTCAGGGCATATTACTAAGGTTTTTATTAATTTAACATAACTTGTTTAAGCAAAGATCACCTTTGCTAAATAAGTAATCTGATAATATGCATAAATGGTTGTGCTGAAATCAGCACAACGATTTGTTATCACCTGCGCTGCTACTATTCTGCCCACCGTAAACACAATGAAACAATATCGCCATAGAGAATTCCTCCCGTTGGTCTATCACCACAAAAGTACGAAGTTTTGGTAGCTTCTGAGAAAGCGCATCAACGTTTGCGATAGATAGTGTTGGAAATGCTGTAGTTCAAGCCAAGAATGACAGACGCGGCTACAAAACGCATCTTTTACGTTGAAATTATATCGTTACTCGCTCGTCGCTGACACTAACAGCTTTGCCTCAAGGAGGAAACGTATTAGCATTCCTGTTGGATAGTGTCAAGTCATCACATCAGCCTTTAATAGTCCACTGCTGCACAAGGCCTCTCCTTTGAAAGGAGGAATTGGCCTACTATACCACGCTGGCCAAACGGGTTGGTATAGGGTTTGTATCGAGTTTTCCTTCTCTTACAGTGCTGTTCTCTGCATAATATGCTCCCTCTGTCGGCTCTTACGACACCCATGGGATGATACAGAGTGGTGACATTTCGTTTTCTTAATCCGTCACCATACGGACGAATATAGTGTCAAGTGCACAGCAGTTAAAGCCATACACAACTGCCGCGGCTACGAATCGCTTCCTCTACATTCAAATTATATCGCTACCCGCTCGTCGCTGGCAGAATCACCTATACCTTAAGGAGATAACGTAGGTATTAGCATTTCTGTTGGATAGTGTCGAGCGTCTAACAGTTGAAGCCAAACACGACCGACGCGGCTACGAATAGCTTCCTTTACATTCAAGCTTTACAGCTACTCACTCGTCGCTAACAGTATCACCTATTCTCTAAAGAGGAAACGTATTAGCATTCCTGTTGGATAATGTCGAGCGCAAAACAGTTGAAGCCAAACACGACTGACGCGCCTACGAATCGCTTCCTTTACGTTTCACTTATATTACTACTCGCTCGTCGCTGACAGTATCACCTATGTCTTAAAGAGGAAACGTATTAGCATTCCTGTTGGATAATGTCGAGCGCACAGCAGTTGGAACCAAACACGAGTGATGCGGCTACGAATCGCAAATTATATTCCTACTTGCTTGTCGCTGACAGTATCACCTATGCCTTAAGGGGGAAACGTATTAGCATTCCTGTTGGATAGTGTCCAGCGCACAGCAGTTGGAGCCAAACATGACTGACGCGGTTACGAATCGCTTCCTTTACATTTAAAATCCGGAACTACAGTTTCCGTTGCACAAATCACTCAAATACTATTTAGTTTTGAAATTTATCAACTGAAACTACTGAGTAATATAATAGAATTATTTACCGCAATATATGCATTTTTTCTAACATTTCATATTGTTTTTTTTTTCTATTTTTATATGATTACCTTTCATCATCAATATCTATTGATATTTTTATCAATAAATTGACAAATGACATTGTTACCTCACCTGCCTGTCCAGCATACGCACCACGAGAAAATTATCTCTACACGTTTACTCGTGTTTATGACGATTATCTCTATTAACTCGCTGACTCTAACATGGTTACACACACGATTCGACTCGTTATGTCAAATGTAGCTATAATAGTCGTTTTTACTTATCTGTGGCATTTCTCTCGACGAATCCTAACATGACGGCCCAATATTACTCGATTATGACAAATTTTGACAACTTAAATAGTAATAATAGTCGTCATGCTTTCATACGACGAGAACTACACGAGTAACTAAAAATATTTCTTAAATACAACAAAGAAAATGGCAGTCCCTTATTATAATTATTTAATAACCTTATATGAAGAGCGCCACGCGAGAAAAGTTCAAAGAAAGCGAATTAGGGATCTCTGTGACCCTTTTACGTTGAACGACAGAGAATTCCAGTTGCTTTGGCGTATATCAAAACCAATGGCTTTGTTTCTCATAGAAAGGCTTGCCACGGATCTCGAGCCTCACTCAGATGGCCTGCCTGTCTATTTAAAGATAAGCTAATATCATTATTATCGAAGCTGCGCATGGGACGTCATTTTTATTCAACACAGTAGGTAACAATTGTTAATACTTTGTAGGTATTGACATCAGTTTCGAATTAAAACTAATCAACTTTTGAATTAAACAATACATACAAATTACAAATGTCAAATAGTACATAATATGATAAACTATAGAGGTGGATACAAGTCTTTTGAGCCATTTGAGAACAAATTGAATTAACTAAACCGGGTGGTTACATTAATAAATGCCGTAATTGACATTCTATGTTTCAAACGGCAACATCGGTTACTCGTGCAACGAGAGCGAATTCTTCGACGTGAAGCTTGTCTATCGTGGCGCGCATGTTAAAGAAAACGAGATATTAACCGATACCGACAATATTTCTTCATTCACGCGTGTGATATCTCGTAGTGCGTATCCTAGGCGGGCTGATGTGGCTAATCTGTGACTGTATAGTGCCGTTACGGAGGCTCCGCAGTAGGTGTCCCATCCCACTCTAGATTAAAACTCTCAAAGGGCCTCTGCGCTTTGGACCTATGTCTCCGCGTACGCCTGCCAAAGGGCCGGTTATTCTTCTAACATCATAAGTTTGAAGAATAGCCGTGAAAGAGAAACAAAATTTATATATTAATGAAAACATTTAAAACAGCTGAATTCTATGATTGGCCATGTTATTAAAAATGTGAAGAACTTTGTTTAGATAAACCACTAAATAACCTTGTTAACTAGGAAGTAATAGGAACTATGTTGGACGAGACACCTTTCCGCATCGCTTATTGCGTACGCTTGGGAGCTGTTTGCGTTTCTCCGCATCGCTGTCGCTGCGGTGAAGTCGTCGACAGTCTCGGCCACCATGGCCTATCGTGCAGCAGTGTGCTGGGCGTATTTCCCATATTAACAACATACTCCGTCGAGCTCTTGTCACTACCGGAGTACCAGCTCATCTTGAACCTAATGGTTTGGTACTCGACAATGGGAAGAGACCAGACGGTATGACCACAGGCCTTTGGTGTGAGCGCCACGCTGACCAATATTTAATTTCGACTGATATGTTATAGGGGACTTCAAAACACTGAGCGATTTAACCGAACCTTCGGCGCTGCACGCTGTTGGTCTTGCAGATTGTTCGATTTATTCTCGTAGTCTCGTAGGCATTGGCCATTTCCTCTTTTTTTGGTTGCTTGTGTAAGAAAATAAAACTCATTTAACAATCATCAGGGCGATTATCTATTTAAACTGAATCCTGTTTATAAGAAGCTTGATCCAGAATCTAGACTGACTACTGATGAAACCGCCGATGATGCAGCGGGTAGTGCTGCTGAAAAAGAAGTGGTAACGATACTAGGTTAAAGGAAGCGAGGACTATCTATCCAGAAAGAGGACTTCAAAGTGATAAGCCGAATGCCTGCAAGTTTCAAGGCGCTAAAATTACAGAAAAACTAACTATTTAGATACTACCTACTATATATCGCGAATTTACTTTTCATCATTATTCATCCATACATATTTTTGCATACCTACGTCTAAAGGTGTAAACGTATTTTAAAATTTTCGTAAGTTGGTATAAAGAGGATTAAAGATCAAAGATTACCCACCTACAAGTCTACATCAATTATGCCTGACTATGGCTGCTATACTTCAGCTCAAACTTCAGCAACGCAAATAGGCGAGACCCACGCCAGTGCATTTTAATTTGCTAAATAGTCGGCCAAAGTTAGTCCACATTTCACTGAAATTCTGTTTACATACAAATTTTTTCTACACTTTTTTGATTAGGTGATTATTTACTTGACTTAATAAAATATTAATTTGTACTGAGGATTTTGTTGACAATGTATTATTTCAATTATTTATTAAGACAAATAAAATCCATGACTGTCATAGATTAGATTATATAAATCTTTATTGTACACCACATAAGGAAAACATACACTGAAGGAGCACAAACAAGAAATGCACAATTGGCGGCCTTATCGCATACAGCAATTTCTTCCAGGCAACCATTAGGAATGGACTTTTGATTGTAGAAGGAGCCAAAAGTATTCGATGGTGTAGTTTAGAAATTTTTGACAAATATATTTTTCGCATAGTATACATAAAATAAATACCTACTAAATAGGTACGTTGACATACATATTATATATTATATCATATATACACTACATATATAGGCAATACATATAAAACATATAATATATACAATTATAATTATATAAATATATCATACTCCATGGTTTTAAATACTTACCTGCAAAATTTGCTGCTAGACACCAATAACTTCCTATAGCATTTATTTTACAAAACATCATAAATAATAATTATCAATAAATTGACAAATGACATTGTCATTTGCCAATTTATTGAAAAGAAAAAAAAGAAATAATATTTAATTTATACATTTTATGTACCGTAGTAGGTAAGAAACTCAACAATTTAGAGCGATATTTTTGCCAGAGTTATTGATGTTAATTTATTTTTGGTAGTTGACCTAATAGACTCTCAGCTCAAAGTATGTACATTTTATGGAAAGTTAATATGCAACCCAAAAATCGTAATTAGCAAAACGTCTTGTCTGTCGCTCGTATTTTTGAGCATTTTCTACAAAATGTACAGGAATTTAAAATTTAATTTACCGTTCTAGGGGTCTAGGCCATTTTGCTAAGTTAAAACATTTTGTTGAATTTTCTCCCTTACTTAAAGAGAATTTCTTGAAAATGAAGTTCTTTATCGTAAGTTCATTAGGGTTATGTCCCCTCGACGTCCATGCGATGCCGTCCTAAAGTTCTTAAGAAACTCAAATCATAAACTTAACTCTTTACCGTACATTTAAAGGTTTTAACTTTACTTCTAGACAATTCTAGATTGTGATATAATGATTGTAGAGCCCTAACAAAGACTCTGAAGTGAAATATCTCCAGGAAATTTAAGTATATTATATACACTTATTCCGTATATTTTTTAATTAAAGTAAATTCTAAAATGTTACTAAGTATTATTTTAAGTAAATTTTAAATGAGAGAAACTTTTTATAGTACTGGTTAGTGTAATAAGCCAAAAAATATATTTTGTGTCGGTAATTTAATGTATTATTAAGATAAAAATGATTAGTCAATACATACATAAATACGTTCATTGTAAACAAATTAACGTGCAATTTTACAAAATCAACACCAATTAAATTCGTATTTATCAGCTCCGTAGAGCGATTAAAGTTTCAAAACAAAAAGCAAAATGTTTACAGAACTCTTTAGAATCTGGTGAGAAATTACTGGGATTAATGTCATTCTAAGGTTTGCAAACATCTCTTAACTCCTCGGTAAAGCTTTGAAATTTTTCTGCAAGCTGCAATGAATCTAAGTGCAGAGCGTTATAAGAAAGTTCTTTAAGTAGTATTATTCGTGCTGTCTGAAAATTCTTGCGAAGAATATTATGATTTCATAACTGAAAACTTGTACACTGAATGTTTTTACTGCGCTCTCACGACGAATTAAAAAGGTTTCGATTAAACTTTCCTACGTATTCCAAGCCGACGGCGTACTTGTATTTTGGATTAAAGTGTTAAAAGAATAATATAAAAATAATATTGACTAGAACTTATAATACCAAACGTTAATAAGTCAGTCCCAACGTCAATGACGATAAAAAATGCCAAAGTTATGATATTCCCGTATCTGTGAATAATATATCCATAAATCACAATTTCACTTCACAAGAAGTTCATAAATAGCCTGTGAACAGTAAAATTACTCAATTTGCCAGTGTCACGAAACTTAAATTCATTGCAAATTTCAACATCAGTTTTGTTTTGCACCTATCAAGTGGAATAGAGACAATATCCCGGCCATATATCTTTTTAAGAAATGTATGTGGAAATTGTAGATACAGGAAGGCAAGGCCAACGCGAGAAGTGCACGTTTCGTGTTTTAACAGTCACAACGATATTTGAAAACAAAGTCACTGGAATCAACGCTAATACGAAAAGTTAAACGACTGTTGTTTTACTGTCGTCAAAAAGTAAATGTTATTCAAGCTCTCGTTGTCCTCTCGCTCCTTATTTTCGAGGAGTTTGTCGCCTCCAGAGATAAATTATCTTATGAAAAGTTTACAAGAAAATCACAATCATTTATTCTCATTATTTCTTAAAACAAGGAAAAAATATCCTTGTGAATATTTCGCAATTTGTTAAAGTATGTTTATGATTCTCTTTACTTTGCCTTTCGCTTTTTTCGTACCCTCAATATGTTGTGGGTCGTGAATTTGAATACCAGACAGAACTTTGGCTATTCTTTTTCTAAAGAATGGGTAATTTAGACGTCGCTTTGTTTCAATTAAGATAGCTCCATTAAAAAGTCACGAACGACTTCAGATAGTAGTTTATAGACAGTGTTTAGGTAATGTATACTCATTCTACCAGATGTATAACAAGCAGATATTTGACATAAGTAAAAACCATGTAATTTTGTTAAAATTTCATATTACAAGCGTGTAACATGAACACTTTGAATAGTGTTTGTGTATTCTGTAGTCTTTCTACTAGATTTATAACAGGCAGATATGTGATATAAGTAAAAACAACTCATTTTGCCTTTTATAATAATAATATTTTATGAGAACACATATGGACACTTTGAATAGAACAACTATTGAGAGGTTAATTCATACATTAATTATCACGTTGCTTCAAATCGAGTTTTACAACTTAAATGCAAAGAAAGAATTATGTACGCCAAAACTAAAACTTTTTATGATTCGGTTGGAACTTAAAATTCGCACAAAAACAAATAAAGTTTGTAAAATAACAACATAGCTATGGGAACTATTGGTCTCTTTAAACCAATTAATAAAAAAACTAAAAAAGGAATAAAAAAATCTTGCGGTGCAGTGTGCAAAATTTCACTTCCAATAATCCTGTGTACGTACCGTGTGACACGGTGACATTAATTGATTTAAAGCAGGTTACAGTCTAATTTTTCGCTTAAATCGATACCGTGTTCGTCAACGTAAAATTGTATTATTTTGTACTGAAAATTGGATTCCGTGAGCATTCGGCACGTGACTAAAATACGGCATGTCATTTTTGAACGCGCTGACTTAAATAGTAGCGTTTCATTTATTCTAGATTCCGTCAACGATTGAAAAAAGTATAAAATAGAATGAAACTGTACCTATCCAAAATTTTGTATAGCGATATAAAAATGTTTCTACTGGATTTTTACCTTTTCTTTATACTATGCATATAGGGCGTTAAGAATATGAGAAAAAGCAATATTTCTACAAGACAGTTTAAATTAAAAGTCTTTATCACGTAACGACATCATTATCGGTAGGTGATGAAGTGTTTGTAATTTTAAACTATTTTGGCGCATAGCGCATATCTTTGATTCTGTTAAAAGCGCTGTGTTCATGTGTGTTCCGTAGAATTCTCTTATTTCCAGAGCTGATCAGACAAGAAGGTAGAAATATAGGTAATTTTATATGACTGTAATGAAGTCCGGTAGTAGTTTTAATTGTATTTTCCAATACACTTTAATCAAGATTTACATCACAAGGATTCCTTTAAATGTACCTACTTAATTTTGATAAAGTACTTGTAGTGAGAGGTAAATTAAAAAAAATTATACTTGGTAAAAGTTTTAAAAATATTATTTTACAATGTTCAGTTAAATTTAAGCCCACGAGTGCATTTTAAATTAATTCAATACGTGAATACAAATTAAGTAGGTATGTATTTGCGCTACTGACATATTTAGTTACAAAGTAAATAATTATGAATAGATTTGATGAACGTTTCAAATGAAAGATGATTGTAAGGTAAATTGATTGCGAATTTACCTAACTACTAAATATCGACACCAACTTTTTGCTTTCTACGATTATTTTTTTTAACGAACATCTCTCTTTTGTATTGTAATATATGTTTTCACACCATAAATAATAGAATATATGATTATGTATGAAATTTATTACTAAAATATAATCTCTAAGTGCATGCTTAGAGATTATTAACACATCCTTTAGCAAATGAAGGATGAAATGAAAATCCGTTTTGTTGGGGTTAACCGTCAGTTCATGTTGGTTGCACCATTTCTCCATGATCCTGATGGCTGCTTGCATCCGATTGCGGATCGTGTCTTCAGAGTCACCTTTGATCAGGATGGTAATGTCGTCTGATAGCCGACCGTGAAGAATCGTCTGTCGTTTAAGTTCCGTAACAGATCGTCCACCACAATGTTCCACAACAGGGGTGAGAGTACACCTCCCTGAGGACAGCCTTTTGCAACTATGCCCCTTGTGGTTGAGTTTACCGTGAATTGTATTGCCCTCTGTTTCAGCAGTTGATCAATCCAGCCACTAAGGGTTTGCTCAACTCCGAACTTTTCGAGGGCTCGGCTGATACTGTTGAATTTAGTTTTGTCGAAGGCACCTTCTATGTCAATGAAGGCCCCCAGTGTCATTAACTTGTTGGTAAGCGCTGTTTCAATGGTTCCCACAACGGAATGCAGCGCCGATTCAGTTGACCTGCCACTTTTGTAGGCGTGTTGATGTGGGTGTAGTGGCTTGCGCAGTAATGCGCTCTCACGGAGGTATCGGTCCGTAAGTCTCTCCAGCGTTTTCAATAAGAAGGAGGTCAAGCTGATGCGTCTATATGCTTTCGCTTGTGAGTAGTCAATTTTGCCAGGTTTTGGGAAGAATATGACTTTAACTTCCCTCCACCTGCAAGGTATGTATATAGATACTATTGAGGCCCTGTAGATGTCGAGCAGGTGCGGCAAAATCGTTTTGCATCCCCACTGTAGGAATGCTGGTTCGATTTCATCCAGGCCTGCGGATTTGAATGCCTGGAAGCTGTCTATTGCCCATTTGTGACGTCGCTATGACGTCGCGCTCACACTTCCCACTCATCTCGGACGCCGCACCGGGCCTCGCGCCTGCTATAAATACGGAGGCGCTGGGAGCGCGGGTCCCTTTGGCTGCATTCGACTGGACACCGGCCCGAGAAGCTAAGTACGTCTCTGCAACACTGACCGACGCCGGAAGTGGACCCTCAACAGACTCCTTACCATCGCCGAATCACGCGACCCTGATTCTATCTCTTTAACTAGCATTTATTATTATTTTTTTTAATTAAAATCATTTGCTAAAGGATGTGTTAGATTCTTTGATGAATTAAATCGATTTTTAATTGTAACATTTAACCACGTGGTCCGTGTGGTTGACGGCATAGAATACAAGTGTCACCACCCCCTATCTTCCCGTGGGTGTCGTAAGAGGCGACTAAGGGATAACACGATGCAAATACCATCTTTGCTTAGAGACGGAAAACTCTACATCAAACCCTATACGACTGCTTCGTTGGTCTCGCGGTATAATTAATGTGCGCGTGGGATCGGGAGGTCCCGGGTTCGATTCCTGGGTCGGGCAGTGTTATTGGGTTTTTCTGTCACGAAATTCTCAGTAGCAGCACGGAGTCTGGAAATGTGCCCGGTACGGCAGTAGGCTCGCTCCTTATTACGTGGGACTAAAGTATATCTGGCGAAAAGTGGATGTAGAAATACACCTCTGCCCACCCCTTCGGGGATAAAAGGCGTGACGATATGTATGCATTTAACCACGTTTCTCATTTAACCACACCCCATTTTTTTTTTTTTTTTTTTTTACGAGGTGGAAAATCCCTTCGGATCTCCGACTCTTGGGGGAAATAAGAGCCGGAGTATGTGGTGTTTCCACTAAAAACCACCTCGACTGCCGCCATGTACCCGTGTGTCGGAGGGTGGGGCATCACCTAAGCACTCGTCGCCACCCTCCGACGGGTATTGGCCCGCCAGATGGTCAGGCGGGCCCCGAACAAAACCCCCTTGGCGACGGATTAAGGTGTTGGACTCCGCCGCCAAAACGCCCAGCGGCCGCAGAGGATAGGGAGGACGTCAACTAAATGATGCGCTATGGTCACATTCATTGATCGCATTCTTTGTATTGCGATTTAAGGCCTTGCGTCCTCTAACGACTTGCTAAGGTCACCTTCGTTGTTCGTATGCTTCGCGATTAGCTTTTTTAATTGCCTACTACGGTAATTAATTACTACTATTAACTATTTTCTTTTAATAACTGCCCTTCGGGATTAATTTTTGGAACGAATTCATACCCTTTGTTTTTTTTTTCAATTTTTGATTGTTCGTATGACCCTCCTTGTGCGACCTTGACTGGTCAAGTTACACCTTATAGTCGATATTATTCAAATTTCTACTGTATATTGCGACGATGTCTTTTGAAATCAAATACTTGCTACATCAAAAGGGCGAACTAGAGTTTGAGGTGGCAATTCGATGTGACGAGCCGTCGGCTAAGTTGCCGATTTGCGTAAGCAAATCGGCAAACTGGTGTCGGAAGCCCCGGTTGAGACTATACGCGAGTCTCATCTTTCCTTTTCCGAAGACATATTAGGCATAAAAATAACTCTCATAAAGATAGTTAATAATTTAAAAATACTACAAATCGAGTTTGAGAACAATTTGTTCTCGCGTACAGAATCTTTATGGCACAACTTATATCACAGGCTGAATAGAATGAACGTGAATGAACCTAACAATGCCAGTGTTTTAGATACTCTTTGGCTAGAATTCCGTGGTCAATTATCGGCTCTGCGAGCTATTTCACCTAAGCCACAAACAAGTTGCTCACACGTTATATCAAACGAGACATCTATTAACGCTTTTTCTTATGACCGTAAGTTGTTTTCTGAGTTGTCTAAATTTAAATATAATGGCAAAACGTGTGTCCGTGCCTTTATAGAAAAGGTCAACGAGTTTGTGGTTTGTAGGTCTGTTCCCGACGAGAAAATTATCGCGTTCTCGTTTGAAATTTTTACTGGCGACGCACTTACGTGGTACCGCAGCGTTAAAGATAGTGTCAATTCTTGGAATCAATTGTGGTTGTATTGGAAAAGAGACTTTAGCCCTCGTAACCACGACTACAAACTTATGTCGGCGATTAGACTTCGTCACCAAGGCGAGAATGAAAATATTACTTTATACATTGCAAAAATGAAGGGTCTATTCTCTCGTTTAGATGACCCCATTAGCGAGGCGCAGAAATTAGACATAATTTTAAATAATATTAAACCTTGTTACACAAACTGTTTACTTACTACTAAGGTGGTCGACCGTCCTAGTTTGGTTGCTGTGTGCCAGGAATTTGAGAAGCTGGACAGCCGTTGTAGGGATCGTGGTCCTTCCTCTTCTTCTTCTAACTATTTACCTCCTGAGTTTTTAGATAATCATACCTACCCTAGTCGTTCTGTCCCCAATTTTAATAAAAATTCATATCAAAATTATTCTAACTTTAAAAACAGAAATAATAATTCCTATCAAAATAATTACAAAGAGAAACCGATTATTAATGCTGTCAGTAAATTCCCTAATTCTGGTAATCAGTTTTGCCCTCATTGTAGAACATCTTCGCACTCCTTGAATACTTGTAATAAACCCAATCTGTTGATTTGTTTTATGTGTGGTTTGAAAGTTTACCGTGTTACTAATTGCCCCTATTGTATCCTAGCAACAATAAAAATAAAAATAATAGTCCAAAAAACTAATTAAATCGGATTGGAGTAATAAAAAAAGTCTAATTTTGATAAACGCGATGGGCATAACTGGTTGAATTATATTGCTAAATTCTTAAATTGTTATCACTTGTCTTCAACCCGAAAAATTAATGTTGAATATAATCCTTATATCGCAGTTAATATTAATGGTAAACGTGCTGTGGGCTTGCTCGATTCTGGCTCGTGCGTCACTATTCTGGGTAACAATTCGCACAAATTCTTGCTTGACAATGGTTGCCAGTTGATGGATTCTCAACCGTTGAAACTTATTACTGCAGGCGGTGAAAGGTTGTTTTCTGCTGGATCGGTTTCCCTTACCTTTGAATTTCAAAATAAAGTAGTTACCTTAATTGTTCATGTAGTCCCTGGCATCAAGAACTCGTTAATACTAGGTATGGATTTCTGGAGGGCTTTCGGTTTGTTCCCAAATCATTTGGACTCCGTCTTACTTTTAAATAAGTCTGACGCTGAGGTAGCCGAGTTAAACACCACTACATGTTCTAGTCATTTTATACCCTACGATAATTTGACCTTAGAACAGAGACGTGTCGCCGATGACGTTGTTTCAAAATTTAAAAATATATCCTACCAAATTAGAGGTTTAGGTTGTACTAATTTAATTACCCATTCTATCGATACGGGTGACAGCCCCCCTATTCGTCAGCGTTATTATCGTATATCTCCCGATAAACAACGCATATTAGTTAAACAACTGGACGAGATGCTTGAGGAGGATGTCGTCAAGCCGGCGGAAAGTCCTTGGTCCAACCCTGTAATTTTGGTTCCGAAAAAGAATGGTGATCTACGTTTTTGCTTAGATAGTAGAAAATTAAATTCGGTGACGAGGACAGACGCTTATAATTTGCCTTATATTTCGGAGATCCTTGATAACCTTAGTAATGCTAAATATTTGTCTAGTATTGACATTTCTAAATGTTTCTGGCAGACATTAATCAAAAAAGAGGATCGTTGTAAAACAGCTTTTTACGTTCCACCTCGCGGAACATTTCAATTAAAAAAAATGCCTTTTGGGCTTACTTATGCCCCTGCAACTCAACAAAGATTGGCTGATTTTTTGTTCTATGGGCCTGAATTTGAGAACAAGGTGTTCTGTTTTGTCAACGAAATAACCTGTATTAGTTCCGATTTTTCTGAACACATTTCGCTTTTACTACGCGTTCTACAAAAATCAAAATCCGCTAACTTAACCATTAACTTCGATAAATGCAATTTCTTTAGAGATCAGTTAAAGTATCTTGGCTATATTTTCGATACTAAGGGTCTTCATGCCGACCCCGATAAAATTGCTTCCATGAAAGAGTACCCGACATCCAGTACTAGAAAGGAGGTTCGTCGTTTCTTGGGCGCGGCCTCGTGGTATAGGCGCTGTATACCCAATTTTAGCACTATTGCAACACCCTTGAACAAACTAACTTCTCAAGGCAAAAAGTCTCCGCCTTTCTGTTGGTCGGCAGAGGCTGAACAAGCATTTATAAAATTAAAAGAAAGCTTGGCCTCCCCAGCGATTTTATCCTGTCTCGATTTTTCTGAACCTTTTGAGATTCACACGGACGCTAACGATTATGGTATAGGAGCCGTTCTCTGTCAAGTGTTAAAGGGTGAAGAAAGGATTATTGCCTATTACAGCAAGTCATTATCCAGCCAGGAAAAAATTATAGTGCTACTGAGCGCGAAGCATTAGCAGTCTTGTCAGCTATTGAGCATTGGCGCTGTTATATCAAGAATGGTAGGAAGTTAGTTGTCTATACTGATCACGCCGCATTGCAGTGGTTTTTAAAATTAAATAATCCCACAGGCCGTTTAGCCAGATGGGGTGTTCGTCTCTCTTGTTATAATTTTAAAATTAGACATCGTCGTGGTTCAGATAATGTTTTGCCTGGTTTTCTGTCTGGCTTTGTACCTGTCTCAGCTATTATCAACGGTTCGCAAGATGATAGTAATGATTCTAATACAGTTGTACTTACCGCTTTCTACTAATGATTTTTGGTATCTAAACGTATTTAACGGTTGTTTAAAGAGGCCATCGTCTTTTGTTGACTATCAAATAATTAATAATAGGTTGTATCGACTTAAAAAGTCATTAAACCTACTTACTAGGGAGTTTCAGTGGAAGGAGGTAATACCGTTGGAAATGAGACCAAACATCATATCCAACAATCACTCCTTGCTCACTGCTAGCATTCTCGGTGTTTTTAAAACATACAAGCGTTTATCGTGTAACGTTATCCCTATTTAGGGTGTGTTTAAAATGAAAAATGTGAGTTGAATGTTACAATAAAAATTGATTTAATTCTCAAGTAAATCTAAACATCACTTAGCAAGCGTTTCACTACCGAAAAAATTACTAAAAAAATGTTATTCGCAAAGATTTAAACAGGGTCGCGTGATCCGGCGATGGTTAAGGATTTGTTGAGGGTCCGCCTGCCGATGGTCGCTCAGGAGTAGCAGCTGATGTACTTAGCTCGTCTGTCTTGCAGCCGCCAGAAAAGAGACGGGCGCAGCCAGCGCCTCAGCATTTATAGCAAGTCGAGGTGCGGTGGGGGGCGAAGATGCAGGTGGCCGGGCGGACGGTGTCTTCACGACGTCACAGCGACGTCACACACTCCCCCCATTAGGCCAGAATTTTCCCAGAGGGAAAATTCTGTGGCTGGTAGGCGGCCACTGCATTCCGGGACCCTGAAACAGATGAGTGGTGGTGGTGTCAGTAGGTTAAATACAAGGCAACTACTAACCCTGAAAGAGAAAAAAAAAACAATTATAACACTCGACCATTCATACGTCACACAAGCATTGAACGTTCCTATTACCTAACATATATTGTGATGATACGAATTGAATGTGTTCAAAAGGCCCACACACAATCATACGTATGAACAAGCCAGCATTCATTCACGATGCGAGTCGCATTCATTATATTACACGATGCGCGAAGAGGTATTATACGTGAGTTTTAGAGCAAATAGCCACCCACCCAGTCTATGTTGGTAGGCACCACCTGACAACCCGGGCTCGATAAGTCAAATTAAATTGAAAGTGTATAAATTGTAAACTAATATTACGATTTTACTATACTACGATACTAACAATATTACGATCAGTTGGCAGTATCACAAACAAATTGTTCAATAACAAGGTCGATGCAATATTGCAAGGACAAATTGTATTCATTTAAAATGGAATAACAATTATTACTGCGATCGGAAGTTTGAGCCGGTGAACACGTGAGTCATCACTGCGCGCTTGGCGCTGACCGCATTCCATTGACGAGAGTCATTATCTAGTTTCTGTACACGATACAATTAATTAAAGACAATTGCACAATTCTTAGTAAAATGTAATGAATAATACACCATCGAAAGAGAACGTCGATGGTATAGTACACACTACCATAGTTAAAAACACAAAAAAAAATGTTCGGAGCAAGATGTAATGTATAATACATCGTCGAAGGAGACGATCGATGATATAATATACACTACCATAGTTAAAAAACAGAATAAAAACACAATCGAGAATCGAACCACAGACCGATACAACAACAACCTTTCAGCTACTGAGCCATAAGGGAAAAAAATATTTTATTATATTTCGATCAGTCATTACTAAAGCTATATATGACAAGATATTTGGGTACATGATTTAGCTGTAATCGGGACTTAAAGATTTTATATTATTTGTAACAAAGTGTTAAGTTATTTTAGTGATTAGATCATTAGTGATGAGCATTAATCATTACATTCTTAAAATTTGTAGTGAGTTAATTTAAGATCTTTTATACGGAAATCACCAAGAGAAACATATCTGATATTAGTTATGTGAAATTAGATAGTTATCAGATAGTTGGATAATTAGTTAGATAAATGACAGATTGTGCAACAATATTAAGTTTAGAAAACCTCTTCGACAATTTATAACAGTAAAATTTATTCATGTTTTATGTTAGCATGTTTATATAAATCGTTAACACAACACAAATTAACACAATGCGTCATCTTGCAAGCTTCAACTCAGTAACAGTAGCACCATTGTTGGCCTTAACAAATAATTATGTAGGTAATTATAACTTCGCATACATATGCGTCTTACATTGTTGTTAATGACACTGTACCCAATCGTTTATAAACACATTTATGCTATAATAGAATAAGATTTAATTATTTTATTCAGCTTTTAGGTTAAAATAAACGACGGTGAAATACGAAATGGTATTATCTTTAACTTGTAAATCAATTAATTTGCTTTAGTTATTAAAGTATATCAATTATTGATCTATGTAGAAATACACACATTAGTTATTTAAGTATTGAAATTATTTATTTAATTTGTATTTAAACAGCCACTTTAGTTATTTAATGAGGTATAAATATTATTTATTTGATTCATATGTCAAAAGCCACTTAGTTATTCAAGAATAGAAGTTATTGATTCAATTTACGTGCAAATACCCACTTTAGTTAAAGTTAATTTAGTTCAATTAAGTTTGTTAAAATAACATTTGCGTAAACACAAGAACACATTATAACCAGCACTATTTAAGATGGTTTAGTAAAACCAGATGCATAGCATTTTGTATAAAGGAAACAAGTTCCATATTGATTGTTAAGTATTTATCCGGCTGTCAGCGGTTTAATTTTATCATTTATTTATCCTTATATGTTTTATATATTTCAATAGAAACCAGACATTGAAAGAAACAATCCTAGCGACACAAAACATTACAAAAAAAAATATAATTCAATAATTGCGACGCAGGAATTTAATGTTTGAGTTCACAATGAACAGTAAATGCATAAATATATGCATTCTCAAATAACATACCGATAGACAGTAACAAGGAGATAAAATCGAAGACCAAAAACAACGATTGTAGCAAAATAAACATTTGACAAAACGAACAACCAATAATTCTACGATGATATTCGTATTCTACACAAAACAGACAATGATTAAATTTGTTTATTATTGTTATTGAGCAACCTGCATGTGACACGTGTACATTTCATTAATAAATGAACGCGGAATTCTAGCTAAATACCTAGCATATAATACGATAGCATCTTTAGGTACGTTCATTCTCAGCCAGTCCAATTATGGTAGGTACACGTGGTATAATAAAGATGCAACTTTCTTAGTAAGAAAAAAAAGAATAGTTAATTTTAAAGGATAATCGCCGTAGTAGGCGGTAAAAGTATTTAATCATATCTACTATATAGAAATATAATTGTATCGTCGTACACAGCAGAAGGTTATAGTAGAAAAATGAAAAGAAATGAAAAAGAGAAGGGTGTGAATTCGTTCCATAAGTCAGCCAAAGCAGTAATTATTAGCAATAATTACCAGCAGCAATTAAATACCGTAGTGGGCCTTTAAAAAAGCTAATCGCGAAGCATACGATCAACGAAGGTGACCTTAGCGCGTCGTTAGAGGACGCGAGGTCATAAAGCGCAATACAAAGAATGCGATCAAGGAATGTGACCACAGCGCGTCATTTAGTTGACACGTGGTCGCAAGCAAAACGATTATAACTTGTTACATATGCGGTTGATACAAAATTAATTATCACACGCGGCAACAGAAATAGTTATAATATAAAAATGTTTACCAAGCGTAGTAAGCAAAAATTTGTCTGTTGTGACCGGCTTAACACGACCGACCTTCCGAGCACAACAGAACAAAAAGAGAAAATGTCTATTGTGATCGGCACAACACCACCGACTTCCCGAGCACAATAGAACAAGCAAAAAGAAACAATATATGCCACTAAAATAATCACACACTGCTTTAGAACGATTTCACACATACACAGTTAAAAAAAAATAAAAAAAGGACTCACCGGCAGCGGATTCCCAACAAAACCCTACCTATATATTCCCGTGGGCGCCACTGTAACGAAGGAACGCCTTTGGGGTGTGTTTAATGAAAAATGTGAGTTGAATGTTACAATAAAAATTGATTTAATTCTCAAGTAAATCTAAACATCATTTAGCAAGCGTTTCACTAGCGAAAAAATTACTAAAAAAATGTTATTCGCAAAGATTTAAACAGGGTCGCTTGATCCGGCGATGGTAAAGGATTTGTTGAGGATCCGCCTGCCGATGGTCACTCAGGAGTAGCAGCTGATGTACTTAGCTCGTCTGTCTCGCAGCCGCCAGAAAAGAGACGGGCGCAGCCAGCGCCTCAGCATTTATAGCAGGTCGAGGTGCGGTGGGGGGCGAAGATGCAGGCGGCCGGGCAGACGGTGTCATCACGACGTTACAGCGACGTCACAATCGCTTGCCTACTACTGGCCGGGTATGTATAGCGATGTCGTTAAAGCCGTCCATGCGTGCGATACTTGTACGGCTCACAAGCACCAAAATCATTCCATTCTCGGCCATATTGGTCAACCTAAGTCGTGTCATAGACCATTTCAGATGTTGAGCATAGACCTCGTCGGACTTTTTTTTTTGTTAACCCCCCTCGAGGAAGCAGAATAAGTATGTTTTCGTAGTGTCTTGTTGTTTTTCTAAATATTGTTTACTTTTTCCAATTAGGCGTGCCTCTGCCGAAATTATAACCAAAATTCTAGAAGAAAATGTTTTCCTTGTTCATGGCATTCCATCTACCATTGTCTTAGATAACGGTAAGCAATTTATCAGCTCCACCTTTAAAAATGTATTATCCAAATACAAGGTTCCTAACTTGCATTACACACCGCTGTATACCCCACACGTAAATCCGGTCGAAAGATATAACAAAACTATTATGACAGCTGTTTCAACTTTTATAGACCGCGATCACCGCGTATGGGATTTGAACTTAGCAAAGATACAATTTGCACTCAACTGTACGGTGAACGAATCAACTGGTTTTACCCCATCATTCTTGGTTTATGGTCGCGAATTAGTTACTTGTGGTTCTCATTATATTCATCACGAATCGGACCCCAATATTGTATTTGAGCCGCGGGATGAATATGCCCAAACGCTTGGCCATCTGTCTACCATATTTGACAAGATGCATGCAGAATTTCACAATGCTCATCAGAATGAGCATTGTGAAATTCTGCATGCATCTTGTTAAATTTGTTGTTAAATTCTGCGATTATTCCTCTGGGAATAGGCATTCTTATAATCTTCGCCAAATATCGGCTGATTTCAATGTTGGTGATGTGGTTTGGAAAAGAACTTTCTATTTGAGCGACAAGGATAAGTATTTCAGCAAAAAATTAGCACCGAAACTTATTAAATGTAAAATCGTGGCAAAAAATCTCCCCTTGTGTATAAACTATCAGATATGTTTGGCAAACCTCTTGGTGATTTCCATATAAAAGATCTTAAATTAACTCTTTACAAAGTTTAAGAATGTAATGATTAATGCTCATCACTAATGATTTAATCACAAAAATAACTTAACGATTTGTTACAAATAGTATATAAAATCTTTAACTCCCAATTACAACTAAATTATGTACCCAATTATCTAGTTACATATAGCTTTAGTAATGACTGGTCGTAATGTAAAAAAATAATTTTTCCCTTATGGCTCAGTGGTTAAAAGGTTGTTGTCGGATTGGTCTGTGGTTCGATTCTCGCTTGTGTTTTTTTTAGCTATGGTAGTGTATACTATATCATCGATCGTCTCCTGCGGCGATATATTATTCATCACATCTTACTCCGAATTGTGCTACTATGCCGTTATTGACTTTGTATCGTGTTCAGAAACTAAATAATGACTTACGGCAATGGAATGCGGCGCGGCGCCTTGCGCGCAGCGATGACTCACGTGTTACCAGCCTCGCGCCGGCTCAAACTTTCCATCGCCGTAGTCATTGTTTATTTTATTTTAAATGAATACAATTTGCCCTTGCTATTCGCATCGAGCGTATTAATGAGCAATTTGCTTGTGATATTGCCAACTGATCGTAATATTGTTAGTATCGTAATATAGTAAGATCGTAATATTAGTTTACGACTTATACATTTTCAATTTAATTTTACTTATGGAGTTCGGGTTGCTAGGTGTTGTCTTTTTTTTTTCTTTTTTTTTCCGTGTGGAAAATGAGTTACCTCATGCCCCTCCGACCGGGGAGCGGTTGAAGGGGGTATGTCGGAGTCCCACCATGTGGGTTGGGTTACCGACTAAAAACCACACGGTGGCTCCGTAGTTCGACGCCTTGCAGGTACAACGGGAACTGTGGTTGTATTGCTCCGCTGTACCTGTCGCGTCCGTCCACTTGCTTGGGACGCGTGCTCGGGGAAAGGCGTGGTGTGCAATGCCTTTCACAGCAGACTGCGCCACACAGTCCGCTGCCTTCTCGGATCCGCTTATGGTGGGTCGTTAGAAGCTTCCCCTCCAACGCCCGCAGACCTGAGGAAGAGTCGGGTTCAACGGCCGCTGCCGCCGCCTCGACGCTGCCTTCGCCTGCGGGCGGGGTTGCGTCTTTCACGCTCCCGCTCGGCGGCCTCCTTCTGGAGCATTACAGCTTCACAGAAGGAGACTACTGCCTGCCAATTGTGGGTGTCCTCCACCATTGCCGCTACTACGGCTGGTAGGGACAAATTTCTCCCGATGGTGGCGACTAGGGTACTCCGCTCGTCCGCCCACGCGGGGCACACCTCTAGTGTGTGTTGGGCGGAGTCCAGGTCGTCATCGCAGTGGTGACACTGTGTTGTCGCCTCACGTCCGATCCAACTCAGATACTCACCGAAGCAACCATGCAACAAAGGCCCCCTTCAGGCTGCGGCTATCCTTGGCCACTCTCTCTACAACCGCAACAGAAAGGAGCGCTTTCTCCTGTATTGCGGCTGTCGGTTGCCCGCGCAGCACCTCTAAACGCTGCTCAATCTCGCGAGCGCGTTTTGTTGGGTCGGACGAAGAAGTTAACGGGTCTGACAATAACCTCAGTTCTCCGTCCGAATCAGAGACCTCCGCCGTCCTGGCCCTAACCCGGGCCACCCCCTCATCCGGTCCCTCTGGGTGACGTTTCACGGCGCGTTTTCGTGCACCTCGGGTCGAGACTGATGCCACAGACATGACGGAGCTATTGCTCTCACGCGCACTGTCCGCGGCCCGCTCAACTGACGACTCCGGGGTATGCGCAGCTGGATCACTTAAAGCCTTCTTCTTCCACGAGCGGGTTACTCGGCCTCTTCCATCAAAAACGTCTGGCAACGCCCGCTCAATCAACCCAGGGCCTTCGGCACCCAATAGGGTGGTGGTGGTGGTCTTGAAGACCGCCGCGGATATGGCAGTGGCTGGTACCCGTGACAGCCCCGGGCAAGGGGTGGCTGAACGAGAGGGACCCGAAAGCCCCCGCGATCTGCCCAAGGACCGAGAGCGGCCCCGGTCACAGGCTGCAACACCAGGTAAAGCTACCCTTGGTAGTGATGGATCCTCCACCTCATCATCAGCGTCATTATTGGCGCGAAGAATTAGAATAGATTTGTAATATAATTACAAAAAAATAGATAAGTACCTATATAATTATTTAAACCTAACTAAAATTATTACTTTACCGATATTTGAGCTCTATGTGACTTCATCCTCTCTCCTACGCTGCCGTGCCCTACAGGGTCCATAATGAACTGTATACCTATTTTTATAACATCTATGTAACATTATGGTGTGCAATAAACGAATTGAGTATTGAGAAGAGTGGAGCCAGAGTTTAGTGAGCGTGGCTCCTCGCTCGAATTAGTGGCTTGCGAACTATTCGTTTGATTCCCACGAGAGTGGGGGAATAGATGTTCCGCCCGGGTGGTGCCCCCTGTACCCGGGTAAGCCTACATTTAGTACCCAACCAGGGGGACGGCCTTTGCCCTGACTGGAGGAGCACCCGCGACTGATCTTCCCATCAGCCATGCATCCATCGGCGGCGCAAACCTTGGAGTTTGGGTAATTTTTTATAGACGTTTTCTTCCTCGCGGCCCGGGCGGTTAAGCCAAGACCTTCGCTCCCAGCATTAGGTCACAAAACATGACTGCGACCCAATGCCGGGGTAACGATTTGCCACGGTTGGCAGATTTGCCTGTCCAACCACTCGTAAAACGCGAGTGCCTGGGCCCGTCGCAGCCGTACCCCTCCGAACAAGGGGTACCGCGGGATATCCTTCACTCCTCTATGAGAGAAGCAAAGGTGACTGCTTGCAGTGACAAGTCACTGGGCGATGGGGTCGTCACTGCCCGACGCCGGGTGCCAGGTGTTGCCTAGCAACCTAGGCTGGGTAACTAATTACTCTAAACCTCACGTATAATACCTCTTCGCGCGTCTTGTATTATAATGAATACGACTCGCATCAATAATGAATACTGGCTTTTTCATACGTATTATTGTGTGTAGGCCTTTTGAATGTGATGAATGTCAGGTAATAGGAACGTTCAATGCTTGGTGACGTATGAATGGCCGAGGGTTATACTTGGTTTTCTTTTTCTTCCAGGGTTAGTAGTTGCTTTGTACTTAGCTTACTGACACCATCACTCATCTGTTTCAGGGTCGCGGTATGCAGTTGCCGCCTACCAGTCACAGAATTTTCCCTCTGGGAAAATTCTGGCCTAATAGGGGGAGTGTGTGACGTCGCTATGACGTCGCGCTCGCACCTCCCACTCATCTCGGACGCCGCACCGGGCCTCGCGCCTGCTATAAATACGGAGGCGCTGGAGCGCGGGTCCCTTTGGCTGCATTCGACTGGACACCGGCCCGAGAAGCTAAGTACATCTCTGCAACACTGACCGACGCCGGAAGTGGACCCTCAACAGACTCCTTACCATCGCCGAATCACGCGACCCTGATTCTATCTCTTTAACTAGCATTTATTATTATTATTTTTTATTAAAATCATTTGCTAAAAGATGTGTTAGATTCTTTGATGATTTAAATCGCTTTTTAATTGTAACATTTAACCACGTTTCTCATTTAACCACACCCTAAGTAGGGACAACGTTACACATTTCAGCCGGTCTGTGGTGACCACATTTTCAGCTACCAGCCAGTCTGTTTGGGTCGGTGGTCTGTAGTCTGACTCGTCACACAGACGGTCATTGGTTACTTCACAACCTGGGAAGTGAGTTTCAATTAGCACTTGACTAATTTCTGCGTCCGTAGTTGCGTAGGTTCCATCTTGCTTTTTAATGGCGCCAAGGGTTTTGTTGATGTCCTGAGACAAGATCTTTTTCACCCTGACTGCTTCATTCGTGGTGTTTATACCGCTGCAGAAACGCCGCCAGGACTCGCCTCTGCGGAATCTTATGCGTTTCTTGTAGTGTGACTGGGTTTCTTTGTATTTGAGCCAGTCTGCTTCCATTCTCGTGTTTTTAGCCCTGTTAAAGAGTTTCCTCAGGTTTTGCCTGAGTACCTCTAGGTATCTTCCCTACCACTGGGTTTTGCTAGACGACTTTGGGAGTGTGGGTGCACAGGCTTGCTGATAACTTGTTTGTATACATTCTGTTAGTAAGTTGGTGTTATGTTCTATGTTGTCAGTGCTGGTTGACATGTCCTTAAAATAGGATTTGTCTATCTGTGATACGAGAAGAAATGAAATATGAAATGAAATGAAATAATATTTATTACTATCACAACCAAACAAACATGATTATAAATATACAGTAACCGTCGTAATAACACACAAAAATACAAAAAAAAGGAAAAAGCTATATATATAGTAAGAAGCGTCTTGTATTTCGCGATGTTGGTTCTGCGAGGGTTGCGCCTAGGTTGTTGGACGTTCTCTTGCACACGTATGTCATAGCAGATTCGTCTATGGTCTGCAAAGGATGGCTCAGCGGACACATGCCAGTTTGTGACAAGTTTCGCGGCCCCATCCGATGCTAGCGTTATGTCTACTATGGTTTGATATCTGGAGCTAACAAAGGTGGGCTCCAAACCGTTGTTACCTACAGATACTTATATTTGTTCAAAATATGTATTCAGTCAAGATCTCAACTCGTCTGTTTGCGTCGGGGCTTCCCCACAGCGGATGGTGCGCGTTTGCGTCCGCCGAGATGATTACCTGCCAGCCGTGGTGCTGCACTAGCTCGGCCAGCTCTTTTGATGGGATGTCCTCATCGCGAGGCATGTAGACCGAAGCTAGTACTAACATCTGTTTGTTGGGCCCTGTTTGGAGTCCTACGGCAGTGAGGTCTCTAGAACAGAAGTTGGTTAGCAGCAGTGCTGGTATTGTTCGGGGAATGTATATGCATGATCTCGGTTTAGTGACCGAGCAGTTGCGCAGTACCTTACCTCCGATGTTGTTTAGACCACATATGTTGTCGCCTCTAATCCACGGCTCCTGGATTAGGGCTATTGTCTGCTGATTAACCTCCAGCAGCCTGCGTAGGGTAGCCGTTACAATTTGCTTATGCTGGAGGTTAGTTTGAATGACTCTAGTCTGACGAAGAGCCGAGGACATTGTTGTCCATAGACTCCCCATCAGACGAGTCGTGCTCGGCTTTTGCGTCCATCGTAGCGGTGGGTTGTTGTGTAGTCGCTGCGGGCGCGGGTGTAATACGGGCTATGCCCGAGGTGCTTGGGATGGCTGGTTCAGCTCGTCCCGCTGTGTCCTTACCTTCACTCGGCGTCTCCTTGGGCCCTACAGCCGCCGAGTTTTCCCCCCGCTGGAAGCGTGGAACATAACGTACACGCTGCCAGCGAAGAAAGAAACCCGACGGCCGCGTCCCGTGATCTTGGGGATCTCGGGTTCCGGGATGCCCAAGGTAAGGTACACGCCATGCTCCTGCAAGGATGCGCCGTACAATTTGTACGGCGTACCAGGCGTTTTGGGCAATGAGGAGATGGTGGATTTTAGGTAGCTCCATGGTGATCGTCCTCGGCAGCCTGCACTGCCTGATGACGACCAGCCTGGTCCCCTCAATCGGCGGTCTTAATTTGGCTACCGTGTTTTTGAGCCACGTCAGTAAGTGTTCGTTCTCGCACCATAACTTCAGGACACCCTCCACTGCGAGAGGTTTGCCCCTAAAGGATGGTGCGAGTGCCGGCCCGTTATTCGGCGGTGTGGCGAAGGCAGTTTCAACTATACTCTCTTCAATGGAGAAATCGAGCTGCTTCGCCTGTTCCACTGTCAGGTCCGGGGGTGGTAGCGATGGCTACCATCAGCTGCGAGTTTGTCGCGTCTGCGTAGCTCCTACAGCTCTTAGGTGTGGCGTCTGTTTTCGCCCGTTTCGACCCGGCGCTGGGTGGTGTGGAGTCCTCACGGCGATCCCTCTTCGTGCTTGGTGTCTGAGTTGGCTGTTCTGGTGGCGCCGGATCGCGTCTTCTTGGGCCGCGTTTGCGACCCGGCTCCTTGTTTCTACACGACGGCTGGGCAGCGTTACCAATCCCCACCGGAGGAGCGCGACGGGGCGCCCCGGGAGCAGCCGCAGTTGGTGCGCTGTACGCAGGCGGGAGTGCGCTGACTATTATTACAGTCGCGCCTTTTGCCGTCAGCGGCGCAACACAACCGTCCGGCTGCATCGTCCGGGGCGGAACGTCCGCTCCACCGGTCGAGGTTTGGTCGCCGCGCTGGTTGTTTTTACCAGCCGTCGTTGTCGAAGTCGGGAGTGCGCCAGCCGATTTATTCGATGCGCTATCACCCGACTGTGTTGTTTGCTCACGTGAGCGTTTGTAACGGCGGTAGCGTTTACCGCCGCGTCTACGACTACCTGGATTTGCAGTCGACGCGGAGTCAACGTCCGCCTTTTGGCGTGCGTTTGCTCAACGCGAAGCAATGTTCCAGGAAGTGGATGAAGTGTGAGTTGCACGAGGCATGGCGTTGGCCAGGTCGTGCAGATTTAGTGTGTCTCAACAATGTGAAACAGTGCCCCCCCAGAATACGTGGGGCAGCCTGCACACGATGGTGCAGGGAGGGATTCTCCAGCGTCACGGACGCTGGTACCCTCCTGGGGTACGCTACTATTTTGTTTCACTTCCATGTTTATTTGTTGGTATGAGTCTGTGTTGAGTATGTGTTTGTGTATGTGTGTGAGTGTTTGAAGTGGTGTTTAGGTGCGTGTGTGTGTGCGTCCATGTAAGAGTGTGTAGGTGTGTGTATGTGTATTACTGTGCGTGTATAAGTGTGTGGGTATAGGTGAATGTGTCTGCTTGCGCGCGTGTTTTTGTGTGTGTCTGCACGCTGTATGTGTGTGGCGGCTGGAGGTTTTGGTTACGTCTGTTTCTTATGGAACCAGAACAACATCGGGCGGCAACCTCGGGAAGGATAGTTCACCAGCCTTGTCTTAAGGATCTGCACGACCTGCGCTACACCTATGACCAATCGCCACACTCAGCATCGGCCGCAGATGCAGAGAGCAGAAGTATGTCTAAGTCATTGATAAATAAAAGTGTGAGTTAGACGTACTTCCGCCCGTAACCTGTAGGTATATATCATTATTTAAAAAAATATGTGATTTAACTTTGTTTTAGAACTTTTTGTTATGTACTATAAAACGTTGCTTTATGCAAAATTTCAAGATTCTAGATCAACTGGAATAACCCTTTAGCTTTGACTTGAGCATTTGATATGAATTTCAAATTTTCTGCCTCTACGGGTTCATGAGGAAAGGGGTAGTAACTTTTAAATTAATAAAACATTTTTTATATGATGTAACTAAAAAATTACTGTGTTCGCAATTTTTCCTTTATCTGTGCTATAAGACATTGCTTCGTACCAAATTACAAAATTATTAGTTCACGGGAAGTACCCTGTTTTGATACCCTTGCGAGTAGTTGCGAGTTTGAAAATGTAGTAAAATTGCTGTATCTTTTGATTGCGTTGAGATAGAAATTTGATTTTGTTTCAGCTTAAAAGTATTATAGACCCGAATATTTAATCTGAATTTCAATTTAATAACTTAACGCGTTCATGAGGAAAGGGGTAGTAACTTTTAAATTAAAAAAACATTTTTTTATGTGATGTTACTTAAAATTTACTGATTTCGTATTTTTGCCTTTATCTGTGCTATAAGACATTGCTTCGTACCAAATTTCAAGATTCTGAGTTAACGGGAAGTACTCTGTACGTTTTGATACCCTTACGAGTAGTTGCGAGTTTGAAAATATAGTAAAATTGCTGTATCTTTTGATTGCGTTGAGATAGAAGTTTGATTTTGTTACAGCTTGAAAGTATTATACACCCGAGTATTTAATCTGAATTTCAATTAAATAACTTAACGCGTTCATGAGGAAAGGGGTAGTAACTTTTAAATTAATAAAACATTTTTTTATATGATGTTACTAAAAAAATGCCGTTTCCGCAATTTTTCCTTTATCTGTGCTATAAGACATTGCTTCGTACCAAATTACAACATTCTGAGTTCACGGGAAGTACCCTGTAGATTTTGATTACCTTGCGAGTTTCGTAAATTTGCAGAAATTTGCAGAATAAACGGCTTTATCTTTTGATTGCGTTGGCTTAGAAGTTTGATTTTTTCACAGCTTCAAAGGACCGTAGACTTGACAATTTGATATAAATTTCAGTTTGATACCTCCACGCGTTTCTGAGAAAAAAAGGTCTTGACAGACGGACGGACAACAAAGTGATCCTATAAGGGTTCCGTTTTTTCATTTCGAGTTATGGAACCCTAAAAAGAGCAAAAACAACAATAAACTATTACAAAGTAATTTTTAAATGTTAGATTAATAAAGATAATCCAGTCACTTTGAAGTTATATTCAATTTCAAAACAGGTTTAAGTATCCGGCATTAAAAAAAGTTTGTTTGTTTTTCCAATAAATTTGTTCATTAATCTGCCAACATAGTCCATGCCACGTCAGATCGGGTAAAAATTTATTGCTTAGGTAACTGGGAATTCAGCAGACAGAAATTCTAACTGTTAATAAATTTTCCGTTTTCATTAGAACCTAACATATTTAGTGTTGCTAATTAAGAACGGAATGTTTTCCAACAAAGTTAAGAACGAATATTAAGAAATGTTAATTATGGTAAATGTATAAAAGTCTCTAAGGAAACACCTCGGCAGAAGTTTTTATACTTTCTTCAACTTTTAGGCGGGTCTTGTAACATCAGTTTGTATTTAAGAAGGAATCTTAAATTTTAAAATTCATGACAGTCTTTTATCGGGCGCTGTGCTTTAAAACTAAAAATACTAAAGGAAAATGATTAAGATTTGTCTTACCTGCTCGTTTTATATTGCTGTTCTTTTACATGTTTGTCGCAGATTCTTAATATGCAATACTATTTCTCCAGAATATTGAAAAACAACTCCAAATTCTAGAGGTCAGATAATATGATTTAAATTATTCAAAATGAGTTCTCGAAATTGCTATTAAAGAAAAAGACCACTGGAAACTCAAGTTTGGCTCAGGATCTAATTACAAAGACGTTTGCCAAGATGTTTTCACAGTTCTACGAAAATAATTACTGCAATTTTTCACTCAAAACTTTCATGAGTATAACTTTCAGAGGAACATGAGCCTGGACAACTTCACTGAAGAAGATTTATTCTCAAATAATCAGAATTATATACTAGTGAGGCACCATTCCTTCGTTTCTTTATTAGTTTTCTTGTAACCAGACTTACGTACTTCAAGTTTATATATCGAATTTTGTGACTCCATCTCTGTTTCTCAACATGTGCACAGTTTTATAACTTATTTAGCGATAAAATACGATTTGCTTTCTTCATTTGAACATGTACGAAACGAGAACCAGCATAAAAACAATAAAAATATATATTTATTTTAGTGGAAATGTATGAATAAATAAGATGGTAATTCTGTCTTTCCCTACAATTCCTGAAAGTTATTGTTTCCTGTAAATTGCATAAGTAGAGAATCCTTAAAAACATTGACATAACATTGAAATAAATGGGTTTAGATCAGCTAGCTGACATTAAATGAGCTACATTTAGCCTAACGGTAAATAGTGCCGATCCATAATATTGTATTATCCATGCAGTGAAGTGATCTAACTCTTTCTCTCTTCCTAGCTATAAATCCCACATGGTGGTGGGGTCAGCTTTCTTCACGTTACGCTTCCACTTCGCTCTATCCATGACATCATCGTCAGCGACCTTGCATTCCCTCTTGTCCTTTGTTGAAGTTATCTAACTACAAAATATTTTTTCTAAATAATAATGAAGAAAATACTAAACCTAATTGAACATAATTGACGGAGCTGTTAATGTACATTTTACGGTAACGGTGTACTTACCGCCTTTCCGAGAACACCTTAATGTACTTTACGATTGTTTTTACTATTACAGCCCTATAAAACTGCAACTTGCTCTACACTTTTAATTTTATTTTTTATAAAATATCGCAGTACGATTCGTAAAGCAAAAGAGGTATCCATTTTCTATGTTATTACTTTGTCATTCCATGACAATCGCTAGACACAAATGGCACACAATTCTGTTTACACGAGTCAGGTTGTGTGACGGAAGTAAGGTAGATTCACGATGTTTTGATTTTGTTACAATATTGTTGCAGAGGCTCGATATAGATATGTCTTCTCTAAAGTTATTGCGATGCAGTACAACGTTGTTCAGTCGTGATCTTGATTTAGATTCTTTTGGACGTTAATAAATTGATTGGGTATATTTTTTTGATAGACTGACGTACACGTCTTTCAAGCGCGTCTTTAATCGATATCCTTCATGACTGTGTTATAAAAATCACGTTTATTCTAGATCAAGTTTTAAGTTCTATTTATTGGTAGTAAAGCATTTGAATATAATTTCAGACATATTATTTTAATGAAGGTATAGTCGTGAATAAAACGTTCTGGTCATTTCTTATTTAAACATTATGACAATATTTAATATTATGTCCGTATGGCGTATTCCATCGGAGATATTTCGTAGAGGTTACCCGTTTCGTCAAATATATATACACCGTATAAATTACACACTGAGAATGCTGAGCAAATATGCTGAGCACTTGAGCGGCGCACATCGACCGAGCT
Source organism: Euclidia mi (assembly GCA_944739405.2). Classification (NCBI taxonomy): domain Eukaryota; kingdom Metazoa; phylum Arthropoda; class Insecta; order Lepidoptera; family Erebidae; genus Euclidia; species Euclidia mi. Next base: position 47,839,579 of record OX123186.2, on the reverse strand, counting down.
GAATAACGTTAATATAAATTACACTTACATCAAATATGGCGGAAGCTTATTATTATTTATTAAGTGATAATTAACCTCGAAAATTAATTCTAAGGAATATTAACATTTTATCGTATATTAGATTGGATCAAGCAGGTCGTAGATAATATCAAAATCAAAGGCTTTTAATATTCTAATAAAGGGCAATTAGACCGATGGATTTTTGTATAATGGGAAGGGCCGATTTTGAAATTCACTTACATTACATATGCACAGGATAAACGTATTTCTATACTTAACAGTTAAATACAATGAGCTTATTCCTCTAATACGACTTTGCCATTATAAGATGGCGTGATCGTGCTCGGATTGCAAAAAGGATGCTATTACACAAAGCAATTAGGTTATATGTACATATATACTGTCCTTCAGACGTTAGGTTTTATATTTTGCTGAGGCTTGTACATGTACATGCTAGCAATAAATGTGTTGTTTGCTACAAAATAGAATTCTCATATAAATCATAATCTTAACGAGTCGTATGAACTCACTTGCTTTGTGTTTTAATTTCTTTACGGTTGGGCTCCTTACGTTCGGAGCTTAAAAAGGACGTCTTTAGAATATACTAAGTCACAGGAACATTTCATATAATACTCACTCATTTCTAAAAAGAGAGAAATTGCCAGTTATTTAGTTCAAAGCGACATGACATATTCCAAGAACCGACGTATTCCTCCAAAGCAATATTAACGAGAAAGGTTCGATCGTAATGAGCGTTCACAGTTCATCAATTACATTACATACATACATACATACATAGACGTCTGTTTCCCCGAAGGGGTAGGCAGAGGCATATTAAACGCCCACTTCTATTCTATTCAATTACATTACAAGGTTCCAATTTGCCTAATAGGAATTAGCCTTTACATAAGATTTATCGCTATTTATCGGATTCAATTCCAATCCAGTTTATTATCTACAAATTTGCTTTGAAGATTATACTCGAGAAACCATTGGCATTTTACCTACGGACGGGCTTTATTAGTTCACAGGGTTCGGCAGAATTACGTTCGACATACTATTAGTCATGTATTGTGGAAAGCTGAATACTGACGAATTCAATCATAATATAATATCTAAATTCATTTAATTGCCAGAGAGCCCATTCAAATCTTATTATTTAATATTAATGGACAACGGGAAAATGTCGCTTAGGTCATTGGAAAAATAAATAAAAATATTAATAAATATATACATATGAGTCAAATTATGACAGTGACAGTACAACACAGTGGCAATGCTACATAATTGTCTAGCCACCTAGCCAGTAGTGGAAAGCATAATAATAATTATTGACTTAGATTACTAGATTAACGGTCGTTCCCAATATTTTATTCATCGATTGATTTGGCATAGGCCATTTAATAATACTTTAAAATGAAACCGGGGTTAATCATAGTTAGGTCTTGACCAAGAAATCGCGTTAATTGTTATTTGTGAATCAAAAAACGATATTACACATTTGTATACCTTTGAAACATTAAACTAGTATACCACTTGCTTGAAGTAACATACTGTTATGAATACCAAACTTTAGATTACAAACACAGGAAAAGCACTCTTGTGTCATGAATATTGTTAATAATAATATTATTAATAATTTAAGTTGGTGTACGGTGTGCGACCTTACACCTTTTAGATGCTGTGATAATGCTAATAGCCGTAACACACGCTCGAACTTGTCCGGCGGACCTAACCCGTTGGTCCGGCGGATCAAATCCGTTCTCGCTACAGACGACCGGATCGAACAGTTGCTTCACGTAAGCCATATCCGATCCGACCGATCTGCAAACTAGCGGACCGAGGCGCACTCAATTAATAATAATTATGTTCGCCGGACTACTCTACAGACGGGTAGATTTGGTCGGGAGGCGGAGCAAATCCGTGGTCTGTTCGGACCAAGTTCGAGCGTGTGTTACGGCCATAAGTTGATAGCTGATATAACGAGTCTCGCGAACCGGTGGAAATGATAGAGATATGTGTTTGCTATGATAGTTTTATTGAGACTGAATCTTATGTTAGTACACTGTATAAGGTAAATGCGTCACAATGAAATCGTACGCCATAGTCAGCAAAAAACTTATACAATACAAGTGTACGGGTTTGCTCGTACATGCTCCCGGGCACAGAAAGTAACAATGATACACAAAAAAGTTAAAAATTATTGAATTATAAAAATGCTAGAAAATTATAATTGATAATTGCTACAAATTAAAGTTAATGGAATGCTTTTAAAATGAGTTAATTGATTAACATGATAAGTATATAAATAGAGTCTAACTTATGATAAAAGTAGTACCTACGCTATAAAATAAATGCTTATCGAACTAAGATAGGCGGCGTTGCCTTATTCAGTACACGCGCACTCGATACGTCTAAATCACAGCACGATTTGTTGTCACTTTGTTCACATTCACTGTGATAAATGACTTTTTCACTCGCGCACTGTACACTCTCACTATGATTTGTAGGGGGCGCAGGCGTCTCAGTCCGCTCTGCGGGGGCGAGCGCCTGCGGCGTAGGCAAGCGCCGGGCGCGCATGCGACGACACGCGAACACCAGTCCAGCTGCTACTCCAAGCCCGAGGATAATGTAAATGACTGAGTAATGGTGAACGTCATGGATGGAGATGTTGTCTGATATTATCGGTGCATTGTCTTTCAAAATCTGAATCTTCTCGCCAATCTCATTTAGCTCCTTATCCATCTGTGACGTGTTCAATTGAGTCATGGCAGGAATGGGTATTCTGATTATATTGTTGATGGGAGGAATCACTGGTACGTAAATATCAGGCTGTATGTTTAATCTACTCGATAATTGTTTATGTGCAATCACGGTGAATAGATCTGATTTTACTATGCAACCGTTATCTATGGCGACAATGCCGGCTCCCGATAGCTGATGTGCGGTAACCTGATCTTCACATATGACTCGCAAAGGGCATTGATCGCAACAAAAATATACATAGCTGTTTATGCTACTGCTCTCTAGCCAATTGTTTTTACAGGTAGTAGTTCGTGTTTCACATTCCATTTCTTTGGTCTGACAATATTCTTTCTCACCTTTTAAAAGATAAATTGGCTTTTGTAAATGACACAAATATGCATCTGTTTGATATAAACATGATCGCAAGCTAGCATCGGTTATTGTGGCGTAGGTATCCTTTCTCAGATTTATAGCCAGCGTAGGGGGATATTGGTTTGATGCTCACCATATCCGTTCCTCTTACTTGCGGTATCGGCAGTATATGGAAAATCTCAAAAACATCTCTACTAACGAGAGGAAGCCTGATTTCGAGAATCAAATATTTTGGCAACATTCGAGATTTTACTTTGAGCAAGTTGTATATTTTCCATATGTCTGTATGTATGTTGTTGATAGGCAATGACACGTCCTTGGATAGCTGAGTGGCAATAGTACTCAGCTGATCTTGCAATTGCGAAGGGGTCAAGAGATGAGGGTTAAAATGTCCATGATAGATGTCCGTGACAGTATCCAACAAGGTGTTCTGTAAAGTTTTCAGATTGTTGAGCATGTTGGTTGCTATTATGGCTCCTACGGTCACTCCATTGATAAAGGAAATGTTTTGGGTTGTGGATTGTAAGTTGTTCACGGCGCTTTCCATGGTGAGTATGTGCTGCGTAATCATTTTGTGTTGTTCGTTCATTGTTTGTTCCGTTCGTTTTAGAAAATTATATTCCGCTTCAATTATTGATGTTTGATTTTTCCAGTATGATGTAATGTGTCTTTGATTGTCGCGTAGTAACGTAATATCTTTCTGATATTGTTCGGCGAATCTGGAGTCTAATACTCCGAACAAACTGTTAGCGAGGAATCCTACACCGTCGATAAGGCCGCGACGCTGTCTGGAGAGTTGTGTTCGTGAATGCTGACCGAGCAACAACTCATTGTAGTACTCCAGTTCGATGCTCCTTTGACGTAATTGTAATGATATAATATCGCAATTCGACAAGTTGTGTATTGCATTGCATGCTTGTTCAAGAGACCTTGTAAAGTTACTAAGCGCTTTTATGCTGTCCCAATAAGGTTGCATGTCATAGTAAATAATAAGTTTCCATTCGTCTCTTATTATTTGCATGTTAGATACCTTGTCGAAATAGAGACTTTGGTTTTGTCCGAATTCCGTGACATGCTATGTGCGCTTGAAATAAACGTCATAAAAAATATTAATGACGCAAATAATGATAATATGTTAAAGCTTGTTTTCTTTGTTGTTTTTCGACGATTCGACCTTTCCTTAGTAGAGTTTGTGTTTGATTTCTGATTGCTATGTTGCACTGTTTCCTCTGCTTTTCGGTGAACAGGCAAATTTGATATTTTCGTAATAGGTCGTTTCAGAATTCCGTTTTTGGTTTTTAGACTGACGACTCGGACGTATCCGTCAGCGCCAGGATGTAAGTCGACGACTCTACCCATAGACCACATGCCGGCAGGTAAGTTGTCTTCATGGAGCAGTACTACGTCATTGACCTTAATGTTCTCTCGAGGCTGTCGCCACTTGCTTCTTGTCGTTAATTGCGCTAAGTATTCCGAGCGCCATCTTTTCCAAACGTCGCTTAGAATTTTCTGTGTCAGCTGCCATCTGGTCCTCATATCTCTTTCCGTCTCAATCAAAGTCAGTGTTGGGCCGCTTGTTAAAAAATGTGATGGTGTTAAGTAGTCCAAATCTTCAGGATCTTCTGATATGGGGCAAAGTGGCCTTGAATTGAGGCATGCCTCGATTTGGGCGAGTACTGTAGACATCTCTTCATAGGTCAACTTCTGCTCTCCTACGACTCTTTTGATGTGATACTTGAAACTTTTTACAGCGGACTCCCAAAGTCCGCCCGCTGAGGGCCAGATAGGTGCATTGAAATGCCATGTAATTTCCATAGCTGTTACTTCTGCTAAAAACTCTTCGCTAAATATTTGTTGAAGTTCTTGATATACTTGTTGTATTTGTTTGTTGGCTCCAATGAAGTTTCTGCCGTTGTCACTGTAGATATGACAAGGCGTTTCTCTCCGAGCAGCCATTCTCCTTAAGGCAGCTAAGAATGTAGAGGTGCTAAGGTCCGAAGCGAGTTCCAAGTGTATCACCTTGGTGGACATGCATATAAAGACCGCTACATATCCCTTCGTAGTTTTTATCCCGCGGCCCTTGTTGGCCTTCAGCATTATGTGTCCAGTAAAGTCTATCCCGGTATGGGCAAACGGACGAGAAGGGTTGCTCCTAGCTTCTGGCAGGTCACCCATAATTTGATTATGCTTTATAGGGCTAAGCTTTTTACATTTCACGCATAACCGTAATTGCTTCTTTGTAGCGTCGTTTCCACCCACAATCCAATATTTTTGCCTAATAAATCCCAATGTCAATCGGGCTCCGCCGTGAAATGTAAGTTTGTGGGCATCCTCTATGATCAATTCAGTCAATCGTCCTTTGTGGGGGATGATACGTGGGTGCTGCATGTCTGTGCTAATATGAGCGTGTCTTAACCGTCCACCAACACGGAGAAGACCTTCGTTATCTAAATAAAGATTTAGATTAAGAATTCTGCTTTTTCTGCTAAGCGTTCTCTTATCTCGTAAAGTTTGTATATCCTCCGTAAATTCCTCTTGCTGTATTTGCTGAATGATACGTAACTTAGCCCGCCTTATCTCTTCCAACGTCAGGTAAGTCTGTTGTTTTCTGCTTTGCTTGCTTGATATAAACCTATATATCCATGCCAATATGGTTACACATTTGTTAAACGAACTATGATTTTTCGACAAAGTGTAAATTATGTTTGTATCTAATCCTTGCTTGATAACGTTATGTGCTCGTTCTTCTTCATTTGTTGTAAAAATAGCATTGCTTGTTTCCTTCTTGCTGTCAAATGTTGAGAGCCATGAAGGTCCTTCCCACCATAAAGAATGTTTATTTAGTTGAGAGATTGATAGGCCTCTACTCGCGCAATCTGCGGGGTTCTCATTAGATTTAACATACCGCCAGCAAGCAGGAGGCATGATATATTGGCAACAAACGTCTTCCAGCGGCCTGGATCTCCTTGTAGCCATCCCATCACCGCCATTGAGTCAGTCCAGCCATAAATGTGAATGTCGTAATCTGATAAACATAGCTTAATTTTAGCCATCAGTTTTGCGAGTAAAAGAGCGCCGCAAAGCTCTAATCTCGGCAATGTTATCTGCTTGTTAGTAGGTACAATTCTTGTTTTGCCAGCTAAAAGTGTGATATGAGGACGTTCATCATAAACTTTGCAATAGATGACACAGGAATAACATTTCATTGAACTATCGGAAACACCATGAAGTTCGACTTTGTATCCTGGTTTGGTACCTAGCCACCTTGGTATTTGTATCTGATTGATTTGATTTACTTCGGCTTTGATCCTGATCCATTCGTTGTAAATATCTTTGGGTATTTGCTCATCCCATTGTATTTGCGAAGTCCAAATTCTTTGAAAAAGAATTTTGAGTTTAGTAGTGACTGGTGTGAGCCACCCTAAGGGGTCAAAAAATCTAGATATATCTGATAAAACGGATCGTTTAGTAGCTATGTTATCTGTTAAATCAATTTTTTACTGAAATGTAAAATTGTCCTTGACAGGATTCCAGCTAAGTCCCAATGTTTTTGTAGACTCCGCCGGTTCAAAGATCTTGTTTTCTTGCTGATATAGAGACTTGTCATGTAGTAATTGTGAACCGTTTGACACCCATTTTCTTAAATTGAACCCTCTTCATTTCAATAGTTCAATTAAATCGCATTGTAACTGCTTCGCAAAGGTCAGGGTATGTGTTCCGTAGATAAGATTATCTGTGTAAAAGGACTCTTCAAGGACCTTTGCTGCTTCTTAATAATTAGCTCTCTCGTCGCTCGCCAATTGCTTCAGCGTCATAATTGCCAGAAAAGGAGCTGGTTTTGTACCGTAACTTACTGTTGTTAATTGATATTCCTGTAACCTTTGTGAAGGGTCATCTCTCCAAATGATTTTTTGTAAGTTTTGATCTTCTATGTGCACCCAAATCTGACGGAACATCTTTTCTATGTCCGCAGTAAAGGCAAAGCGATACTGTCTCCACTTTAGTATCAATGCCTGTAGGTCTTGCTGTAAGTTTGGACCTTTGTACATAAGGTCGTTCAAACTTTTACCACTTGATGTTTTCGAAGACGCATTAAAAACGACTCGTAACGATGTAGTTAAAGAATCCTCTCACAAAACGCAATGATGCGGCAGAAAACACTCGAGTTTCGTTTGGCTGATAGCACGTCTCATGTGTCCTAATGCTAAGTACTCGTTAATGAATGATTTATATTCTGTTGCTATGTTGTTGTTTTTGTTTAACTTTTGTTCTAAATGTCTGAACTGTGCTATAGCTTTCGACTTAGAACTGCCCAAATGTTCTTCGTAATTTGCTTTCATAGGAAGCCGAACCTGGTATCTACCATCCAACATCCTGGTTGTCGTAGATTTGTATATTTGTATACATTCCAGATCCTCCGATGAGAGTGATATAGGTTCCGAAATTTCTTCCGTTTCCCAAAATTTCTGCAATTGATCAACATCAATCTGAACGACATTGCATTGTAAAGTGCTTACGTTGCCGCACAAGATCCATCCAAGGCGGGTCTGTTGGGCGATAGGTACTGAAGGGCTAAGTCTCCACATCCCATCTAAAATGATATTTGAATATATGTCAGCGCCAAACAAGATGTCTATAGGACGACTGACGTTAAATTCGGGGTCCGCCAGTTGTATATGCTCTAAGTAGGTCCACGTGGGCTTTGCAAAACTGTAAGTTGGTAAATTTTTCGTCAAATTTTTCATGATGTAAACATCTGTGCTGAATGTATATGTATTGTTTCTTGAAGTACAATTTATGCTGATTACGCCTTTGCAAGAGCTATTTTTAGCTCCAATGCCCGTTATCAAGCCCTTGCATTTTTGCCTAGGTAGTGATAACTGTTGCGCGGCGTTGTCGGTGATAAGTGATGTTTGAGAGCCCTGATCTATTAGAGCACGCAAGGTAATGTACGTTCCATCTGATTTTATAATATTATTTCTGGGACATCGCGTTACTGGGCCACATGCGAATTTATTTGCTGAGCTTGCTGAGACGAAGTACGGCTTGCATCGTCTTTTGTTACCGCAGAGTTCCCAGGCTGGCTTGCTGATGGCGTAAACGCATCATGTAGCAGTGTATTATGACACCCGTTGCACTCCCGACAGCGTTTCGTAGAAAAACATGCCTTACCGTTGTGACTGTAAAGGCAGTTTTCGCACAACTTGAGCTTGTTGATGGATTGTCTTTTATTAATTGGAGACATTTCTTTGAATTGTGCACACTGATATAAGCCATGTCCATTTTTGCATAATGGGCAGGATATTTTCCCATGGAAATTTTTGCTGTTTGATGCTTGGGAAATTTCCTTGTTACTAGAGTAAGATTTCTTAAAGCTATGAGGCTTTTGATAATGATTCGGATGCGATTTTGGGTTGGAAAATGAAGGTTTCTGATACGTATTGGTATTGTCTTGTTTACGCCTAGATGACTCCATGCTCGTGAATTTATTTTCCAAAAACTCCAAAAATTCCGACAATACTGCCATATCCCGTGGTTTCTTGATGGATTCCACATAGTCAGCATGCGTTTCAGTGTCCAACTTATTTGCTAAAATGTACTCGAGTATGGGGTCCCACGTGCTTATGTCTATCTAAGCCCAAGTTTTTGATTGCGTTCAGACACTCCAAAGTTGTGTCGTGAAGACGTTTTATGTTATTCAGCGAAGCTTGCTGCATAACCGGAAGTCCGGTTAATATGTTCATATGCGACGTAAAAATACGTTTTTTATGATCGTACCTATGATTGAGAATTTCCCAACACGAAGAATAGTTATCGGAGCTGATTTTCAAATGTTGAATCAACGCCTCTGCTTCTCCCTTGACTTTTCCTTTGAGAAATTGCATTTTTTGCGCTTGAGAAAGCGATGGGTTGTTGTGTATTCTTTCTGTGAATAAATCCTTGAAGGATACCCACTGGTGATAGTTGCCACTAAATGTCGGCAACTCCATTCTTGGTGTCGACTTTTCGCGATATGATACCGACCACAGCTTGCTATTGAGAGATCTTTTCATGCGATTGAAAGTCAACTCATATGCAGAATACATTTCCTCGTAGCCCTCGTCTTTTCCCTCTAATTCGCCGTCTAACTCCCAGTGAATAGAGTCGGTAGCAGACCATTTTGTCTCCAATGTCTTCAAGGAATCCTGAAACTCCCATTATTCAGTGATGCTATCTACGTTGATGTTGCTTACTGCTCGAGAAAAGGCCTTGAAGTTCCCTGTTTGTTTTTTCAACAATTCATCCAACTTGCTATTGGTGCCTTGCGATTTGAATTTCGGCGTCTCCGGGGACGTCGTCATCTCCGTGTCTTCGGAATCGCTAGCCTTAGGTGTCTGATCGATGCTTGTTTTAGCTGTTGCACCTAACGGCGTCGCGGGGCTCGATATAGGCACGGTAACTGCTTGCTTGATAGTTTCACGTGTGGATACGTAAAAATTTTTTGTTTGCTGATAGTAATTTTTAACGAAATACTCGTCAGATTTTTTGGTAAAACCAGTCAACTGAACGTGATTCGATTGGAAATCTTTCCAGTAGGCTTCTAAAACGTCTAGGCGCCTTTTGATGTAGTCTGGAGTCCTACGCTCATAACCAGTCTTCTTAAAATTTATAAGAACCTGGTTCATGAAATCCCTGATTTGTTGCTGTTTTGCTAGAAGATCCGCCATGGTTTGACTCATTTTCGATAGAAAAGTAAGTAAAATGGAAAGATCTTACTTGTATGCTGCAGTACGCGCGATGGCTGCTAGCGCGCAAGGCTAGTAAGCTGCTTGCTACCTCCTTGAACTGCTGTCTCAACGACATCCATACGTCGCTGGTTCATATCTGGCTCGAAGGACCAAAAAGATGTACGGTGTGCGACCTTACACCTTTTAGATGCTGTGATAATGCTAAGTTGATAGCTGATATAACGAGTCTCGCGAACTGGTGGAAATGATAGAGAGATAGATGTGTTTGCTATGATAGTTTTACTGAGACTGAATCTTATGTTAGTACACTGTATAAGGTAAATGCGTCACAATGAAATCGTACGCCATAGTCAGCAAAAAACTTATACAATACAAGTGTACGGGTTTGCTCGTACAGTTGGTTATACTTTTCAATGCATAATCATTATGTTATTCAAAGTTCATAATATCAGATTACTTTAAACTAGCTAATGTCGCAGAAGTTGTGAATAGGAGATAAATTATTCAGCAATTATATTGCGTTTTGCTTTTTATCCATTGTAAGTAAGTAGATCATTGGTTAGCATGTTGAAAGTATACGTGAGAATATCTTCACCGTTGAACTGATCATAATACTATTTTTAATTATGTATTTATAAAATTAGTAAAAATATCAGATAGGAGTCCAACCTCTGGTTTTAAGTTAAATCGGTGATTTCAATTTACTTCGATTTGCATGAAGTAATTGAAAAAACATCAGCATCTCTATACAAAATGTTTGGTTCACTTGCATCTACTCAATTTTTACTAGAGCACTTGATAAGATTGATGAGCATGTTTTATTTTTATTAGTCACAAATATTGCAGCAACATTTTAAGGCTCTAGAGAACTATTAATCAACTGATTTTTTAATTAAATCCATATATAAGCTACGTTATGAAACAGCACCGTTTTTCACCGTATGTAGGAAAAATTATTTTCATACGAATATGCGTCATTGATTGACGTTTAAAAATGCCAGGATGCTGTGAACCGTGGTATTTACTTTTTTATTTATACTATGTGTATATTTCTCGTGCAATTTTAAATAGTGGTGTATGTTGCCGTAGTTTCACAGCCACGCTGGCCCACACATTGAAAATGTGTTAAAATGTTTTGTAGCAAATTGCTACTCATTTATTATTATAATATGCATGATGTAAATGTAGGTGTAATATTACACCTCTGCCTGCCCCTTCAGGGATACAGACGTGAGTCTATCAAAAAAAGATCTTACAGAGATACGCAATGTTACCGACTTCGTGGTGAAACAAGGCAAAAGCTCATATTAAATATATTACAAATACGTACCAGCTGCATTTTTTAAACTTTCTTAGTTGTAGTTGACCTTTATAAAATCCATATTATCAATACAACTGCGTTCAGTTAGCGCTCTATTCACCATCCGATGAAATATGACTCGAGGCTCATATTGGTGACCTAATGATAAATCGTATCAAAATAATTAGCCCAAATATGTATAAATCCTCGCGAAACAAGGCTGACCGGGCTTCCTCAAGAAATTGTTGTATGTTCAGGCAAATTAAATTAGGAACCTTGCAAAAGAAGAAAACTACACTATAATTGAAGACGTACAAAGACTAATGAGGCCATCCAAAAAGTACATCAAATTCCGCAAACAGTACGCAAAATAAGTCAAAATCTTATGTAGCTAAAGTACCTATATCATATTGCAAATGTTTAAGGTATAATTTAGCTTAGAAGTTAATGCACTTGTTTACGATTACAAAGACGAAAAAGTTTCACAACGCTTCGTTAAACTACGCCTGAGCTTACATGCCCGAGACACTCATTTAGACTGTGTGGTGAACGAACTGAAATCTTTGAGCGTGTTTAAGAACGCTTTTACACAAACGTCCTTTATTTAAGACTCTGAGGGCAAACACATATCAACATTTTTAAATACACATGGGTATGTTACAGTAAGAAATTATGTTCAAAATTATGTAATTGGTTTCATATTTTACATAGAATGCGAAATGTTTACTAACGAGAGTAACGTGCGGGGATTTTGCAAATATAAAGGAACAGAAACGAGCGAAATTAAAATTTCCACGAATTACCAATTTTTGGATCGTAAATCGTGTTATATAAAGTGTGGCGTTTGTAGGTTCAATTCTGTCAATACCACTCTGCCCCTGTCAGACAGCGCTGTGCTAAATGGCGATGTTAGAGACGTATTCCATAAGTGTGCCTTCCCTCTACTGCAAAAAGTTTGGGATATTCGCGGTCCTGAGACTTAAAGATACCTAACAGTATTCCATATTTGGAATGTATTACGTCGTTGGTTGCTTTCCTTCAAAAGTATCCTTGAACAGCTCAAACACTGTCATGAATGTCTGTTAACTGAAAAACAAACTCAAATACACATCAGACACACCTATTTTGTAGATAAATTACTGCTCACCACACAAGAACTTGTCCTGGAAATTTTTGGGACTCCACGACAATTTACTAAAGTTCCAGTTAAATGCATAAACAACCACAAGGTCCAAGGACAATTCTTGCGAGGAGTGACAGTGACAGGTGTAGCATAAATACCATTGCATTGGACTTTAAATTTCACGAAAAGAGCATAGTCTTTTAAAAGGCCGGCAAAGCACTTGGGACTTTTCCTGTGCTACATGTCTCCATCAGACAATACATTCGTCATCATTTAAAAAATCGTCCGATATCATAAATAAAATACTAAAGCTAATACTAGATATAAGAATTCGATGAATAAATTGTGAGTGTGTGAGACCAATAATAACTAATAACTGAGTTAGTTGCTGAAATTATACTTTGCAAATAGATGGAAAATATGAGTTTCACTATGATTTGGGTATGTAAATTGACTGCTGTCCTGAAGCTGCTGATAACCGCAAGTCCAATATTGACACGTTTTGTGGTGAGTCCACGTCACATTTCACATTGGTGGCCAATGTGCTCATTTTGACCACAATACAATAATTGTGTAAATTAAACATTATCAAACACATAGACTAAATAATATGATCTGTGATCAATCATAATTTTATTGTTTATAGGGAAGTAGACCGTATCTCCAGAATTTTTATGGAACTGTATGTATGCTTTAAATTTCTGACGGAGAGATCGATACGATGCTATTTTTAAATACGAACGAGAGCTCTAAAGTCATCAGAGAATCTAAATCAAAGAAGAATACACATGAATGTAAAGCCGATTGAAACGAAAAATAAACTGCTTTCGTAACTTGTAACGTTGACTGCACGGTTGGCGTAGTGGTTTAAGCGGCCACCTCACCGCATGACACTGCGTCGAGTGTTTGTGTAATTCACAAATTGTTGTTTCGAGTCCCGGGTGTTCATTGTGTCCGTAAGTTGTATGTTTGTAAAGTCCCCCGCGACGGAGGATTTAGTCCTAATGCGGGTGTTGTCTTTTATAAAAGAAAAAAAATGAAAAGAAAAAATACAATTGCGTTTTGTTATTCAACAAATTCACTTTTTTCCTCCACGAATGTGTATTTGGAAACTGTCACGTTTGAATAACTAGATTTTATCTTTCGAATACTTTTTGGGACATTATTACAGTATTTATTATTCGCTCACATGTGCTACTTAATTCAAGTAAAAATAAGTCGAGAAGTGGAATACGTGAACGTAGCCTATCAGGACATGAAGCGCTGACTGTGCTTTTGTTTGCTACGACGTGATGGCAATTATTTTGACATAATAAAAGGTTTGCATTTTGCATCATCGCAGATTTTACTGAAAATTTGGATACGTCTTTTGCTTGGTTTTGTTATAGTATGACTGATTATAGTATCGGCTATCTAGCCATGATATCTTTCCAAAACTGTATTACAAAATGACTCAAAAATTTTAAATAGGCATCGACTTCAAGCCAGATGCTTTGATATTATTGTATGTGTTCATGTTTGTCCTCTGGGCAAGTAAAATAGTAGCTGGATGTCTAACGCACGAATAAATGACGTGAACATTGTAGATGTTACTGGCATTCCGAACACCATTATGATATTTAATGTCAGGTCGCTTTTTACATCGATCCATGTTTTTGTGTGTTTCTATTTTCGCTTACATAAAACCATGCAAGGGTTACGAGTCATTACTGCCAAGTGAACAAGTCACAACAATATTTATTCAAAGTTACGTCACCCGTTATTAAGGTAATGGCTTGATTGGAAAGTTTCGCTGAGTCGGTCAATTTTCGTAAGCGTAAAGTGGCATAAATCGAGTACTTTATCGCGTGCCAACATATTTCACGCCCATGATAACTTGAATTTTCAGAACATGACTAATAACATCTCAGTACTTATAGTAGGTGGTAATGACAGTACCTTCGATTCGGTGTCGCTTGATTTGTTTCCAAAATTTTCCGATGATTAATGAAAACTGAATTGTTTTGAGGATAGCTCGCCTTAATATTTTTGGTCATTAGTCTGTAAATAATTAACAATCTGGGGAATTTATGTTGCTTTTCAAATATAGAAAAGTTGCTGAAGCCTTGTTATTTAAACCGATTAAGTAAAATCGTTCATCATGGATATGATTTATATAAATTTCAAGAAAAATTAACCAAGTAGCTGACTTCAAATGAAATGCCACTGCACGGTTACTTTAAGCGGTCGACTAGCCGCTTGACACTGCGCCGAGCGTTGTGCGTTCGATTCCCATGAGACAATGCTTTAAAATTCCCCGCGACACAGGCTATATTCCTGGTTTGAGAGGTGTATTTAAAAAAATAAGCTTGAATGATATATCCTTTGCTAAATATAGATTGCTAAAGACGTGCTCAACAGCCGAGACCGATGGCTGAAATGAACATAGTTTAGGTATATGGACGTACGACGACCTACGCACCAAAAACACACGAAAGCGACACAAATCAAGAGCTGTATATTGCGTTTTCCCATACAAAGCTTCTGACGTGCATACTATAATAGTGAGATATACCGGAACTACGGTACGTTACTTATTCTTAATGCACCGCTGACATGCGTTTCGGAACCGACGTTACTCTGTTTAATATCGTATTCTACTTTGCTAACGTTCCTTTGTCCAACTTAATACTGGTATAGGAACTATTTTTATACCAATTTAACTAGTAGCATTGTGTTAGTATGATTTAAATGTAAAACACGATTATCCTTAATAGATGAATCTTGAAAGGTCGAACTTGCTGTTCGCGGCGGGAAAAAGTAGCCGTAATAAATTGTATTACATACATACACTCACACCTGTTTCCCGGAGGGGTAGGCAGAGACTACGGAATGCCATTTCTCAATGGTTGTCACTAGATCTTCTTTTACCCCACAACACTCTCTTATCACACAATTCTTTACTCTGTCGTTCAAAGACACTCGACACATACTTCTCAGTGCTCTCATTTCTACAGCATTTATTCTACTTTCATGTCTATTCTGCCATACCCAAATTTCACTACCATACATAAGTGTAGGTACTAACACCCCTCTGTGCACAGACAAACGTGCCTTTTTGGACACGTTTAGACTGTTCATAAAAGCCTTCAAAGCTCTATTCACGCTATTACCTGAATTAACTCGTCTTTCAATATCTTCTTCATTCTTACTATTCCTAAAAAACAGCGTACCTAAATATACAAAATCATTCACTTGCTCCACTCGTTGTCCATCGATCATAACATTGCAAGCCGTAACACATTCCTCCGTTTCAAAAACCATAACTTTTGTCTTGCTCACATTCACTTTCATTCCTTTCCTCTCTTTAGTATTAAATCGCATTAGTATTAAATTACCCTTATTATGTTTTAAATAAACTGAAAATAACATTTTCAAGGCCAGAAAATTGTTACTATGTAACTAATCAAAATCTAAGGTCATAAGACTTTATTAGCTTAAGTAAACACAAATTATCAAGAAAAATAGTGTTTGACAACAGCTTTGTGAGAAGATGTATAAAGTCTTTTATAGTTTTACCGATTTATATTAATAAAGATAATTCATCCGTCTTCGGCTGGTATACGCATGCCGAATAGTCGGTTCAAAAATAAGGTATTTAACTTTTATTTTTAAAATATTACGCGATACCTATAAACCTTTTACATTATTTGATTAGTATTATAGATACTCTTAGATTTTAATATCAGTTTTCTACTGAGCCAAGGAGTGATTACCTTTGTGCGCGCCATTAAACTTTGCGTAGATAGCTATCGGAAAGCGAGCGAGCTAAATGAGGATCTACAATTCTACATCGTTCTGCACATCCTAATTGCGCCTTAAGCCTCGTAATGGAGAGTTGCTTGCTACGTCAGCCATGAATGTACATTCCAGTTGATTTGTATACGAAGTAGTTCATCATCGTCCTTTCGCCTTTGTCCCCGGGTCCACTTTTCAGTTCAATCAGATTAGTTGTCGGACTGCAGCGACTTAAATGTTCTTGCAAATTCAGCATAATGTCAAATTTTATGTTCTTTTCATCATTGATATATAAATATTTTATTTTTAGTATCATCAATCATATCTTTGCATAAAATGTTTGTGAAACCCTAAATCTATACAAATTATAAAATTACGTTTGATTCGCGTCTTGTTTGTTTTTGTTAAACTCAAAGTAGCTGATTTTTATACGGTTTTCATCAATAGGTAGTGTATTTCTTGAGGAAGGTTTTGGTGTATAATTCGAGGGGCGGAACCGCGGGGGAAGTCTGATATTGTATTATTTCTAAACTTGAGGTGCACAGGTATCAGTGACTACATTAATATAAGGAGTAGTGAAAGATTCGGAAGCATTTGATCAAACATGTTTACAAGAAACTAGCAAAACATGGGCAAATTATTATTTAATGTAACAATTAAATATTTTACCGTTATTTTCTAATTAATTTTAACATACGTATACGCGGTACGTTTTCTGTACCAATTCGTAATCTCGAAGTGATGGTTTTACCTTAATACTTGTGCCATTAAATTATGTAAAATATAGCTGTTCCAATCAAAATATTGCGTAGCAAAAACATTTCATAGACTAGGTGCTTTATCCATCATATGGTATTAGTTAAAGTTATTTCGTAAATAATCCAGCAAAGTTAAGAACAAAATAAACCCGCTGACAGTAACAATAGCGTGACTTTCACCGGCAACTTATTAGTTCCTAAACACGAAACGTTTCACTAATATTTCCCCACATGCTAAACAGTTTCAAACAATAAGAATTGAATTAGAATAAAACCAAGTCAGTGTTGAAATATTCTAGCGACACTGTGTACAAACTAAAGTTCTTAATTAATTAATATCGATCGGGCGAGAACTTGGGTAATTAATAGAAACATGGTCCCCAAAACTTAGATAACCCTTTGAGAAGTTCACGTATTAATCCAACGAAGACGCAATGAAAACTGAGTTGGAACAAAAGTTTAATACTTTATTGAGCAGTGAGCGTTGATAAAGTTACATGTTATTTGTGAGCTACGGAATTTGCGTTGTAAACTGTGTGTCGCAATTAACGCTGCGTGTATGTTAATTTGTTTTTAAGATACCTGCGTGAATACTACTACTACTAGTTACCAAGAAAGAAATATTAACTTTATCAGATATTATGATAGAACAAAGTTCTAAAGTGGGGTGCAATTTTATTGTGTGTGCATTACCATATTCCAGTAACTTATCTTATAAAGAAAACAACCAGATAGGTAAATTTAATATATTAATATATAATAGCACTTGTAGTCATAGTGACCATATTTTATTTCTCGACTCTAATATTTTTATTAGTAATTTCTTTTTAACAAAAGATACCATGTATCTCTCTTTTATATATAGGTGACAACTTGCTAAATTATTAGCATTTAATTTACATAGTGAACGCAGTACTACTAGAGTACTTAGGAATTTGGTAGATAATAGTTATACCAATAGTAGTATTGACAAATCTATTAGTTTAAAACTACTAGATGAGACAACAGATAGGCATTCATGTGTTTTAAACTTAGCTCATCAAAACATACCAGGCCTATCTGGCAAAGAATTAGAGATAGATTTATTTTTAAATAAACATAAGTTGCATATATTATGCATTACGGAACATTGGTTAAGAGGTGAGCAATTAATAATTAAGAATGAATTTTATACAGTGATAAGAGCATTCTTAAGAAAGAACGCTATTCGTGGTGGCTCTCTCATATATGTTTGTAATAGTATTAAATGTAAAGAACGAAAGGACATAGCCGAACTTTCTATCGAGCGCACCGCTGAGATATCTTGTGTACTTGAGCAACACGTCATAGTCTGTGTATACCGACCACCGCAAAGTGACTTAAGCCAATTTGAAAGCATCATGGAGGACGTCTTAAAACCCTTAAGTTCCAGCAGGAAGTCAATAATCGTATGTGGTGATTTTAATGTTAACTTGTTAGAACAATCACCAGCTTGTACTTGGTTAGTTAGTTTATTTATGTCATTTAATTTGAATGTTTTATTTTCTGAACCAACCAGAATTACCTCACATTATTCTACATGCTTAGATAATATTTTTTGCAATTGTTTGTACTTAAGTAAAGCTGTTTTGAGTGACTTGACATCAGATCACTGTGAACAAAAGGTTGTATCCAACTAATACAACCCCTACAGTACAAAAAATCACATGTAGGCCTATGACCTCTGCTCGCCTTAATCGCTTTAGTGATGATGTTGCTGCTAAGATCGCCAGCATTGACTTAACTCACGATGATCCAGATGAATTATATAAGTGGTTATTTGATGTTATTAAAAATGAGTACAATAAAATTTTTAAGCAGACGACATTTGCCAAGAGCTCTAAAGTTAAATTTTGTGATTGGCCAACAGTAGGAATATATAAAAGTAGATCTAGGTTGTATGATCTGTATGGTATGAAACAATACAATTTTAATCCTTCATTTATTGAATATGTAAGAAATTACTCAAAAGTTTTTAAGAAAGCATGTGCTTCAGCTAAGTCTATATTTATTAGTAATAAAATTAAAGAATCCAAGAGCAAAATAAAAACAACTTGGAACATTATTAACAGTGAGACTGGTCGAGCTAAGTTAGTAGATAATAGTTGTAACGTAAAAAGTACCTATCGGGTGTGTGCTGTTACGATATCCCTACTAGGGGGTGTCTAAATGAGAAGCGTGGTTAAATGTTACAATAAAAATTGATTTAATTGCCAAATAAATTTTATACATCAATTAGCAAGCGTTACTTAAATGAAAAAGATTACGATTTATGTGATATTTAGAAAAATTAACACAGGGTCGCGTAGTTCGGCGAGGGGTGGGGTTTGTGTGGAGAATCCAGCTGCCGATGGTCCAGGAGATGTTGGTGACTTAACTCGGATGTAGCCGCCGCAAGAAAGGGCGCGCGAAGCCAACGCGTCCGCTTATATAGAGGCTCGCAGTGCGGTGGGGACGGAACATGCAGGCAGCCGGAAGGCGGTGTCGTCCCGACGTCACAGCGACGTCACACACTCCCCCCATTAGGCCAGAATTTTCCCATAGGGAAAATTCTGTGGCTGGTAGGCGGCTACTGCATTCGGAGACCCTGTAACAGATGAGTGGTAGTGGTGTCAGTAGGTTAAATACGAGGCGACTATTAACCCTGAAAGAGGAAAAAAACAAGTATAACCCTCGGCCATTCATACGTCACCAAGCATTGAACGTTCCTATAACCTGGCATTCATCACATTCAAAAAGGCCTACACACTATCATACGCATGAACAAGCCAACATTCATTCAAGATGCGAGTCGCATTCATTATAATACACGACGCGCGAAGAGGTATTATACGTGAATTTTATAGTAAATAGTCACCCAGTCTATGTTGGTAGGCACCACCTGACCACCCATATTCGATAAGTGAAGTTAATTGAGAGAGTATAAGTCGTAAACCAATATTACGATCTTACTATATTACGATACTACAATCATACGATTAGTTGGCAGTATCACAAACAAATTGCTCATTAACGCGCTCGATGGGAATTGTAAAAGCATAAAAAGTGTTCATTATAATGAAGTATAAAGTATGATACAATGTTTTGAGCCGAGTGATCGACTGACGTAAAGAAGTGAGTCATCACTGCGCGCTTGGCGCCGGCCGCATTCCATTCTCGCGGACAAATAACTGGTTTGTGATTATGATACAAAATCGACAACGGCAAATACACAATTCGGAATAGGTTGCAATGTATAGTACATCACCGCAGGAGACAATCGATGACATAGTGTACACAACCATAGCCAACAACACAAAAAAATATTCACGGCAAGATGTAATGTATAGTACATCGTCGAAGGAGACTGTCGACGACATAGTACACACTACCATAGTTAAAAACACAAAAAAAATATTCGCTGCAAGATGTAATGTATAGTACATCGTCGAAGGAGACTGTCGACGACATAGTATACACTACCATAGTTAAAAAACACAAAAAAAAATAAACACAATCGAGAATCGAACCACAGACCGATCCGACAACAACCTTTCAGCCACTGAGCCATAAGGGAAAAAAATATTTTATTATATTTCGATCAGTCATTACCAAAGCTATAAGTAACAAGATATATGGGTACATGATTTAGCTGTAATTAGGAGTTAAAGATTTTTATATTATATGTAGCGAAGTGTTAAGTTATTTTAGTGATTAAATCATTAGTGATGAGCATTAATCATTACATTCTTAAACTTTGTAGTGAGTTAATTTAAGATCTTCTATATGGCAATCACCAAGAGAAACATATCTGATATTTATATAGTTATGTGAAAGTTGGATAGTTATCAGATAGTTGGATAATTAGTTAGATAAATAACAGATTCTTTCAAAAATATTAAGTTTGGAAAACCTCTTCGACAATTTATAACAGTAATAACTATTCATGTTTTATGTTAGCATATTTATTCATGTTTTATGTTAGCATATTTATTCATGTTTTATGTTAGCATGTTTATATAATTCGTTAACACAACACAATGCATTATCTTCGACTCGGAAACAAAAGAACCATTGTTGGCCTTCACAAATAATTATGTAGGTAATTATAACTCTGCATACATATGCGTCTTACATTGTTATTAATGACACTGTACCCAATCGTTTATAAACACATTTATGCTATAATAGAATAAGATTTAATTATTTCATTCAGCTTTTAGGTTTGAAATAAACGACGGTGAAATACGAAATGGTATTATCTTTAACTTGTAAATCAATTAATTTGCTTTAGCTATAAAAGTATAAAATTATTGATTTATGTAGAAATACCCACATTAGTTATTTAAGTATTGAAATTATTTATTAATTTGTGTGTAAACAGCCACTTTAGTTATTTAATGAGGTATAAATATTATTTATTTGATTCATATGTAAATAGGCACGTATTTATTCAAGGAAAGAAGTTATTGATTCAATTTATGTGCAAATACCCACTTTAGTTAAAGTTAGTTTCAATTCAATTAAGTTTGATAAATTCAGTTAGATATAATAACATTTGCGTTAACACAAGAACACATTATAACCAGCACTATTTAAGATGGTTAGTAAAACCAGATGCATAGCATTTAGTAAAAAGGAAACAAGTTACATATTGACAATTAATTATTTTACCGGCTGTCAGCGGTTTCATTTTATCATTTATTTATCAATATATGTTTTATATATTTCAATAGAAACCAGACATTAAAAGAACAATCCTAGCGACACAAAACATTACAAAAAGAACATAATTCAATAATTGCGACGCAGGAATTTTATGTTTGAGTTCACAATGAACAGTAAATGCATAATTAGATGCATTCTCAAATAGCATACCGATAGGCAGTAACAAGGAGATAAAATCGAAGACCAAAAACAACGATTGTAGCAAAATAAACATTTGACAAAACGAACAACTAATAATTCTACGATGATATTCGTATTTCTATACCAAACAGACAAAGATTAAACTTTTTCATTATTGTTAGTGAGCAACCTGCATGTGACACGTGTACATTTTATTAATAAATGAACGCGGAATTCTAGCTAGATACCTAGTATATAATACGCTAGCATCTTTAGGTACGTTCATTCTCAGCCAGTCCAACTATGTTAGGTACACGTGGTATAATAAAGATGCAACTTTCTTAGTAAGAAAGAAAAGTAATAGTTAATTTTAAAAGATAATCGCCGTAGTAGGCGGTAAAAGTATTAAATAATACCGACTATATAGAAATATATCGCCGTACAAAATCACTAGCAGAAGGTTATAGTAGAAAATAGAAAGAAATGAAAAAGAGAAGGGTGTGAATTCGTTCCATAAGTCAGCCAAAGCAGATTATTAGCAATAATTACCAGTAGCACTTAATTACCATAGTGGCATTTAAAAAAGCTTATCGCGAAGCAGTACGATCAAGGTGACCTAGGCACGTCGTTAGTGGACGTGAGGTCATAAATCGCAAAATACAAAGAATGCGATCGACGAATGTGACCTTAGCGCGTCTTTAGAGGACACGTGGCCGCAGTCGAACGATTATAACTCGTTACTTGTGCGGTTGATACACAGTAATTATCACACGCGGTAACAGAAAAAGTTATAATATAGAAATGCTTACCAAGCGTAGTAAGACAAAATTTGTCTGTTGTGACCGGCTCAACACAATACCGACCTTCCGAGCACAACAGAACAAAAAGAGAAAATGTCTATTGTGATCAGCACAACACCACCGACTTTCCGAGCACAATAGAACAAGCAAAAAGAAACAATAGGTAAATGCCACTAAAATAACTACACACTGCTTTGGAACGACTTCACACATACACAAAAATTAAAAAAAAGAAGACTCACCGGCAGCGGATTCTCAACAAAACCCTACCTATAATATTCCCGTGGGCGCCACTGTAACGTAAAAAGTACCTATCGGGTGTGTGCTGTTACGATATCCCTACTAGGGGGTGTCTAAATGAGAAGCGTGGTTAAATGTTACAATAAAAATTGATTTAATTGCCAAATAAATTTTATACATCAATTAGCAAGCGTTACTTAAATGAAAAAGATTACGATTTATGTGATATTTAGAAAAATTAACACAGGGTCGCGTAGTTCGGCGAGGGGTGGGGTTTGTGTGGAGAATCCAGCTGCCGATGGTCCAGGAGATGTTGGTGACTTAACTCGGATGTAGCCGCCGCAAGAAAGGGCGCGCGAAGCCAACGCGTCCGCTTATATAGAGGCTCGCAGTGCGGTGGGGACGGAACATGCAGGCAGCCGGAAGGCGGTGTCGTCCCGACGTCACAGCGACGTCACATAGTTATGGATTAAAATGTAATGGAGAAATAGTTACAAAGAAAATTGATGTCGCTCAGACATTTAACAACTTCTTCATAAATATACCAGTGAAAACAACCAAGTGTTTAGACTCATGCCCAAGCAAAGCAGAGATATTAGTTAGGGGCAATGTGAATGAGTGTGATGTGCTGTTTAATTTTAAATACATTGACACCAATGACATCCTCAAGACATTCAAAACCATCAATATTAAGAAATCTATTGACTTATGGGGTATTTCAGTTAAACTTGTTCACCAAATCATTTTTAGCATAGCTCCATATTTAGCTGCAATATTTAATAGATGCGTGGATAAAGGGGTATTTCCTGATTTAATGAAACACAGCAAGGTGATACCACTTTTCAAAAAAGGATCCAAGAGCGACCCTAGTAACTTTCGGCCAATTTCTATCTTGCCTGCGATCAGTAAAATTTTTGAAAAGGTTATTTTGCATCAGTTAAAGAGCCACTTTCTCACAAATAATTTATTGCACAGTGAGCAGTATGGTGTGGTGACGGATTAAGAATACGGATTGTCACCACCCCATATCATCCCTTGGGTGTCGTAAGAGCCGACAGAGGGAGCATATTATTATGCATAGAACAGCACTGTAAGAGAAGGAAAACTTGATACAAACCCTATACCAACCCGTTTGGCCAGCGTGGTATAGTAGGCCAATTCCTTCTTTCAAAGGAGAGGCCTAGGCCTGCAGTGGACTGTTATAGGCTGATGATGATGAGCAGTATGGCTTCACTAAGGGTCGCTCCACCGTTGATGCCGGTGTAACTCTATTAAAACATATTTTTAACCCTTGGGAAAATTCGAAGGATGCCATTGGTGTTTTTTGCAACTTGTTAAAGGCTTTTGATTGTGTTGAACATGATACACTTTTACGTAAACTCAAGCATTATGGTATTCGAGATAGCGCACTCAATCTTGTTGCCAGTTACCTTAGAGATAGAGTACAATTCTACAACAAATTACCTCTGGAAATAATGATTTACCTCTGCACAAATTTAAAACCACTACTAGGAATTTTATTTTAAAAAGGGGTTATAACACTATTAAAGAATTTCTAGATGACAAGACGTCATGGGTCTAGTTGTTTTTTTAAATGCACCATTATTGTTATTTTTATGACTGTGTAAAACACTCTCTTCTTAATTAGTAACATGTTAAGTGGAGGTGCCTTGTGAACACTCATGATGTTTGCAGGGTTTGTATATTTTTTTTATGATTTGTTGAATCTAGTGTATCAGTTTTTATACCTGATCTAATCATTGTTCACTTGTCACCTTTACAAAATTATTTAATCTATTGGTTGCTGATACAGTTATACTGCTGTCGCTATAGTGTTTTGTTGTTGTACTATTCAAATTTATTTTTCATATCCATTTAATTCTAATCAGTGTAGCGAAGTGTTTTGGCTGTGTCAGCAATCATGGTACCACAAATTGTAAGATTAAGATTCTGATTTAAAAAGAGTGGCATGAGTTTCTTCCAGGCTCTTCTCATAGCCCTACCATCCCGAACCTGGTTGTAAAAAAAAAATTGACGTTCAAAAGTGTTGCTTTTGTAACCTATATGAATAAATGAGTTTGAATTTGAATTTGAATAACTTTCAAAGTTTAACATTATGCGTATACACTGAATTGTTTCAGAATTTAGAGCACGCACACATTGCTCTAAAAAGTTTTCAAATTAATACATACCTAATAATGAACTTACATATGATACATAATAATATTGAGTTTGTAATGAAATGCGATTAACGGTTGTACAAATAATAACTAAGATACAAATGATGAGCAGCAGGACACTAAAACATGTCAATGTCTATTTGACAGTTTTAACTGCACGATGTCGTAGTTTTCGACTCGCAAATTAACAGTGATCTAAAGTTATGAGTTAAATGCCGATATGGTATTATTGGTAAGACCAATATATAAATGGTTGTTCTCAATCTAGATAGAAACGTCTGCGACACAGTTATGATTCTTAGTGCGATCTTTATCTGAAAACGTTGATGATTAAATATCTGCAAGGGGCAAAACTATTCATCAGATAACATGAGAAACGCGTGCAATTGTATTTAGCTACCTTTCTCGGCGGCCTACTACAGTTTCGCTTTATTTATTTATTCGAGAGTTTCTGGTATAGCATAGTGATTTGCTAATTAATGTGACGTAGTCTTGGCGACAACGTTTTCCTTTTCGCCTAGCACTCAATGTTAATTGTGGTAATGGTAACTATGGTATGATTTTCTATTTTATTAGATCATAATTTATACACCGCTTGTTTGGAAAACATAATTATAACTTTAGTATATAAAATATTACAGTATTCAGCGGGGGGGTAAAGCGGTAGAGATTCCAGAACTCTACAATTTATTCTTTTCTCCATATTCTTATCATTTTCTATATCAAATTGCCTCCCTCCGATAGCTGGCCATCGGCTGGCGTCCTTGCTTTACTTTATATAAAGCAGTTAAAGTATATTCTCAAATAATGTAGCACATAAAAATCGTGTACCTAAATCACATTTAAGAGAACTTCCACATCGCTGGAAGCAGACGTTGCAAGTTCAATGAAGAGCGTGTCACGCATCAGTCCGCCTCTCGACCGACAAACGGACACGTAGGCAATAACATCGAGTCCTATCCACAACTTTACAAATTAAATAGATAAGCAATAATAGTCCTTAAGACAAACGTCAGAAGAATTTAATTTTTAATTTCTATCTGCAGATCATAACATTGTGACGTACCTGCGTTATGAGTTGAACAGTTTGACAGGTGATGCAATTTTAAGTAGGTAACTAGAGTGCTGATATGGGTATCCAATATTTGTGTTTGTTTGTAAATGTCATGATATAGTGAGGTCACACTAATTTATTGTCTCGTTGACATTTAATAGACATTTTTTTATATATTGACTGGCAAGTAATACTTAAAAACATAAAGACAAGTTCAGTATTGCGGGAATATTATAAGTATATCCTAAACAACACAGGACAGTATAAGCTAAACAAAAAATCACCAACCTAACATTTACCCGTCATCTGATGATGCTACTGGGACGATGCTAGGATGATTTTATCTGGATTTCACAGATTGTATTCGTTTTCTTACGGAACAACTGCCTTCTGAACTAAGGCGAGCAATATTCAATAGTAAGACTGTATCCTGAATCACTGAATCCACTAAAGACAGACTGCATGGTCATGACAACCTTGCATGCACATCAAGATATATTATGTTGTTCTATCCCATTATGAAAGTCTAACAAACTGCTATGATAGAAACCAAAAGGCTGATCTAAAATTCCACGTATAAGTGATGTAACCATTGAAACATCCACACACAACCCATATCTGGTCAGTATACTGTCCAAATAGCAGTCACGTACGACAGGATAGATTTAGGTCCCCGTAGATTTAATATAATAATTCTATAATGCGTTGCGTGTGGAGCGAACGGTGCGTGCAATGTGTGCAAGTTTGCTCTTTTTTAATCAATAATTAATAGAATAGATAGTAGTGACCACACGAATGACATAGTACAAAAGATATGCATATGACGACGGGTAGCCTGATTTTTGGCCAGTGTCAATGCTACACAGTTCTATGCGGGCACAGGTGGGTCTCTTTGCAATGAATACACACTGAGTACAATACACAGAGTTTATTCGAGGACAGAAAAAAGAGTATATTCACAATCTAAATATGCACACGTGGCTCCGATGAAAAGTGGACTATGTACTCGACTAAGCACACTGATCACCGATAAGTTAAGATTGTAATGGTTCGATGCGTGATAATGCATCCGCAGCGATATTATCACGTATCGAACAAATTGACATGCCATCTCCAATTAACTACGCTGATTTAGCAAGATGCCAATCTAACTATGAAGAATTCATGAGTCTACGCGACAACAAGAGTTTGAAAAAAAGCATAATGTTTCCGGGTTCAACAATAAGGATCAACTGCGACATTTCGACAGGAAAGAATAGTCCTTATTTACCAGAAAAATTTCGTAGACTACTTTTGGAAACGCGGCGAAGTCGGACGTATGTTGGCTACACTTGTTTCCTCCGCTATGTCTGTCACCACAGAGTACTTTTGTATAACTATAATAGAGACCTATCTTAACTGTCAAACCGAGGAATAGATAATAAGCGCCATCTATATGTTGAAGTCACCGAGTTTAAAACGATATGCTATAGATGCTTATGTAGTTATTGATGTGCATGTTATAGGTATTATACATACTATACTGTATACTCATAGCCATTCTCATAGGTAGTTATTTTAGTATTACAAATTCTAAAAACATAGTTCTCTTATTGAATTGCATTTAATTTACTCTTGTAATAAAATACAGGAGTAGATTAAATGAAGTGCTAAAATTAAACAACCATCAAACGTAAAAATGTACTTAGAATTTGTAATACTGCATGTGTTTTAGACAAACAAATAAATAAAACTGCAATCATGTTATTTTTTACTCCTTTTATTAAATTTGGTAAATTGCTGTTTCGCCTTTAATTGGAATATGTCCTCATAATCTCCACAATCTTTTCTGCCGTTTAATATATATTAAATTCTTGCAGTGATTGTGAATAACAAAACGACAAGTTATATTAATTACCAACTACGCCTGAATATCCAGGAACACAACACTTTTTATCAGACATGATAATAAGTAGGTACACAAAATAGTCAAAATTAAACAATGTTCTTTTAGCATGTAATTCACAAGCACTTAAACGCGTAAACCAGAGGAACCGTAGCTCAACTCAACGGATAAGATTCGAAAAACACTTGATACAGAATTCACAGCAAATTAGAACAAAATAATGCCCACGCATCAAAGATACGGCAGCCATTGCTGTTTTCAAAACATACCGTCCATAGATTATACAGAATATAGATGACATTAACAGATAACAAAAAAATATATGCCAATTTTATAACAATGCCATCTATGAATTGAAGTAGAATAGTTTCTACACATTATAATACTACTAAGTTCAGAAGTCTAATAAGTTAATAGGTTTGTATGACTTATTTTACTCTATTCTAAATGGCCTCCTTATATCTAATGGTCTGCCATATTTAATGTATTAAGATTGTAGACCCTGGTCTGTCACCAAAGTGCCCGCTGACAGCTCCACGTTCGCTTATAAAAACATCAAATGACATTGACAGCTGTCAACTGCCAACCTCAGTGTTGCCTACCATCGTAACCGAATACGCCCAAATCGATTAAGATTTGATGTTCCGTTTTTTAATCTCCTGCACATACATATAAGTACGTGGACTTGGTATCAGTTGACTTATTAGCAGGCAAGGCGGTAGTGAACTAAGGTTTTTAGGACCTTATTGACTATTGAGATCTGCTTAGATTTTCAAGGATTATTTGAAGTTATGATTTTATCCATCTTGTTTTTCTATGTCGTTGTTGTATTTACTTTTTTATATTTTATAGACTCACGCCTGCATCCCCGAAGGGGTAGGCAGAGGTGTAATATTACACCCACATTTCGACATGAATTTTTAGGTCCCACGTAATAGGGGGCGAGCCAATTGCCGTACGGGGCACATTACCAGACTCCGTGCTGCTACTGAGAATTTCCTAACGGAAAAACCCAATAGCACTTTGCCCGACCCGGGAATCGAATCCAAGACCTCCCAATCCCACGCGCACATTCATGCCTCGAGACCAATGAGGCACTCGATGTTCTGTGTTCATTGAAAAATCGTAAACAACCATTGCAATTGAACAAAAAAGCTCTTACCTGCCATGAATTTTTTTGAATGTCGTTTGGAGTTGCAACATTACTAGACACTACGTAACGTAAGTTAAAGGAAATTGAGAAACCAGAGGAGTACTTTTCTGAACTATAAGATGCTGTTGATATATTCCAAAGAAAAAGCGCACATTTAGCCCTATTCTCGAATAAAGTACGAAAATCTACTATCTTGTTCACTTGTAATCAAGATGTTTACAATATGATCCCGATTTTCCTGTTCTGAGTCTTATTACATTAGGAGGTTTCGAATTCCAAGCCCACGATTGACATTGGAATTTGGAAATAAAGTTGAGAAATTATATATCCGCAGTTGTTATGTGTAGGAGATGTCGTGAAAATGTATTAAATAATAACCCTCTGATCTCAATGACACTAACTTTGTTTTAAGGAACTGTATTACACATTATCATCATAATCCTAGCGCTGTTCCGGTTGCGTTCCCAAACCTACGCCTTGGAGCTCGGGGTTCACTTTCCGGCTGTATCTCCTCCAATTCGCACGGTCTTCAGCATTCCTGGTGGTTAGGCGATTGGCACGCACATCATCCCTTACGACGTCAAGCCAGCATTTCTTTGGCCTTCCCCGTTTACCGGGGGCCGGCGGAGGTAGCATGGCAAGACATTTGTTACCTACGTAAGGTGCCGGTCGACGTAAGACGTGGCCACACCAGCGTAACCGACACTCTTGCAGTTTGTCAGCAATGTCACGGACATGAAGGGTACCCCGGATGCGGGCGTTCCTAATGCAGTCCATCCGCGTGACTCCACACGTTCAGCGCAGCATGTTCATCTCCGTGACATGCAGACTCTGCTTATGTCGCTCAAGCACAGCCCACGTCTCATTGCCATATAACTGGACAGATCTAATTATGGATTTATAGACCTGTCTTTTGAACGTGCATTTTGGGGTCACAAGTGACACCGCTCACCTCACGCTATTTGGCCCAGGCTGCCGAATTTCATGCCTTGACGTCGCAATCGAGGTGACCAGACGCGTGAAGTTCTGATCCCAAGTAGTTGACCTGGTCCTTTCGCTCGGCAATGTCTCCGCCTATGCGAATTGACGCGGGATCTGTACTGTTGCAGGCCAAGTACTCGGTCTTCGCCACGTTTATTTTCAGACCGCCGTTCTCAAGTGACTCCTTCCACGCATTCACACGCCGCTCAAGCGTCCCCTGTCCGCATCCGCCAGCGCGATATCATCAGCATACATGAGCAGCCATGGGGGCTACTCATGTGAGTTTCTGATGCTGTCTGACAGTACGTCTAATATCACACGAAATATGTACGGACTGAGGACGGAAACTTGGTGGACCCCGACGGTGATGGGAAATGATTTTGTGTCGCCAACAGCAGTCCGAACTACAGAATCGGAATTTGAGTACATTTCTCGGATGATATCAGTATATGCTTCTGGTACTCCTTTGGATCTTAGAGCCCACCAGATCATCTCTCGCGGCACACAGCCGAAGGCCTTCTACATGTCTAGAAACAGAAGATACAGATGCGTGTCCTTCGATCTGTACCGCTCCATGACGATCCTGAGGGCGAAAATTGGGTCCATGGTTCCGTGACCAGGGCGAAACCCATATCGACATTCCGAGACTGAGGTATCCTGTCGGATCCGAGAGTCGATTATTCACTTAAAGAGCTTTAGGGTATGGGACATCACCTTAATACCGCAGCAGCTACTACACTCCTTGACCGAACTCTTGCCTTTGAAGACTGGAGTGATGATATTCAATCTGCATTGGTTTGGGATTTTTCCGGTAAGGAGTATGCCATTAAATAGATTAGTAAGGGTGCCCACACCTCGCAGGGCCATTGCCTTCCAGGCCTCAATGGAGACGCCATCGGTTCCGACACCTTTCCGATTCTTCATGTGGCGAAGGGCCCTCTGGACTTCTTTAGGCGTAACCGGCGGCACTAGTCCTTGGTTCGGAGGTAGTTCCGGTGGCTGCACCTCTTAATGCTGCTTGTTAAGCAGCTCGTGGAAGTACTAGTGCCATCTCTCCTTCACCGAGCGGGATGCGTATAATAGGTCCTCAGAGCCTTTAACACAGCGACACTTAGTAATGTCCTATGCCGCTTTGACCCTGGGACGTGCCAACTTGTATAAGAGCTTCTGCCCCTCAGACGATTCCAGCTTGGTCTAAAGCGGTTCCAAATGGTCTCGTCTGGCTCTGGCTACAGGCCTCTTAGTGGCACATTATCATTCGCAGTTCAGACAGAGTAGACGTGTCTAAGTTGTAATA
Source organism: Euclidia mi (assembly GCA_944739405.2). Taxonomy (NCBI): domain Eukaryota; kingdom Metazoa; phylum Arthropoda; class Insecta; order Lepidoptera; family Erebidae; genus Euclidia; species Euclidia mi. The sequence continues at coordinate 47,808,341 of OX123186.2, read as the reverse complement.
TTTATATGTACATGTTTAAATACATTTATTAATTACGTGACCTATTACCGTTATAACTTTAAGTGAAGTGTGCAAAAAAACTATGATTCACAAGTGAGCGACATCAAATATGGCTTACATTGAAAATAGCCTTTTTAACCGAAGCACAAAGACGTGTCGCAGTCCTCCAAGCACTCCTCAGCCACAAGAACATGCCGCTGAGGAGAAGTTACAGGTCCTCACCTCTATCGACATCAATTATTGGATGTCAACCATAGAAGTAGCCCTAAATGAAGTGAGCCAGATTGCCGCTGACGGTAAGCTGAACACAGAGCAAAAATAAACATCAATGCTCTGGCGCGAAAGGTTGGTAAGGGTGTTACCCAGATGGCTGTGCACTATCAGTTATTAAAAGAAAAGGCCATAATGATTAAAACATCTTTAGACGCTAGAAAAGAGAGAGAGAAGACCTTGCCGTACGTATTGATGACTTTAAAAAGTATATTAAGGAGACAATACAAGAATCTTGCTCAAAACCTGCAGCCCAAAATATTTCCTATGCCGATGTTGTAAAGACCAATAAATCCAGTCACCTACGACCTTCAAATCTAAGTTCGATTGCAATATATCCTAATGACAAGGAGAAATCTAGCGACGACACCAAAACACTCGTCCAAAAGATAATATGTCTGGAGCAAATGAAGTTGCACGTGAGGGGATTGCGGAAGACCAGGAACGGAAGCATTATTATCAGCACCGAGTCAAAGGATGACATCGAAAAACTCCGGTGTTCAACTCAACTGAGTAGTTCGGGATTGAAGGTAGAAGACCCCCACAAAAGAAGACCTAGGATAGTAGTTGTTGGTGTACCGTCGGCCCTATGTGACCAAGATGTCTATGACTGCATTTTTGAACAGAACCTGACCGATAAGATACCTACTTTGTCACGTGAGTCCTTCTTACCAAGCATTAAGTTGAGTCACAAATGAGGTAAAAAAGACGCATCGACATGTAACTTTATTATAGAAGTACCTGCCAACATTAGGAAAGTCCTCATTAACCAGGCTAGAGTCTTTATCAGCTAGACGTCTTGCCCCGTTCGCGACTTTACCCTTGTGACCAGGTGCTTCAAATGCTAACAATATGGACATGCGGCGAAGACTTGCCGCGAGACCAATCAGACGTGTGGACTTTGCGGTGAAGTAGGACATGAGACAAAGAATTGCAACAAGAAAGACGAGACGCCGAAATGTGCAACTTGCTTGCGTTTTAAAAACCAAGTAACCACAAAACTGGTGACCTCGAATGCCCAGCGAAGAAAATTGCAGAATCGAGGTATATCAATTCCATAGATTATAATAAGGGCGCCTAAGAGCGTCGCCTATTACCATATTAGTCTTGAGCTAGCTTGTAAGAGTCTATAAGTTTTAATTCATATTTACTTTTATTATAACATATGGCTAATCAATTAATTAAAGATATATAAAATAAGCAATACTGAAAATTGCAGACATTATCTTGCCGATTTCAATAACCCACTAACCATACTAAATCAAAACATCCGCAGTATATATAAAAACATAGATAGTCTAGGCGTTTTCTTACAAAGGCTTAATACCAAGTGTGATATAATAATCCTCACGGAAAGCTGGCTTTCAAACAGAAATAAGAACATACCGACATTACCAGGCTATAATGGTGACGACAGAAAATTTTCTTTAAACCAGAACGATGGCATAGTGGTATAAACAAAAAAAGGTTTGCACCTTACTGTCGAAGAGCCAACTGTCCAAGAATGCAATTGTCTTATTATTAAAATCGGTTCGGAGATCGCAATAATAGCTATTTATAGGTCTCCTTCCTTTAGAAATTTAGAAGTATTTAATAACGCATTAGATATTATTTTACAGAGCCTATATTCCATTCCTAATATTATTATAATTGGCGACCTAAATATTAATATTAAATCTGAAAATTGTGATGCTGGAACCCAAGATTATCAGAACCTTTGTGCATATCATGGGATTTTGCCTACTCACACATTTCCAACACATCAAAGTGGGTCATGTTTAGATCGCGTCATGCTCAAAACTAGGCTTCCGTGTTTAACACTTGTTACTAACTCAACAATAACAGACCACTGCGCGATTTTGTTTACGCTTGAATTAATGCATTCTAAGCATCATTCGCGTCCGCGGCACAGGTCAAAACTTAATATGACTAACCTAGAACGTGATTTATGCAATATTGACTTTGGCCCAGTTTACGATTCTGCTGATGCTACCACTTCTATGTCTTATGTTATTACAACATAGAAACAGCTTTTTTAAAAAACACCAATGTTATCAATTTGAGTAACAAAAATTATAATATTAAACCGTGGATAACACCTGGCCTTATTAAGTGCATTCGTCACCGTGATAGACTACATAAAAGAGCTAAGCAAAACCTAAATAATTTAACGCTACAAACAATCTATAAACGATATAGAAACTTCTGCAATAATGTGCTATGAAGAACAAAAATCGAGTATGACAAATCTCAAATATCAGAAGCCGGAAATAACACTAAGTGATTGTGGAAGTACGTTAAGTCTGTTACATATGAGAGACTGATTTAGAGTTCGACGCATACAGACGTCCTCATCAAAATTACTTGAAATAACAATTAAAATAAAGTGACCTAGTTTTAGTGATTTACCGTACTATGCACATTCTAGTTACAGTGATGTCATAATAAAACGGATAAAGTATTAGTGTTTGTATACACGTGTATGTATATGTGTTTCTAAAAATGGATAGCAGCCCCTTTAACACGAGTAGTAAAACGTGCCGCTCTCCACCACCGATGTCGTCTCAGAAGCCCAAGAGTGAGCAAAGTGAAAAGATGGAAGTTGTTTCGACACCCGATATGCACAATTGGTTGGATCTTATTGACCAGTATCTAAATGAGATCTGTTCCATTGCATCTGACGGTAAACTAAACACAGACCAAAAAATCAAAATCAATTCCTTGTGCCGTAAGGTGACACAGCAAACTGCACACATGTCTGTACACTACCGGTCCTTAAAGCAAAAGGCAATTCAGACGCATTTCTCCCTCAAAGCCCTAGCCCTGACTGACCTTAAGGTAGCAGTACAGCAATCTACCAAACAAAATATGAGTAGCACATCTTTTGCGGACATGGTCAAGAAGGGTACCAACAACTTTATTCGTCCTAGCACTTTGAGCTCCGTTGCGATCTATCCCAGCGATAGTTCTAAGACGAGTGACGATACCAAAAACTTGGTTCCAAATATAATATGTCATGAGGAATTGAATCTTAAAGTTCGAGGCGTTCACAAAACAAGAAATGGAGGTGTGATAATCAGCACTGAGTCCACTCAAGACATAATAAAAGTGAAGGAAACTGTTCAGCTTGCTTCAAAAGGCCTTACCGTTGATGAACCACAGAAGCGCAAGCCCCGCATTATAGTTTTAGGAGTTCCTACATCCATGGATGAGAATGAGGTCTTGAGATGAATTTACGAGCAAAATGTAGCTGAGAAAATTCCTTCTTTGACACGAGAAGTATTTATGACCTCTATAAGACTGAGTCACAAATCAGGCCAGAGGAATGCGGCTACGTGCAACTACATCATTGAGCTACCCGCAAACATACGTAAAGCCCTTATTACGCAGGACAGAGTATATGTAAACTGGACATCCTGCCCTGTGAGAGACTTCACTTTCGTCACAAGGTGTTTCAAGTGTCAGCAGTATGGGCATGCATCTAAAACATGCAAATCCACGACATCTACTTGTGGCCATTGCGGAGAAGAAGGTCATTCAATCCAGGACTGCACGAAGAAAGCAGAGTCTCCCAAATGTGCAACATGCCTGCGCTTTAAGAAGCCCCATGAACACAAGACTGGAGATGTCGAATGCCCAGCTAAAAAAGCAGCCGAAAACAGGTACATCTACTCCATAGATTATGTTGGCGCCTAAGAGCGCCACACACTTAATTGTTTGTAAGCACTTTTATTATAAGTTTTTGTTATGGATGTAGAGTTAATTACGGAATTAGATAATATATTTGTACTCGCAGCACAATCATGTGAGGTCGAGGTGTGCAGAAAGTATCTTTCCAGCTACCAAAACTCACTAACAGCACTAACACAAAATATTCGCAGTGTTTCCAAAAATATAGACAGCTTTAATGTTTTCTTAAGTAGACTAGACTTTGCATGCGACATAATAGTGCTGATGGAGTGTTAGATATCTAACCGACAAAGCAACTTATTAGAAACCAGGGATACAATACATATTACACAACAATAAACCACAATCAGAATGATGGAATTGTTGTCTGTGCCAAATCCTCGCTAAAAGTGACTATCGCACAACCAATTTTACAGGAGTGTAATTGCTTAGTGATTAAAATTGGCCCCAACACAACAATTATTGCTATGTTTAGATCGCCAGCGCAACGGAATTTAGACGTATTCCAAAATTCCCTCCATAGTACACTTCAGGCGCTTTGATCTATCCAAAATGTAATACTAACAGGCGATATAAATATTAATATTGGATCTGAATATCATGATACAGGTACCGAAGACTATCTTAATATCTGCGCATACTATGGGCGACTACCGGCTCACACACTGCCTACACATAATAGTGGTTCATGTATCAATCATATGTTTGTAAAATCTAATCATCAATATTGTTTAGAGATTGGCTAATAAGCTGGGAAGGTTGTTTGCAGAAGGCAGTGGAAGCGATTAATTCATCCAGTCTGGTCTAGCCAAGGAAAAGGTCTAACCTAAAAATAATCACAAAAGCGCGCGAGAAGGCAAAAAGCGTGGACTAGCAAAAAATCAACGTGTCGTCAAAAATTTTTTTCGAGAACAAGAGTGAGTGAATGATTTGACAGTTCATAGTGTGACCATAGTCTTCTGACTATGGTATTTTCAACAGACAAAGTAACACACTACTAAACTGATATAATCGATTTGACTTATCACAAAAAATATTTCTATTTCAAATATCCACCCGCCCCGGACCGGCCTACCGGTCCGCTAGTCACTTGGTAGACGTGACAACGTTGCAACCGCTCTCCTCAGAATCGAACCGTCCACCAAGACCTCAGCAAATCGGGGAACTCCATCAGCCCCAGTTACCAAACGAAGAATGCGCCCCCTGCGCCATCTGAGTGGCGGAAGGTTAGCCTCCTTGATGAAAATGAGGTCTCCAATTTTGGGTGGATTGGTCTTGTCGGTCCACTTAACGCGTTGCTGGAGCATGTGCAAATATTCCAAATTCCAGCGTTTCCAAAAGTTCTGAGTAATCTGGCGTACCAATTCAAAACGCGAGAGACGATTAGGTCTCGTATCAATATAAGGGTACTCAGGCAAGGCGACAAGTGGGCGACCAATCAAAAAATGGCCCGGCGTAAGGGCTTCCAAATCATTTGGATCTGAGGAGATCGGGCACAATGGCCTAGAGTTCAAAACGGCCTCAATCTTACAAAACACAGTTGCGAGTTCCTCAAATGTAAGGAAAGATTCACCGATTGTCCTGCGCAAATGTGTTTTGGCCGATTTTACAGCGGCCTCAAATTTACCACCCCAGTGTGGACAATTTGGTGGGAAAAACAACCAATATATCTCACGTCGGGCAAGCCTATCGCCTATATCAGCCTTGTTGGTTTCAAGGAAATTAACAACGTCATTCAAATAATTATAAGTGCCCTTGAAGTTAGTACCGCAATCAGAACGGATTAAGGAAGGCAGCCATCTGCGGGATACAAATCTGTCAAATGTGGTGTAACGGGTTCTGGTAGTAAAACGCAGAAAAGGTTCTATGCGTTTATTTGCCGAGTATTGTCTCACTTCCTATGCCGAGTATGACCGAACAACAACACGACACTGGCCTGAACACTAAGGGCTGCAGTCTCCCACGCTGTTCCCTCTGGTAGTGTGTAGGCAGGCTGCTCGAAGGCTGCGCGTAGCGGTAGATCCTCGCAGGCCGTTGGTTCAGCTGGCAGAGGCCGGCGGTACGAGTACGATGAGCAGGGCAGGTCAGACTCTTCGGCAGAGGTGACGCCAAAGGCGATGCAGAAAAGTGTAGCGGTCTAGGAGCGTAGCCGGAGTCTTAAGGTGAACCTGGAACCTGAAGGAAAGCAGCATTAGGAGAGCCACAACCTATAGAGTCAGGCAGGTGGCGTCAGCCGGCCTCAGCTAGCAGGTAGAGAGATGAGCAGTACGCTAACGCAGTAAATGTAGTGCTTACCCGTAGCTGGGACCAGGATATACGTAGATACGACGTAGGGTCAGTAGGTACGCTTAGTTATAGTAGGTAGGTAGTAGAAGCGACGTTAGACTAGCGGTGCCGGCCTCTCTGTCGGCCCCTTTATATACCGGGCCCTCCATCAGAGTTCGTGTTGGCGAAGCTTGACCAAATATGGGCAAAACTTACGAGCGCGGACGATGGCCTTCCCTGATTGGCCGAGCGTATGGACGGTATTATGACGTACACTCGGTAGGTACCGGTCATACGTTACAATACCGCCCGCCTTAGGAGAGGATTTTACGTGGCTAACAAGGAAAATCCGACTAGCTGCGTTAGGTCTATGAGTCCGCTACTGTCCAAGCTAAGACGGCATATAGAGAGAAGGAAGGGAAAGTATTCTACGGTTTGTAACAAATAGTTAGGCACCATAGTGTATAAGTTTTAGGTCCTTAATGTGCTAACTTTTCGCGTTCGGATAATCGCTTTGACGGTGACAGCCTAGCAAACAGCTGATTCATTATCGAGAGATAAATAATTATAGTTTCGGTAGCACCTTGAGTACGTCGGCGGATTTCATTTAATAACCGGTAGTCATAATCGTACGGTGTGAAATCGTCTATTTATTTAGTGGTGAGTTCTTCCCATGTATTGAAATATTCTTTTAGGCCGCGGTACCAGTGAAGTGCGTTACCGGTGAAAATTTCGGAGGCATATGATACAATTTTTGTGGAAGGTAGATTACGCGCGGTTTGGAATTCGGTTACGCGTTGTAGGAACGCTCGGACGCATCCCGTACCGTCGTATTTTAGCTTAGACAGTTCGCTAACTCTCAAATGCTCGCAATGCAATACTGGGGCTAACCCTGCCTGCGTCGAGGTAGACGGCGCAGGTTGGACCTCTGCCACAGCATCAGCTGAGCGAACAGCTGATTGCTCAATGGCGGACAGCTCCGCCGAGAGCTTGTCGAACCGGCTGCACAATTCGGTAATTCGTTTTGAATACGCCGTAGGACGTTCCATCCTACGGAGTCTGTGGAAAATGTGGTTGTGCAGTGCGGTAGACCTCCTAGCTAGGTTCGCGTCGTAAGAAATGGTTAATAAATTCACTCGCTTGGCCAGCTCAGAGACGGCCTCGCTAGCGCCCTCGAAGTCCACCGCTATGGCTAGACCCGACTCCAAAATGTCATCATTTGGAATGGCTTCCAGTAATTTAGGGAGCTGCTTCCGCAGACCTAGGACAGAGGAAGCCGGCTCCTCACCTCTAATCGCGACCTCGTAAGCTAACTCGTTCTTATTTAAAAGAAAGTATTGTATGGGGTGTGAGCCCATTGTGTATGTAATAAATAAGCTGCGTAAGTATAAACTACACACTACACTTAGTGCGTAAGCGTTCCGCCCTTACAAATGGCCTACTTTACGATTAGGCGTAAAAGTTCGACCGTTAGGACTAATTAGAAAGAAAAGATAGATTCAAATTTGCGAACTATTACGTAGTAGGTAGTTACACTAAAAGGTAGACAATTAGTACAACAATACGTACCGGTTCGCTGTAGCCGCACCTCCTCGCTTACAATGATGGAGACCTGCTAGAAGAGAACTCGAGCACGGAAAGCGAGAAAATAACCCACGTAGGCGCCACTGTAGCGGGTTCTGGTAGTAAAACGCAGAAAAGGTTCTATGCGTTTATTTGCCGAGTATTGTCTCACTTCCCTTGCCACGAGTATGACCGACCAACAACACGACACTGGCCTGAACACTAAGGGCTGCAGTCTCCCACGCTGTTCCCTCCGGTAGTGTGTAGGCAGGCTGCTCGAAGGCTGCGCGTAGCGGTAGATCCTCGCAGGCCGTTGGTTCAGCGGGCAGACGCCGGCGGTGCGAGTACGAGGAGCAGGGCAGGCCAGACTCTTCGGCAGAAGTGACGCCGAAGGCGATGCAGGAAGTGTAGCGGTCTAGGAGCGTAGCCGAAGTCTTAAGGTGAACCTGGAACCTGAAGGGAAGCAGCATTAGGAAAGCCACAACCAATAGAGTCAGGCAAGCGGCGTCAGCCGGCCTCAGCTAGCAGGTAGGGAGATGGGCAGTACGCTAACGCAGTAAATGTAGTAACTCACCCACAGCTGGGACCAGGATACACGTAGAATGTATATGGATATAGCGGTATAGAATAGAGTAGCGGTAGTAGGTTAGTGAAGAGTAGCGGTGACGGCCTCTCTGTCGGCCCCTTTATATACTGGGCCCTCCATCAGTTCGTGTCGGCGCATTACCAAATATAGGCAAAACTTACGAGCGCGGACGATGGCCTTCTCTGATTGGCCGAGCGTATGGACGGTATTATGACGTACACTCGGTAGGTACCGGTCATACGCTACAATACCGCCCTCCTTAGGAGAGGATTTTACGTGGCTAACAAGAAAAACCGACTAGCTGCGTTAGGTCTATGAGTCCGCTACTGTCCAAGCTAAGACGGCATATAGAGAGAAGGAAGGGAAAGTCTTCTACGGTTTGTAACAAATAGTTAGGCACCATAGTGTATAAGTTTTAGGTCCTTAATGTGCCAAAACCCAATAGAATTGCCAGACGCGTCCGACAACTCGTAAACGAGAGGCGAATTTTTATTTATCACTGTGCACTTCACGAATTTAGGGGCTAGTTTCTTACAGAAGGACTTATCCTTGTCGCTCTGATAAAAAGTCCTTTTCCACACAGTGTCTCCCACATTAAACTCAGCTGGTTTACGGCGTAAATTATACGTTTGGGAATTCCTAGCATGAGCTTGAATGAGGAGTGCCTGAACTTTGTCAAGTATGCCTGATAAGTGACCTATGTTTTCTGCGTAATCGTCCCTAGGTATGTATATTATATCATCAGCGTCCGTGTCGACATAGTGTGAGCCGCATGGAACTAATTCACGTCCATAGACTAAAAAACTAGGTGTATAGCCCGTGACTTCATTAACTGCAGTATTTAATGCAAACTGCACCTTAGGTAGGAGAATGTCCCATAATCTCTGGTCATTTCCTACAAACGCCGGTAAGGTAGAACCAATGGTTTTATTATAGCGTTTGACCGTATTGACATGTGGGGAATATTTAGGAGTATAATGAAGATTAGGGATTTTGTACTTGCGCAACATAGCTTTTAAAGTAGCACTGACAAACTGTTTACCATTGTCCAATATAATTGTAGATGGTATACCATGAACTAAAAATATTTTTTCTTCCAAAATATTAGTTATTATTTCAGCAGTTGCGCGCCTGATAGGAAAAAGTAGACAGTATTTACTAAAACAGCAAGTTACTACAAAGATGTAGGCGTTTTGTTTTCTTGTGACGGGTAGTGGCCCCACCAAATCTACACTAATGGTTTGGAAGGGTCGTGAACACACTTTGGGTCATCCCATGGTTCCCAATGGTGCATGGTTCTGATGTTTGTGCGCGATACAAGTGTCGCAAGAATTTATGAACTTAACTACGTCATCGCGCATTTTGGGCCAATAGTAACGCAGTGCTAAGCGCTTGTAAGTTTTAAATATACCGAAATGCCCCGAAGTGGGTTCGGCATGGTTCACTAATATGGCATTATTTCGATCAGAAGAAGGTAGTACTTCTTTCCATTCGAACTCCTTACGTAGCATACACCTAGATTTAATCAAACGATACAATTTATTATTTTTAATAGAATAGTGTGGATAGTCATTAGGCGAAGATAAACAACCATTGTAGGTGGCTGAATACCATTGATCAGTGTCAACATTAGGGTCATTCACGTTATTATTATTTGCGTTAATTATATTTACAGGTAGGGATCGTGATAACGCATCGGCTATAATATTATCTGCACCGCGCCGATGCTTTATTTCGAAGTTAAAGGCTGACAGACGAACCGACCACCGAGCTAATCTACCAGTCGGGTTGCTCAAGTTTAGGAACCATTTCAGTGCGGAATGGTCAGTATACACAACAAACTTTAACCCGTTATCTAAATAACAGCGCCAATATTCGAGGGCTGTTAGAACTGCTAATGTCTCCCGTTCTGTTATACTGTAGTTTTGTTCCTGTGCATTTAGTGACCTACTCATGTAAGCGATTGGTAGTTCCACGCCATCTATTTCTTGTGTAAGCAACCCACCGATGCAACTCGCACTCGCATCTATGTGAACTTGAAAAGGTTTCTCGTAATCGGGACACGATAATATTGGTGCGGAGCTTAACAATTGTTTTAGTTTACAAAACGAGTCATCAGCTTCCACCGACCACTGAAATGGTGCAGCTTTCTTACCGGTAGAAGTAAGTTTGTTCAAAGGACCGGCAATAGTACTAAAATTAGGTATAAATCGCCGATACCATGATGCAATGCCTAAGAACCTTTTGACTTCTTTTTTATTCTTAGGCGTAGCATATTGAAGAATGGTTTCCACCTTACATGGGTCTACTTGTAATCCTTTAGAGTTTACTACGTAGCCCAAGTACTTCAATTCATTACGGAAGAATTTAGATTTTTCTAAGTTTATTGTAAGTTTCGCCGATTTTAATTTTTCGTATACTTTATTTAATAGTGACACATGAGCATTAAAAGATGGCGATATAAGTACGATATCATCTAAGAAAACGAATACAGAGTTTTCGAATTCAGGGCTGTTCGTAAACAAGTGATCCACCAAACGCTGTTGTGTCGCAGGCGCATTCGTTAAACCAAACGGCATAGTCACAAATCTAAATGTTCCTCTAGTAGGCACATAGAACGCAGTCTTATCACGATCACATTCGCGAAGAGGCGTCTGCCAAAAGGACTTAGATAAGTCTATAATACTTAGATATCTAGCGTTCCTAAGGTTGTCTAAAATTTCGGATACGTAAGGTAGTTTGTACGCGTCTTTTTTAGTAATAGAATTAAGTTTCCGACTATCTAAAAAAAACCTTAGTTTACAGTCCTTCTAAGGCGTTAGTAAAATTGGTGACGACCACGGACTTTCGCATTTTTCTACCACTCCCAATGCAAGCATTTCGTCTAATTCGTCAATAATTATTTTTAATTTCGCCGGCGGTAACCTATAATATCTTTGGCGTATCGGCGCAGAATCGCCAGTGTCTATTGCATGTTCTATTAAGTGAGTTCGTCCTAAACCGGTGTTTTCAGTAGAAATCGACTCGTATTGCTTTATAATTAACTTAGCCGTTCTTTGTTGTGACTCACTCCACTCACTAAAATATTGCAATACGTTCGTGTTACTTGGCTTATTTTCACTTAACACACTACACGGCAATGTTTTAGACATGCATACGGATGCGATATGGTTAGGCAGTAATTTAAATAGTTTCAGAAATCGATGCCTAAAATTAAATTACTTGTAACTTCTGGAATAATATAAGCTTTCCATAAGTGGGTTTGATTATTAAAAGTAGTGGGTAAGTTGATAAGACCGCGCGGCAACAAGATATTTCCATTCGCGGTCCGAATGGAATTAGTGTTGGGACACTGCTGTATTTCTAACCCGGTTGTAGTAATTACCTCCAGATGGGAGTTGTTACCTAAAATTGTAATGGCTGAACCGGAATCGAGCAATCCACAAATAGGTAAACTGTTAATCGTTACGTTAACATAGGGCCGTAGGTCATTTTTAGGTTTATTATCCAGGATCGAGGCGACGGAATAGCTAGAGAAATACACTTTTAGAGTGTTAAGCCAATTTCTCCAATCATCTTTGTCAAAAATGGTTGAATAGGTTGTAGAACCTAATTTAGATTTTGACACGCCCCGACCCTGACCAACTAGTTTTTTGGTTTCGTCGATTTACAGTTCGGGCAGTTAGGGAATGTCACATCCCTACAGCCGCACTTGAAGCAAATTGCAAACCAATCGCGTTTGCACTCATTCAAACTGTGATCATTGATACGGCAGCGCGGGCAGTACTTGGACGTGACTAGAGCGACAGAGCTAGGTTTAGACTAAGGTTTTATAGGTTCGTTGTTCTCAGTGTATTCGGGTTTTCCGGACATACCCTCTATAGTAGCAACGGGATAATTATTGTAGGAATTATTACGCGCTCGGTTATTAGGTTTGTGACTGTAAGCTAGGTCTGGTGCCAACGTGTCGTTACTGTAATACGGTTCGTGGAATTGAGAGTTCAAACATTTCATCCGTTCGTATTTTAAACATAACGTCTGCAGTGTTGCTATACTGTCTATTGAAGATATTGACGGAGCTAGCACTAGCGAGTAGCATGGACGTATGTTATGCAATAGAATGTCTAACTTTTCGCGTTCGGACAGTCGCTTTGACGGTGACAGCCTAGCGAACAGCTGATTCATTATCGAGAGATAAATTATTATAGTTTTGGTAGCACCTTGAGTACGTCGGCGGATTTCATTTAATAACCGGTAGTCATAATCGTACGGTGTGAAATCGTCTATTAATTTAGTGGTGAGTTCTTCCCATGTATTGAAATATTCTTTTAGGCCGCGGTACCAGTGAAGTGCGTTACCGGTGAAAATTTCGGAGGCATATGATACAATTTTTGTGGAAGGTAGATTACGCGCGGTTTGGAATTCGGTTACGCGTTGTAGGAACGCTCGGACGCATCCCGTACCGTCGTATTTTAGCTTAGACAGTTCGCTAACTCTCAAATGCTCGCAATGCAATACTGGGGCTAACCCTGCCTGCGTCGAGGTAAACGGCGCAGGTTTGGCCTCAGCCACAGCATCAGCTGAGCGAACACCTGATTGTTCAATGGCGGACAGCTCCGCCGAGAGCTTGTCGAACCGGCTGCACAATTCGGTTATTCGTTTTGAATACGCCGTAGGACGTTCCATCCTACGGAGTCTATGGAAAATGTGGTTGTGCAGTGCGGTAGACCTCCTAGCTAGGTTCGCGTCGTAAGAATTGGTTAATAAATTCACTCGCTTGGCCAGCTCAGAGACGGCCTCGCCAGCGCCCTCGAAGTTCACCGCTATGGCTAGACCCGACTCCAAAATGTCCTCATTTGGAATGGCTTTCAGTAATTTAGGGAGCCGCTTCCGCAGACCTAGGACAGAGGTAGCCGGCTCTTCACCTCTAATCGCGACCTCGTAAGCTAACTCGTTCTTATTTAAAAGAAAGTATTTTATAGGGTGTGAGCCCATTGTGTATGAAGGAGTACCGCGTAAGTATAACACTACACACTACACTTAGTGCGCAAGCGTTTCGCCCTTACAAATGGCCTACTTTACGATTAGGCGTAAAAGTTCGACCGTTAGGACTAATTAGAAAAACGTCAGGATTCAAAATTGCGACTATTACGTAGTAGGTAGTTACACTAAAAGGTAGACAATTAGTACAACAATACGTACCGGTTCGCTGTAGCCGCACCTCCTCGCTTACAATGATGGAGACCTGCTAGAAGAGAACTCGAGCACGGAAAGCGAGACAATAACCCACGTAGGCGCCACTGTAACGGGTTCTGGTAGTAAAACGCAGAAAAGGTTCTCTGCGTTTATTTGCCGAGTATTGTCTCACTTCCTATGCCGAGTATGACCGACCAACAACACGACACTGGCCTGAACACTAAGGGCTGCAGTCTCCCACGCTGTTCCCTCTGGTAGTGTGTAGGCAGGCTGCTCGAAGGCTGCGCGAAGCGGTAGATCCTCGCAGGCCATTGGTTCAGCTGGCAGACGCCGGCGGTACGAGTACGATGAGCAGGGCAGGTCAGACTCTTCGGCAGAGGTGACGCCGAAGGCGATGCAGGAAAGTGTAGCGGTCTAGGAGCGTAGCCGGAGTCTTAAGGTGAACCTGGAACCTGAAGGAAAGCAGCATTAGGAGAGCCACAACCAATAGAGTCAGGCAGGCGGCGTCAGCCGGCCTCAGCTAGCAGGTAGAGAGATGGGCAGTACGCTAACGCAGTAAATTTAGTGCTTACCCGTAGCTGGGACCAGGATACACGTAGATACGACGTAGGGCCAGTAGGCACGCTTAGTTATAGTAGGTAGGTAGTAGAAGAGACGTTAGAGCAGCGGTGCCGGCCTCTCTGTCAGCCTCTTTATATACCGGGCCCTCCATCAGAGTTCGTGTTGGCGAAGCTTGACCAAATATGGGCAAAACTTACGAGCGCGGACGATGGCCTTCCCTGATTGGCCGAGCGTATGGACGGTATTATGACGTACACTCGGTAGGTACCGGTCATACGTTACAGTGGCTACAAACGCCTCGGTCGTAAGCGAGAAGAACAGTTCCAAATGAACGGCTTTTGTGGAGAGGCAAACAAAGACACACAAGTATGCCTTGACAGTCTTGCTGTTTCGAAGTGTCGATGTTTTCACCAAAAAGGGACCAGCGAAGTCCGTGCCAACACCGTCAAACGTCCTGCTCTCAGTTACGCGATCTGCCGGTAAGTCTCCCATCAGGGGCTGCATGGTAGAAGCCTTGAGCTTATAGCAAGGGATGCAGCGAAAGACTACACTCCGAATAAGTCTTCGGGCAGAAAAAATCCAAAACTCGCGTTGCAGAATGGCCAACAAAGCATTACAACCAGCATGCGAATTTTTGAGGTGACGGTCAGTTACCAACAAACGTACCAAATGACCGTCCTTGGGTAACAACAGGGGGTGACGTGCCCCGTAAGGGAGGTTGGCGTTCTTGAGACGCCCTCCAACGCGCAAGAGACCCGTATGGTCCAAAATGGGGTTCAATTTAGATACAGCGCCCGGTAGTTTCGATTTCCCTGACTTAAGGATAGCAATCTCCTTCTCAAAGTGCGCCAATTGCACAGAACGAACCCAAAAGGTGAGGGACTCTTGTCGTTCCTGTGGTGAAAGAAACGGTGTCATTCGTTTCTGTTGTGGATGCCTAAGATTAAAGCCAAAACGCTTAATCCAAGCAGTAACACCTAACAACTTGTCAAGGGAGCTGTAGCGATTCAAATACAAACAAGTGTGACTTCGGATTTTGGGATTTGGGAAACGCGATTAGCAACAAATACTTCCAAAGTGTGGACAGACGCCTTCAACCAACAAAGAACAATTTGGCTGTCTGTCTAGGCGTAGGTCCCATTAATACAAATTATTTTACCTAAAGTACTAGACACGTGATTCAACAAGCGTACAAGTAGGGCTACTCCCGAGAGCTCCAATTTTGGAATGGTCAGAGATGTCCGAAGGGGTGCAACCTTGCTCTTCGCCATGATCAGGGAAACCCTCACCTGACCTGAGACACTGACCACACCACGGCCATGTGACCACATTCCGAGGCATCACAAAACCCGTGAAGGGTGGCCTTGTACTTCCCGGGAGGACGGATGGGACGAGGCAAGGAGATCTCGTTGACGGCAGGAAGTGAGTTTACAAAGGAGGTTCATTCCTCGACAAGAGTACCGTGTAGAGGTTAGTCCCAGGTCAATCCTGCTGTCCAAAGCTTCTGCAAGAAGCATTTTACCCAAAATATAACAGGACAAATCCAACCGTTTTGATCAAAGGTTCTGGCGACAGTAGGCAACACGAGCCGTTTAGTCCAAGAACAAGGCAATTTCAAGTCTACGTTGTACGTAAAGATGTCTTGGACTGGTCTGTACTGAACGCCGAGAACAGCCAACATGGCAGGGTTGTCAACAATCTCAAATAGATGTGGATCCTGCTGATGATCCTCTGGCAAGCTTTCCAAAAGCGCTGGTGAGTTGGAAATCCATTTGCGCAACTCATAACCAGCGGAGGCCAAAATATCTATCAATTCGTCTATTTCTGCCTGGGTGGCGACTGTTGGCCAGGACCAGGCAAATCAAACTGAGGGTGCGGCTTAAAGTCCTCAAAGGCGCGGTGACACGATCCGCGCGCCATCTGTGGGGGATCATAATGACGCACCCGCCCAAAACGAGGTGGGCACGAGTCAAATAATAGTGAAGGAATACCTGGGGCAGCAGTCATGATGATGGTGACGTTGAGCAGTCGCACATTCTGGTGCGCGAGAGAGAGGAGGCGTGCGCACGCTACGGTTCTCCAAACGGGGTGAGTGGCGATCAATTGAGCGAGGCGATTCTCGGCTGCGCGCCGGTGAGCCTCGGCTGCCACCTTCAAAACACCCGCCCGTGCGCGGCGTCAGCTGATTGGACAAGCACTTTTCCTTGACCTTGGGCGGCTGCGACTTAGCTGGCTTGTCACCACCGGAGTTATCCAAGACCCGGCACTCATCCTCGAAAAACTTCTCCAAGACTGCAAAGGGGGGCAGATGGGTCGCACTATCCCCACCAAAGCGCTGTTCAAATCACGACCTAAGGTCGGCAGGCAACTTTTTGAGCACAATGTGCACCAATAGGTAGGACCATTGGTCCACGGGCAGGTCCAAGCACTTAAGGGCGTTGATTGCCACCAAGAGCGGGTTCAAAAGTTGGGTGCGCAACCCAAAGACCCGGGTGAGCGTGGGCAAACTCAAAATCTGCTCGATGTGGGTGTATGCGAGGCCACGCTTGTTGTGGTACCTACGGGTAATTAAGTCCCGAGCCGTCTGGTACGCCTCGTCAGACACGGGCAGATGCTGGATGAGGCCTTTGGCCTTTCCATCCAGAACCGACATCAAATAGGCCAATTTTTGTGCCGGCCGAAGGTCAGCCCTGTCATCGACCAGGCTGTCAAACAAGTTAACGAAGCCCAGGTAGCTTCCTAGGCAGCCATTAACATGTGGGAGGTCTAAAGTGGGAAGCCGACTCACCAGTCCCAGTGCTGGCCTAGGAAGCTCCTGCTTCAAAAGGGGTTGCCCGTCTCTCTCGGCAACTAGCTGTCTTGCACAGTTGGAGACAGCATCATAGAGGTCTAAAATCTGGACATAATCCTCGCTGACTCTATTTCGCTGGTCAGCGGTGAAGTCAACAACTGACACTTCGAGACAGCAAGCGCTGAAAGTACGAAATTGCTGTTCCACACTTGCCAGGCGATCATCGATCCGCTCATATCTTTGTAGTAAGGCCTGCTGGCCATCAGGCCGGTGCACCGAGGCACTGACTGAGGTAAACCAGCGCAAATCCGATGCAATGGCACCAGCAGCCGCACGCAAGTCCTTGATAGCTGACATAGTTAAGTTTACAAAAGAGCTCGGACAAGCGTTAAATAATGCTATCAATTAAAACTTAATATTTGTTAATTCTTTGAAACAAACAAAGTATTAGCCTGAATACTGCTGGTGCAAGCAAGTGGCAGGCATTTACTGCCCAACAAATTAATAGTTTCGATTATATTGACACAAAAACAAAAGTTGTTAAAGGTTATAAATTACAGCAAATTAAAAGTTGAACTTCAAATTAATTAATTACTGCAACAGACAGACTAAGTGTGTTATATATTACAACTGTAGAAACCAGTTTGTGTTACCTAACAATATTAACAATATATTATAACAACAAAGGTTTATCAATGTGACCCGCCCAAATGCAAGGTCAAGTTTGGTTTTTATAATGTTTCAAACTCAATATATCCGCCTGACCGCTAGCGCCAATTCGCCGAATTCACTTGACCGCTCACGTTTTAAACAAAATGTCGCGCCGCCGCTCGCCAGATGGGCGCGCTAACATAAACATTTATTGTTTATAAGTTGGTAACATGAGTTAGTTGAAATGATGTTTTTCTTCAACCTTATAAATTACTCTTTCAAGTCGTATGAATTCTTTGTTGATATTTATTTTCTAATTTATTATACTTAGCAGCGAACATTGACTATCGTTGAAAAAAACACTTTGTGTATTTTAAACAGGATTATTTTAAAAAGTAAATCGATGACATACATATTTTATGAGTTTTAACTGTAGAGGGATTATATCTACACCGAATTAAATAAAAAAAAACATGTATCATACTGTAAAAATATTTAATTACACGCATACGATAAGCACGTAATTACTTAGCAGCGAACATTGACTATCGTTGAAAAAAACACTTTGTGTAGTTTAAACAGGATTATTTTAAAAAGTAAATCGATTACATGCATATTTTATGAGTTTTAACTGTAGAAGGATTCTATCTACACCGAATTAAATAAAAAAAACATGTATCATAGTATAAAAATATTTAATTACACGCATACGATAAGCACATAATTACTTGGCAGCGAACATTGACTATCGTTGAAAAAAAGCAATTTGTGTATTTTAAACAGGATTATTTTAAAAAGAAAATCGATGACATACATATTTAATGAGTTTTAACTGTAGAGGGGTTCTATTTACACCGAATTAAATTAAAAAAAAACATGTATCATAGTATAAAAATATTTATTTTATTTATTTATTTAAGACTTTATACACAAACAAGGTGTACATAGGTGGACATAATGCCATGAGGCATTCTCTACCTGTCAACCTACAGGTGGTGCAGAGATAGTTGTGGTAGGTGTAATATCGGATTTTAAAAGGATGTCATATTCTTAATTTTATAATGTAAATTAAACAAATATCAACATAAAACGACCTAAAATGTAAATTTAGAAACAAATGGGAAATATAATATATACGTACATATATACACTTAAATGCATAAATTATAACAAATAAATATACATAAACATAAATATCATACAAATTATATTAAAGATATATATCTATATACATATATAATACAAAAAATAAATATATGGGTACATACTTATAGATACATAAATACATACATACTTATAATAAAGGATGAGAGTGATGTGCAGATTCCTTTAATCTTTTAAATAGGAGATCCCGTACTTTCAATTTGAATGCAAAACGGTTAGTGGACAATCTGATTTCAAGAGGGAGCGCGTTCCAGAGTAGGATAGACTGTACAACAAAGGAAGAGTTGACAAACCCAGAAGAATGACTGGGGCACGAAAGAAGAAGATTCTGCGAAGAACGAAGGTCTCTCTCATGTGTAGATGATAGGTATTGGAAATACTCAGAAAGATAAGAAGGAGGAGAGGGAGACTTAAGAATCATGAAGAGAGTAGTGAGAGCACGCAAGCACCGGCGTTGACGAATAGGCAACCAATTAAGTTCTGAACGATAAGTAGAGACATGGTCATACTTACGAAGATTAAAAATGAATCGAATGCAGTTATTGAGAAGTCGGTCATATTTATTGAGATATTCTGCATTCAGGTCATAATAGCACATATCACCATAGTCGATTAAGGGAAATATTAAAGCCTGCACAAGCATAGTTTTTGTCCTGGATGGAAGGAAATTTTTTAGACGATATAGTGCTCTAAGTGTTCCGGTTACTTTCTGACTAACATTAGACACCTGGGCCTGCCAATCGAGAGTGGAATCTATATACAATCCAAGGTCTTTGACGACTGAGTTGAAAGGGATGATTAGACCGTTAAACTTTACAGGCGGCAGAGTATTTAAATCTAATTTAGGCACTAAACGGCGACTGCCTACAATAATGGCCTGGCATTTTGCTGGGTTTACGTCTAGACCAAATCGATTGCACCAATCCATCATCGTCTCAAGATCTCTGTTCAAGTCAGCAATGGCTATTGATATATTTTCCACTCTCGCTTGGCAGTACAACTGCAAGTCATCAGCATAGAGATGATACGCACACCGAAGATTAGGAGTTAAGAAGTTAATAAAAATTGAGAAGAGTAAAGGAGAGAGAATGCCACCTTGAGGAACACCAGAGCCGATTTCACGCCAACTTGACGTAGTCTCGTCAACGCGAACTGACTGCTGACGTTCCTGAAGATAATTTGAGAACCAGTCCAGTACAACAGGTGAGACCAAGAGATGGGAAAGGATAGATAGAAGGATATCGTGACTGACGGTATTAAACGCGTTCGAGAAGTCGACCAAGGTCAGCACTGTGACCTTAGTATCCTCCATACCTTCTTTAATATCGCCAGTCACTTTAAGGAGGGCGGAAGTTGTGCTATGTCCAGGTCTAAATCCAGATTGGAACGGACTGAGTAAGTTGTTAAGGTAAACAAATCGAGACAACTGCTTATGTACACAAGCTTCCACCACTTTGGATAGGAAAGGAAGGATAGAGATAGGACGGAAATGATTGGGTAGTGTAGGGTTCGAGATCTTAGGAAGAGGGATTACAAAAGCTTTACGCCAGAGGGACGGGAAGGAACCACTGTCCAACGAGAAATTGACAATGTGGGTAATGGGAAGGATGAGATGATCAATGATCGGAATGATCATGCGGCGGCTAAGAGAGTCGTAGCCCACTGCATTGGATCGAATGGAGAGGATTATCTTCTTGACCTCACCCGAAGTAACTGGAGAAAAATTAAATGGGTCTATGTTGGGACGAGGGAGGGCAGCAACAAAGGCCACCGTTTGACACCTGGTATGGTTATCCAATTGAGAGGTAGTTGAGAAATGAATATTTAAATCCTCCAAACCAACCGTCAAACGGGGACCAGTAAGTTGTTGTTTGCCAATACCTAGAGTTCCAAGGAACTTCCAGATATTGGCTGGAGAAGAGGAGTTTATACTGTCGAAAATATGGCGGCGTTTAGCATTGCGAATCATCTGATTACACCGATTTCTTGCAGTCTTGTACAGGCTCCAGTTTTCATCAGAACGCTCTTTTTTAAACCTCCGGAAAGCTCTGTCGCGACGCCTCATGGCCATTTGAACACCTCTGGTAAGCCAAGGAGCAGGAGGACGTCTTAATTTAATTTTCCTCACGGGTGCATGTTTGTCATAAAGATTAAGCACAATGTTGTTAAGAATAGAAACTTTTTCGTCAACTGTAGAGGCTGCTATCAGTGAGTTCCAATTAAGCACGGAAGCCTCTTCTTGAAGTTTCTCAATATCCATTTTTCCAAAACTACGCAAGTGCAGAACCTTAGGACGGGATTTAGGTGGTTTGAGGTTATAGGAGAGGAAGATAAGATCATGATGGGAGAAACCAGGAGCAGGGAATTGGCCGTGGGAATGGACCAGGGATGGAGCAGATGTAATGATTATGTCTAACCAGGTATCAACACCATCGATATTGTGGTGAGTGGGTCCAAGAGGAAGGGTGTGAAGACTGGCAGACTCTATCAATTTTAGGAGTTTTTGGGGACGGGAGGAATCTATGGAAAGGAGGTCAGTGTTGAAATCTCCCATGATGATATGATGAGCATATTCTGACCCTATAGATTCCAGAATCGATTCGATACTGGAGAAGTAATTTATAGTGGGGGGACAATAAACAACTCCAAGAACGGCTTTGGCTCCATTGACTGAAACCTCAAGGAAGAGATACTCCGCTGAAGCAGAATAAATAGAAGGGGAAGATAAAAGAATTTTGTAGGGTAGTTCGCTACGGAGATAAATAGCCACCCCACCCCCTCTTCTGTCCACCCGATCATTGCGGATAAGAATGAAGCCAGGGAGAGGGTAGGTGGTAGAAAGTAAATGAGGTTTCAGCCAACTCTCTGAAATCAGAATGGCCTGTACGTTTGCATCACAGAAAGTATTGTAGAGATCACTGTAATGACAGGGCACACTTTGTGCGTTGATGTGACATACGTTTAACAAATTCTTTGTGGGTTGGTTGAACGTCCGCTTGACAAAGTCACCAGCCGACTCAGTTACAGAGCAGAAGCTATCATTACTAGATGAATTTGCGGAATCGCATGCAGAGAGAAAAGAATCATCTTCATCATCCGATAACATAAAATAACTGAAGAAAATAAATAATTATAAATATGCAATATATATAAATAAATGTATATGTATAAATAAAGTATTAAAAATATATTAATAAAATTATTATCTAGTAAAAAAAAAACTGGACACGAAACTGATGCAATGGTTTATCACTGCACCACCCGCCAGCAGACACACACATACACGATCACAGATTACTACTTATATGTAGCTATACACGATAACATTACCGACTATGCAACAAAACGAAATAAAAACAAGAAAGAAAAAAAAAAAAAAAAAAAATACAAGGAATTAAACGCATTAACACATTTTAAAAGAACGCGCAACACTTGTGCGTTTCTGAACGCAACTTTTACGTGTCACTTTGTGTCTTAATATTTGATAGAACTGTCAATTGTTATGTCAAACAAAGTTAACAAAACTTTTAACAAAGAGGGTGTGATAAAAGTACAATGAACATGTTAATGGCGTACTACATACAAATAAATATAGTTATGATTATGCACGAAAGCGGGATACATAGAAATAATGGAGATAGAAAAACGTGAAACAAAAAACTATTTACGTTGTCCATTCTTGCCATTCCCGGATGCTCCCGTCGAAGCGGCGTCCCCGACTCCGCTCCTGGCCTCTGCTGAAGAGCTGCTCGACGCTTTGGGATATTTCTTAATAAGCCCATTGAGTTCATCCTCGGCAACTACTTTGTGACGGCTTCCATCCGGTGCTTTTATTACTATGCAGCCGTCCTGGGTCCAGCAAGTTCGGATCCCAAAGTGTAACCTGGCTTTACTGAATACTCCTTGTCGCGTTTTCGTAAGAAATTCCCTGACTGCTATGGAGGAACCCTTAAGAGCAGTTTTTGCTCGCCACGCTGCAGATCTAGCATCAAGTGTGGTGAAGTGAACGAGTATCGGCCGCTTGCTGTCATTTTTGGGCACACCGAGTCTGTGGCAGCTGCTTACGTCTGAAGTGGAGATGTTCTTAAGGCCAAGCTTCGACTGGATAATGGCATGGATTGTTGCAGCACAATCCTCTTTATCTGCTTCGGGTACCCCTAAGAAAAGGAGGGACTTACGCCTGTGCCTGGTTTCTACTACATCCAGCTGTCTGTGACATTCTTGAATTTGCTGCCGGAGCAAACCCAACATCTTAAACACCAACTCGCGGAACGTGCGAAACTCCTCAGCAACCCGCGCCACAGTATCCTTAGCAGAGTTACCACAATGCAACTGTGCCTCAAGTTCTGCCATCCGTTTCACAAAGCTTTCTTCCAGGCATTTCTGTGCTGATTCAATGTCGTTCAATTGTGACATAGTGATTTGAAGTGAAATATGTGCAGGTGATGTGCTGGCAGGTGGTAAAGTACTATCACTTAATTATTCAGTGTAATAAACACAATCCTAGTTAGTACTGGTGTTAATTAGAAACTTTTATGTATTTTAGTGCGATAGAATTAAGAAAAAACAATTATTTAAATTAAATTATAGTTATTAAAATTGCAAATACATGTAGACTTTTTGGCACCTACCCACTGTCATCTTATCTAATTAAACGCATATGATAAGCACGTAATCACGGAGCGCGCGAAACAAAGAGTGGCATTTGACATTATTTTTTCGTTCCGGGTTAATGATTTTAAGACTTGCTTCGTATTTTTAGCATCAAGAAATGTTCAATGATTTGAATAGAACAGAGAAAAATAATTTAAAACATTACGTAATAGAAAGAAACAGTCAATTCAGACCGATTATAGCGCTGTAACCAAAAAGGGAAAACAGTCACTTGTGCGCGGTCTACGGCATTTCGAAAAAGGGAGAATAGTCACTTGTGCGCGGTCAAGCGGATATGCAATTTACTAAATCAATTGATACATATAACTGATATGTATCCAATCAAGCTGACTTATTAATGCTACAACAACTGATTCAAGTTAGATTTCAACAATTCAATTCAAACAATTACTCATTTGAGGTTATGTATGACATGTGTTTCAAATTAAGTAGGTCAACTAATACAAATAAATATTATGTATTAAAGGCAAAACTGACGTGACAAACACTACAAGACTGTCTACAATGTGATAAGATACAAGATTATAATATTAATCTGAGGTTAGTACTTATGGGCGCAAATTAATATATAATGATTATATTGTTAAGAAAATGTTAATAATATTTAAGATTGATATTTAAATAACTATTTGTGAACACAGAACTGAGAACTTCACTACTTTACAATATTAGACACTGTGTTGGCTGCTTAACTGTTTTATAAAGATTAGGTATTTAATTTATCGCTTAATTATTACGATAACTTCAGAAACTTTCAAAGTAAAATCAATTTGTATTAAATAACATGATTCTGACACTTATTATTATGTTTTCGGTAATAAATAACATGCGATTATATTTACATCCTGTTGATATCGCCATCTGTTGGTGAATATTGTAAAGCTACGATTGGTTAATAAAATAAATTTGTTATTCGTGTAAAATAAATCATTTGGTGTTGTGCAAAATTCATTACAATATTAATGTTGATTTTTGAACTATAATTGTATAGTAATTTCAATTATATGTTGTAAAAGAAGTGGCAGTTGTTAAACATTAAGTGTTATGGCGGTTAGTGTATAAAAAGGACTGTAGGTCACATTCTAATTCAATTCTGTGCTAGAAATCGTGTGAAAATAAACCAAGTAATATTACGTGAGTGTTTTTATTATAATGGAGTCTGAACACGATAACCCTGGCGTATCACCGACATACTCAACAATGCAACAGCGGTAAGGTAATCAACAGCGCTCTGATACCAGAAATTATGTTTAGAGTTTGGCTAGAAAGCTGGGAAGGTTGTTTGCAGAAAAGGCAGTGGAAGCGATTAATTCATCTAGTCTGGTCTAGCCAAGGCAAACGTCTAACATATATACTGTGATTGCACAGTGATTATATTTCAACTAATAGGTACATGTGCAAACTTACCTGATATCTTCTGGTGATGTTCTTGAGTAGACCTATAAGATAACACTCATAATTTTGGCCAAAATGATAAGCAATGTCAAGAGTATTCTTGGGGTGGTGCTCTGAAAACAATTTTACTGCCTCTTGAGCGAGCACAAAGAACGATCCTAAAAGTAGCAAACTCTCGCCCCTTTCTTTTTCCCACAAACTGTTATATAGTTCCTGTCATGTGCAAACTATTAGCCAACTCTTCATCATGCACATAGTTTTAAAACAACATGTTATGTCACCCTATGATACACACAATACTAACAAGAGGCGAAAAGATTTAGTCTGCATCTCACATCCGACCTCAAAATTCACTTTTACGAATAGATTTTACACATTTATGGGTCCATTTTAATATAACAAATTAAATAGAGTCCTTAGATACCTTTAACTATTATAACTGTAAAAAAGCACTCTGTAATTATTTACAAGATATGTCATATGAACAGACAGAAGAGTTACTTACAATATTGAAATAGAAATAAGAACATAATTCTGTAGTTCTATTTGTATTTTAGCTATAGTTATTTTAATGTAGTTTTACCATATATACCTAAGATAATTTCACTTAATCGCCTATAGTACAGGTTATAGCACTTAACTATACTCCCAATGCATTTACATAACCGTCACATGGTTATTTCCGCACGCATCAGTAGGTAATATACTTTTATGTAGCTACCTACTTACCCAATTATTATTACTGGAACTATCATAGTTGTCTTGTAAATTACATATTTCAAGCACCTTTTAATTCCACCGCCTTAAAGTGTTGCCTACTTAGGTAAAATAATAGGTACTTTAGGTATTCTTATTTTGATTCGGTCTCATCAGCTTATACTTACGTAAGCATGGCACAACAAAAGAAGCCACGCGTGTCGAAAGACAGAGAGCTGACAATCTTAGAAGCAAAACGCAATATTTTATTTGAGCGTATTTAAAACATTTACGAGCGCTCAAAAACCGCCGCCGCTTCTGATATTGATAGGGAGACATTTCTTAGTTATTGTATGACAGTAGATAGTATTCGAACAGATTTTCATAAGTTGTAAGACGATTATAACGCAAGATTGCTTTCTACTAATCCTGATGAAAAGCCGAATTATCAGGCGTACATCTCATTCGAAGATTTTTTTTGTATCATTGAGCGAATACAATCACAATTAGAGGGTAAATATTCGGCACAGCCCGTTTCAGCGGCTCGCACGCCGAGATTACCGCCAATCGAGCTTATGTCGTTTGACGGAGATATACGAAATTGGCCGTTATTCTATGCGAGTTTTAAGTCTACCGTGCACGATAATGGTTCTCTGACAGATGCTGACAGGTTGTACTATTTAATAGGTAAACTGTCACTGAAGGCCCAATCCGTATTTACAGGTGTCACACCCAGTGCTGAGAATTATCAGGTCATATTTCAATCACTACTTGATAGGTATCAAGACACTCGTGTCCTAGCGTCTACCTACTTTGATCAAGCTTTAAATCTTAAACTGTCCGGTGCCGCGACTGTCTTGAATTTCCAGCTGTTTATAGACAACTTTGTGACCGCGGTTTATTCTCTCAGAAACTTAAAATTAGAAGATCTTTCCGACTTTATGTTTCTTCAACTCGCTTTAAAGAAGTTTGACACTGAAGCAATTCGCGCATTCGAGATGACGGAACGCAATAATAAAATTCCTACACTAGATAGTTTTATTTCTTTCATCAAAGATCAGTGTCGAATATTTCATAATACGCAGTCTAGTTCATCTAGCCCGTCTAATAATAATAATAGCCAACAAAAGTCGAATAAAGCGCGAAATAGTAATAATAGCTCGGTCCCTAATCCGCAATCTTACGTAACATGCTCGGAATATAATAATAATAATTCACAGAAATGTCTGTGCAGTAATATAGTGCACGACCATTTCTACAAGTGTCCCGCCTTTAATGGTTTAAATCCGACTGCTCGTTTCAAGTGCGTGAAAGATAACAAAGCATGCATTAATTGCTTAAGTATAAAGCATAAAACGAGTGATTGTTCTAGTAAGACGAGATGTCGTTCATGTAATCAGCGACACCACTCATTGTTGCACTTTGATAAAGGTAGTTCGTTGTCAAGCCAAGCCGGTAACCTTGACACACTTACGTCGCAAGTGCAGGCCATGATAACTGCGCCTTCCGCGTCACAGAATGAAATATCGTTGTGCACGACATCCATCGCGCGGGCGACGCGCACGCGCGGACGGCCCTCGCGCATCTATAATGATCAGCGTGGGGCCAAGCCACAGTGTATGGCGTCCAAGACGGTACTGTTAGCGACAGCGCAAATTATCGTTTATGATATTAATGGATCGCCGCACATGGTACGTTGTCTGCTCGATAGCGCATCTCAGAGCAATTTCATAATTTCGGATTGTTTCAAACGCCTCGGATTGTGGAATAACTTTAAAAATACTGACTTAGTAGTCAAAGGGATCAGCGGTTCAGAAATACATTCACGTTTTGATAGGAATATTAACTTTAACATTTCTTCGCTTATCGTGGAGCGTATTACGGACGCATTGCCGAACGCTAATGAAGACGTAGCATTACTCACTCACCTCAGTCATTGCCGCTGGCAGACACGGAGTTTGCGAATCCGGCAGACATTGATGTTTTGATCGGAGCTGCAATATTTCCGCAATTGCTACTAACTAAAGTGGTACGTAGTGAGCAATATAACTTACCGCCCGCTATTGAAACGGTATTTGGGTATGTGATTATGGGTACCGTACCTACGTTACATACTTCTCAATATATTACGTCTTGCTGTTGTTCTGTTCTTCAAGAAAATAATATTGATTCTCTTCTCAAGCGATTTTGGGAGCTTGAAGAGGTTACCGCACCGCTCTCGATGAGCCGTGAGGATCTCGAATGTGAAGAACATTTCCGCGCTACCACTGTTCGTGACGACAGTGGCAGATACGTTGTGGCGTTGCCATTCTATGGTGACCCTTATTCGTTAGGCGATTCGTACGCTGCTGCGCTTAGACGTTTCCATTGTTTAGAACGTAAACTTGATGCATCACTTAAGTTACGTAGCGCCTATAATGACGTCATTCGTGACTACATAGATAAAGGTTTTTTGAGTGTAGTTGTAAACAACGAGGGCAACTCTCTTCCCTCATATTATATCCCGCATCACGGCGTAGTTCACGAAGATAAAACCTCTACTAAACTTCGTTTGGATTTAGATGCTAGTTGTAAGACTACATCGGGTCAGTCAATTAATGACATTTTGAATGCCGGCCCTAATCTACAGGATGATTTATTTAACATCATAATAAAGTTTGTCTTTTCCGAATCGCTCTGTCAGCTGATTGCCACCAAATGTTCCTCAATATCGGCGTTTGCGAATCTGACCGTAGATTTCAACGGATTTTTTATCGTTATAACATTAAGGAACCTCTGTCTGTGTATCAGTTCAATCGTGTTTGTTTTGGACTCAAGTCTAGCCCATATCACGCGTTACGAGTTGTTCGCCAGTTGATCGCTGATGAAGGCGATCACTTTCCCGCCGCAGCAGCTGTTGCTACTTCCGCTTTGTATATGGATGACATTGCCTGTAGTGTCATATCCGCTCCGCTAGCAATTTCGCTTTGTGAAGAGCTTATTCAGCCTTTCAAGCGAGGACAGTTTGATCTTGTCAAATGGACAAGCAACTCTAATGAGGTTCTCGCACGCATACCAAAGTCTCATAAAGCTTCTCCAGACATTGAGTTTGAGAATTCTGTACCGCATAAAGTTCTCGGTTTACGCTGGGACAAATCCTGTGATAGTTTTCGGTTTGATGTCTCACCGCCAGATGATAAGTGCACCAAACGCACTATGCTGTCCACAGTGGCTCGACTATGGGACATAATGGGTTTTGTGGCTCCCGCAATTTTGTACGCCAAGCTCTTGATCAAGGAACTTTGGCTATCAAAGTGTGAGTGGGATGAAACACCCCCTGACCATATTGTCGCCGCTTGGGGCCAGTTTTGTATTGAGCTTACCGCGCTCAATCAAATTACTATTCCGCGTCATCTTGGGTTGGTAGAAGGATGTACCATCAACTTAATAGGTTTCGCTGACGCCAGCGAGCGTGCTTACGGCGGAGTCGTATATCTGCAAGTCCGCATTGGTTCTAACTACTCGGTGCAGTTAGTTTGTGCCAAGTCTAAGGTCTCGCCTGTTAAAACCATTTCGGTTGCGAGACTGGAGTTGTGCGCGGCCCTTCTGCTGTCTCAGTGGCTCCGCAAGGTTCAAGACACAGTTTTGCCCCACTACCCTATTAATAAAATATACGCATTTTCTGACTCCAAAGTGCACTACTTTGGAGTCAGAAAATGCGTATATGCGTCGCTTGGATTTATTCTTCTCCTCACCGCTGGCAGACTTT
Organism: Euclidia mi; assembly: GCA_944739405.2. Taxonomy (NCBI): domain Eukaryota; kingdom Metazoa; phylum Arthropoda; class Insecta; order Lepidoptera; family Erebidae; genus Euclidia; species Euclidia mi. Next base: position 47,779,091 of record OX123186.2, on the reverse strand, counting down.
TGTCGCCAACCACGTTAGTAAATTGATTGAACTTGTTCCTGCTACTTGTTTCAATCACGTCGCGGGTATTGAGAACCCCGCTGATTGCTTGTCTCGTGGTGTTACTCCACTTAATCTTCTGCATCATCCATTGTGGCATCGTGGACCTTCTTGGATTTCCCATGATCCGTCAGAGTGGCCCATGCAACCCTTTGACCACAGTGCAGAAGACAAAGATGTACCCGAACGGAAGTCTGTTTCTTATCCCATGATTGCTGAGGTTGCGGAGTCTCCGATCTATGCACTCGCACTACGCATGTCATCGTGGTCTAAGTTACTCCGCGCCATCGTTTATGTCTGTAGGTTTCTTAGGCACCTACCTAATGGGACTTTTGTATCAAGTACTGATATCAAATTCGCAGAATGTAACTTACTACGAGCTGTACAGACTGTTCATTTTGGCATTTAACGGCATTCAACATTTAAAAAAACAATGTACCTTGTTCTCCCGCTATTCTAAGACTCAAGCCGTTTCTCGATGAACACGGCGTCATACGCGTTGGGGGTCGTCTGTCAAATTCGGATGAACCTTATAACTACAAACATCCTTACATTCTGCCGCGTCATGATCATGTTGTCGACCTTCTTGTTGATTTTTATCACAAGAAGCATCTCCATGCTGGTCCAGAGTTGCTTATGTCCTTACTTAGGCATAAGTATTGGATTTTAGCTGCTCGACGAATAATTCGTCACAGAATACATAAATGTAACGTCTGTTTCAAATTTTGTCCGCGTCCGACTTTCCTTCCCATGGCAGATCTTCCTAGCCAACGCGTCAATCAAGTTGATAAAGCGTTTACACATACCGGTTGTGATTACACAGGACCGCTGCAGTATACGCCAGTGCGTGATCGAGGTGTTAAAAGCCGTAAAGCTTGGCTATGTATTTTTACATGCTTAACGACGCGCGCTACGCATATTGAAGTTGCGACAGATTTAAGCACGGTGTCATTCCTTGCAGCCCTTTAACGATTGCTCTCACGGCGCGGCCCTATACAGTGTTTGTATACGGATAACGGCACTTGTTTCTTGGGCGCAAGCTCTTATTTACGCGACCTCTATAAGTTTCTCAGGGAAGAATATCGTACTCGTTTTCAGGAAGAACTTTCCATAAATCATATTGACTGGAAGTTTATTACGCCAGCATCACCACATTTCGGTGGATGTTGGGAAAGCATGGTCAAAGTAATTAAAACGCATCTCTTCAAAGTTATAGGTCAAGAGATCATCTCTTACGAAGAGCTTTTAACTGTCCTTGCACAAGTCGAGGCGCTGATCAACTCGCGCCCGCTCACGGCATTGAGTAGTGACCCTGCAGAACCATCCGCGTTAAGCCCTGCACATTTTCTGAACACAGTGCCATTATCGTCATTTCCGGCTCCTGAAGCAGACTCCTCAAGCTTGCTTCAGAGACTCTGCTCTCCACTCTGCTCGCCACTCTGCTGAATAAACTCGTGCAGTCGTTTTGGCGGCGCTGGCGTGCGGAATATCTACACCAGCTTCAGGCTAGAGTGGAATAGTCCTGCATCAGGGGATGCATAGGGATACAGGAGGGTACGTTGGTCGTCATAATACATGATAATGCTCCGCCACTTTCGTGGCCGTTGGCCATCGTAGAGAAACTGCATACTTCCAAGGACGGTACAACCCGCGTTGTTACCGTGAAAACCGCGACGGGGAGCTACGTGCGCCTTGTTGTACGTCTCTGCCGCTTTCAACTCAGTGAGATCTAGCCTGAAGTTGGATCTACCTCTTAGTTTAAGTATTTAGTTTGTAGTTTTCGCGATTATTGCGTTTGTAGTTTTCGCTAAAGTTAATTTAGATTAGTTTTATTATCATATCGCTGTCTTAGCCTATTAATGGGTTATGCGGTAGTACACCCAACATAGCTAAGTTCAATTTTATTTATTTTTTAAAGGCAACCCTTTAGGGCCGGGGGGATATGGTAGCGCCATCTACCTTTCCATCGAGAATTAATTACATCAACGTCAATCGTTCCACGCTTGCTCGTCTAATACGAGCGATCCTTTGATTCCTTCCCTTCCAAGGCACGCCTCGTTGGTTGGTCGCAAGAATTCAACGACGACGAGAACAGTCTAGAACAATCCGTGTCGCGACGAACACATGTACCGCACCGCCATATTTTTACCGCTTTATACCATAAACTCAACAAACCGCCCGCGAGTGAAGTGTAGTGAAACTGTATAATTCTAGGTTGGATCCAGACGGAGTGATAAGTGAAACTTCAGGATTCCCGAAGAGACACCAGGCGGAACCATTTGCAAGGAAAGAGGACTGACGTACAAGGTAAGGCGTGTTCCCACACCCCGTCTCCTATTCTTCCCATGAACCCATTTTCATTCACTTTCTCATTTCCTAGTCGATAAGAACCCCCATCCTTACAGTCCACAATAATAATAATTTTCCCAAATCGCCTAGGAACATTCGGTTCGCGCAACCAATTATAATGTTAACATTTATTGAATGGAATAGAATAAAACTGCAAGATAAGTTTATATTGTACAAATCTCAGGGTATGTGATTATTTACTATATATAATAGTATTTTCATGAATAATAATTGAACTGATCAACCGCAGGAACAAAAATTGTTTTTATTCGTCCAAGTTTGAAACTTCTACAAATATTTTATAATGCACAAAACTTGTGCCACGACAACATGCACAGAGGTAGACTAATTATAAACTGCTAGAAGTTTTCAATCAATTTGTGTAATCAACACTTGCCGACAGAAGTTGTTCTTACTTGCGGTTTTGTTTTGGCCTCTTCGCCTGTTGCCTGGTCGATATTTTGTACCATACCACCTATTTTATGCGTCATACATGTGAAAGTCTGCTACTTGCACTGACTGATCAACCAAGATGTTTAGGCCAATTCGGATCAAATTTCAAATCAAGGTCGTAGGTCTAATATAGTAAGAACTAGTAGAGTATTATTGTAATTTGGTGGTTTATAATGCTTTCATTTTCTTTTTCAGGTACAGGCTGATTCTGATCGGAACGTGTTAGTTAACAATATTTACGAGCTGGTTGGATTGAACACCGCCGCACATCCTGTTTTAATATTTCTTTGCTACTCTTGTGATCTATGTTAGAAGGGGAGGTAGCAGGCAAATTACTTGTAACTACGTTATGATTTTAATGAAATGTTAACATTTCTTTCCTGTCAATGATTTTTAAGAGCTATTTAACCAATAATAACAATCTTGTCACTACATATTGAGAATGAATACAAAAATGGTTTTTACAAATAAATATCTACCCACAATGTAGCCGAAAATTTGCTCTGTTTGCGAATCTCTTGAAGTATTTTCTTTTATACAGACAGCATTACTTCGTTGCCAGATGAGTGGAACATATTTAACCAACCAGATAGTGAATAAATTCCATAAATAACTTCCACGGCGCTTACATACTTCTGACTTCATATTTATAAGTAAGTAAATAAATCGGTAGTAATTCTTGATTTCGGTTTCACATGACGTGAAACTTGTGGACAACTATTACATATTTATGTAAAGGTGGAGTTTACCGAATAACAGTGTTGAATATTTCATCGTACTTTACGCTATTGAACATGATTTATTATTTATTGTATTACGAATATATAGTTCGTGCTCATAATTTTCTCCAGCTTACCCTCATACAGATAAAAGGTAAACAATTGGCTGTTGCACAAACTTAGAATCGAGTTCCATAAATGTTTATTTCATACGGTACGCCTGGAGGAAATTTACCGAAATTACACATCACAAGAGCGAATTCCGTACATCTTTAGTTGAGAAATTCATTATAAATTCAAAGTTTAAATTGCTGCTCCGAGCTACAACTCATCAGCGTTAAAAAGTTTTTGAGAATAGCATCCGGTTTTATGTGGCATACGTCTGCCGACTCCCCGTGTTAGTTTAATTAGTACAACCAGCCTAATTCACCAAGTGTGCGTTTAATGACCTCAATGAAAAACTTAAGGAGGCGACCGAACACGACGGTGGTGACGACGCCATGACGCACCGTCAGTTGCAAACTCAATATATTTCGCTTTTTTCTTTATAAAACTTTTCTAAAAGTATGACGGCGTTTTAAACCATAACTACTTAGTGTAGAGTATTACGCTTGATCGATAGTTTGGCAAATTAGATTTCAACAATCAGAAATCTTGTGCCGTGCATTCAAAACTCGCTAACAGTTTTATCGTTTTATTTTGAATAAAGTGTATACTTTTGACTTAAAATATTTCTTTGAACCTTGCATTGTTACTTTATTTACTGTTTAAACAGAGGTCGTGTCGTAAATAGCTATCGAATAAGAAAGGTACTCTAAAATTCTCTATACCTCTAAGTCAATTTAAAACGTTACGGTAGTAAAGTAAGTAGAAGTGTAGAAAAGCTTTTGTATCGGATTATGAAATGCATCAATGGCTGTTTACTCCATCATTATTCGAATCACATCACATCACACATAACGTTAGCCTGGTGCAATCCACTGCTGGACGTAAAAATACCTCAGAGTACGCCACTGTACTTGAACTCCCTTTATTGCCATCTAGCCACTACCTGCCATCGTTTATATTACATCGGTCAGCTAGCGTTCAGTCATCTCCATGTTCCACGTTTCAGCTCCATACGTTATGACTGACAGGATGTACTGAACACCTTGGTCTTTAGGCATTGAGCTGTGATTGCACTCTCAAAATTGTCTCTACCTAGCTGCGAGTCTTGCCCCTATGACATAAATTGTCCCAGGGATGACGTGTTCATTAAAAATGAGTTTGGTCTTATCCAAATTCATCCTGAGCCCAAGAAGTCCTTAGACAATATTGACACTGGACAACATGTTCTGCAAGTATTGCAGTGAATAATCCAATACGATTAAAATACAGCGGAGCTAGCAACAAAGATTTCATCGATTGAAAGGTGACGGATCTTTCAGATCCGTAAAGACCAGTTCGTCAGCATCTGAATTATAACAGAATGACAAAAAATCACATGCTCTCTTCCAGGCTGTTGTCCTTCTCGTCGCCTCAATGATTTAAAAACGCCTTCATAATTATTTTCTATGATAGTCGTTATGGGGTCAGTCTCGCTAAGAAAAATAATTTTGTTAGTCTAGAAAACTGAATCTGATTCCAAGGCGATCGAATACCAAAAATGTTGGATACTTTGCTACAATGATGCTGATGACTCCTGGTAGTAATGAATATAACTATAATTTTGAAGAGCATTAGGTTTATTTTCGTATAAGGATACAACATTAGAAAATTACTATTTTCCTGCTACACACGAATCCTTTCAGTGTAAAAGCAATTTGGCTATTTATAGAGGTTAAAAATGTTAATTGTACAGGTACAAGCAGAATAATATTAGATTAAGGCATTGCATTAAGGTATGTTTATTGGATATGTTAACATAACTCTTTTCTAATGGAACATAATGGATCGCTTATGACATTAATAATTAGAGGCTTTCATCTTAACTTAAACTGCTCAACGCGATTAGTTTAAAATGCACATACGATGCTTTACCGTCTTTAGTGCAAAGGCAAAGCAACCACCAAACTCTTGATGAAATAATATCTTATTAAGTCTCTTCATCATAAGACATGAGATTTCTATACGTTTACTCACACTATTACGAGAAGAAAATCAATATGCATTCAAACCGTTTTTTCCATTTAGCGCCTACTGTCACTGCGTGTGATTTAAACGATCCTATTTGTCTTGTGAATAACAATATCGTCGCCATACACAATTCAGCATTATAGGGGAACAGAACAAAGTATAAAATGCCATTGTTCTATGGCATGAAGGTGGTTTGAATAATTCATAGGGGCTTATTACTAGTGGTTTGCGATTATTAAGACATCTGACTTATTGGCGTCAAATCCTTCTGCGTTTAAGTTAATGGCTCTATTACTTTAATGAGGGAGTGGATGCATGCGAATCAAACAACTCCATAACAGGTAAAGTGACTCGCTACTGGGTATTTAAGCGTTTCCAACAATCAAATTTACTGCCCGTATTATTGTGCACCGTCCCTATAGAATACAGTTATTGTTGAGTTTACGTTAAACCTACATATAATAATTTGATTAAAGTTGGATTTAATTTGTTTAGTTGTTTGATGAAGGTTCATTCTCTTTAGGAATGTCCTTTTGAAACTTATCGGGGTTGATTACGGATTTCTACTGTTGAGAAAAAATGGAATGCCACAAATTTTGTGGTTTTGGCATTGCATCATCTAAAAATGTGTGAATAGCCCACTACGTACTGTGTAAGATTGAAAAGAAATAAAGAAAAAAACTACACAAAACAGCACAAAACCGGGTTCATTATGATGTTAAACATTTAATTTTATATTTATAAACTCATTATAGTGGTGCTGCTAGGTTTTAAGGTTCTGCTTCTGCAAATGTGCTTTGACGACTTTACGAGACAATATGGGAATTTCAAGTACATGGTGCCGTGAACATGGCGCTTGCATCAATGCTAAAATATCGGTCACTCGAACAAAGGTACGTGGTAAATATCCCGAAAGACAATTTGAAATCAGTTTACGAGACAATTTGTGAGGTAAAGTGTCACTTTTTAGATTGAACATCAAATATGTTTTTCTTATTTAAGGCTGACTTAACAAAATTATTAATTTCTTTAACAATTTTCTTTTACTCGATGGTCTGGATCAGGTAATTAGCAAAGTGTAAATTAATATTATTCTATCTTTACACTTATATTATACTAGAGAATGCCCGCGGTTACACCCGCGTTATTTAAGGCTACTGCTCCGCTCCCATCGCTGATAGCGCGATGTTATACAGTCTTTAGCCTTCCTCGAATAATGGGCCTATCCAACACTGAAATAATTTTTCGAATCGGACCAGTAGTTCCTGAGATTAGCGCGTTCAACCAAACAAACAAAGGTTTCGCACCTTTCGTTATTCATAAAATAACATTAGGGTCGTATTTGAGGGGCATAAACAACCGGGTTTTCAGGTAAATGGATATCACGCCCACAACGTGTCGGTTAACGTGAACAATATAATACATTTTAGGACATTGTGCTGGCTATTGTCTTCATACGAATTGTATGTCGAAATTATTTTATTCCTGCAAAATATATATTTTGTTTCCTTTTGTAAATAATTTGTAGAAAACAAGAATTACTTGGGTATAGCTAGACTAAAAAAAGAGCGCTAGACAGTCGTATTATTTCGTAAAACTTTTCGTTTTTTGACAATGGTTCAGGTTATTTTCGTTTTATCTGTTTTTGCACACAGCATTAGCCGTCTGGCCGAAAAGGGCCAGTTGTAATCTTTCTTTTTAGACATGTTAAAATATTCCATGGTACTGCTAAATCACAAAATATAACTTTCATATTGGCATTCGTCGAGAGTGAAAACAATATTATGTATTTTAAGAAAGCATTCGCTTCAAAATCTTGGGTGAAGTGCAACAAATACATTAAATAAACGAGTTTAAGGAACAACTTTTAACTTGTAAACGCAACAAACATTCCACTTTAATCTCACGATCAAAACATCCAAACTAACATCGTGTATGAGCAAACACTATCCACTCCTTTAGAAAGCAATTGAATGTAAGCGCAGGGACATTGTAAAGAACTGCTATAGATCAAAGTGCAAAAGTATCCAAGGAACATTACTCTTCGTATCGGCCACACCGAGGGGATTCTCACACAATGCAAGTGAGTGTGAATTTCTTTGTGACACGCCTGTCTGTCAAGACTTTTACCTATTTATGCTTTTATTTATCGATACCAGGTGCCACTTCAATATAAATAAGGTTGTAGTTTTATTATGCAGACATTGATATTGCCTCCATTCTGTAACGATCTTCGCATTGGCTGCATAGATGGTGTAGTTTGTTCCATCACTATGTTCAAACATAACTATAATATTAAAGAACTTTACATACACTGCAACATAATAATATTTAAACCAATAAGCGATAATGATTATTACGATCATGACTAATTGATTATTATTTAGGTTCAGATCAAAAACTAGTGATCATGGTATCAAAAATGTTTGCCGTCAATGTAATATTATATCATGGCGGCAAAATCTATTTCCATTGTATGTCAAACAGTTTTGTTCATACAACTGGTTCAAAATTTTAATGAATTATACCAGTATATCAAACAATATTTCATCAGCGATAAACGCAGCATAAATATTTTATATCATTTTATATTTATTGTTGTTTACGTTTCATTTCAGGTCTTAGTCATCAGCGTTATTGCTTGTAGTATGGAGTAGGAACTCAATAGCAAAGATTGTGAAACATACCGGAATAATATTTAAGACATTACTAGATTCTGAATCTACCACTAGCAGGTCCGTGTATATTGAAAAGAACGGAGAGATTGATCCAGAGGGTTCAGAATGCATGTGCTCGATTCTGCTACAACATCCCACCTCGGGCACATGTCACTCCTTTCCTTAACAGTGGCAATCTTATGAAGATTGCCCGCAGGCACCTTCATCTGGCAACTTTACTTCTTGGCATAGTTCTACACAAAAAAACCTGAATATTTGTATAAAAAATTTATGTGGTCTCGCAATGTTCATCAGTATAGTACACGAGCTGCTTCTTACATTATGGTCACAGCGATTCATAGAACTCATGCGTTCGAAGGAAGTTTTCGTTACTCATCCTCGAATTGTTGGAATAATCTTCTACCCCCTATGCGTAATCTGAAAACATTGCATACATCTTAATATATAAAATCCTTGCGTTACTGACTGACTGACAGACACGCTACAGCCGAAAATATTGGGCGCAGGAAGCTGAAATTTGGCATGTATGTTCCTTGGGGACCGTAGAGGTGCACTAAGACGGGATTTCCCGAAATTCCCACGGGAATGGGCAGAAACGGTTAAGTTTAAAAAATGTGCGGGCGTAGCTGCGGGCGTCCACTATTTTAGAAATAAGTTTAAGTTATTTTTGATCAACAAACAAAAATCATTTCTGTAATTTTACATACCTTTATGACGGCTAATTCGGGCATATTTGCTTACGTGTATAGTACCCTTATTGTACTTAATAATTATAATGCATAAATATTAGAAATTAATATAGTTGATGTGGCATTTTGGTGTATAGTATGTATTATTTTTGTTAATAGCGCGTACGCAACGCAATTATGGACATTTGGACAGCATAGACGCTTTCTTAAGTTTCTTGACAGTCATGACAGATGGAACTCCTTGCGATCACGTGACACCCACGAGTTGCGTTCGGAAACACGAACGGTTTTTGCGATTAAATAAAATTGAGACATACAGGGTTTTTAATATAATATCATATTATTTCTATAAATATTTATATTAAGTGTGTGTGTGTATATACACCACTATTTTTTTATTAGTACAAACAATTTAACAGGGCACTAAGTATCTTTAACTGATCATATTTATGAAGTTGAAAAATAAAAACACTAAGTCCCAAAACTGTCTCAAAACTGTCCACAAAAATACGTGATAATTTGTAAATGCAATACTAATACTATGACCGACCCGTGTACTATCATAGTAAAATTGATAATCCCCCCCCCGCCCCTCTGCGCCTGCGCCACGCCCCGACGATGCGACAAACAGTACTAAATTGTTAGCTAAAGTGAGCGTATCTAATTTCGTTGCAAAAGTTAATTGTTTGTCTACGTTTGCCCGACGCGATGGCCTATCATATCAGTTCATATCACGGGAGTATGTAGCTATGCTTCATGCGTACTTTTTGAGTGGAAAAATCGCGAATGCAGCTGTGTACCCATGGACATCGTATTGTGAGTGTACAAAAGTGACCGGGTCAGTGTCAAACAATTAAAACAGTGCATATTGGATGCTTTTGACAATGGTGGTGGACATTTCGAAGGACAATGGAAATACTTGTAAGTTTAGTAAATAATACGTACTTAAGTAAATAATAATTTGATGCGGGCGGCTCAAAATCGGTCTGTGTTCTCCACACACCTTGAGGAAGGCCTATGTCCAACTGTGGACGTCTCTAGGTTGACATGATGATGATAAAATAATTTGTAAATAGCAGATGATTCTAACTTCATAAATACGCCAAAATTACTCTTTTCTTTTAGTCCAGAACACCATCTTTTATTTTGATATTTGTTTGCTTTCTAATTACATACCTCCGTATTAAATTACTTGTTAAACGATAAATTTTACCGGTCCTAAGCCCGAATGAAGTATGAAGGAGAGGGTAGAATTAACAAAATTAAAAAATAACTACCCACATTTATTATTTTCCTTCATTTTATTTTCTATGGCTACCTACATCATAAGTGCGACAGAGAGAATGCGAATGAGCAGGATGGAATATTATCAATGAATTAGTGAATGGATTGTAAAATATGACTATGATTTAAGTGAGATTTTCTACAATAAACAAATGATAATAACTTTGCTCTTTATTGATATTATGAAATTCTTACGTCACATATATGATAATAATATCTTCGCTAATCTGTCCTTAAAGTTTTTGTACTAATTAAAAAATAGTGGTGTATATGTATGTACATATATATATTGATGTAGTTTATATATTAATTACTAAGACTGCTATATATTTTATTGTTCTTTATCATATATTAAATATATATATATTTGTGTATCATTTATGTGTATTAATTTATTTACTCGGCCTGCGAGAATACCGGCGTTGCAGTTTATACTGCAACAATAGCTGACGCAGCGCCTTATTTGTCCTCCACGTAACGTCACCATTAATAATGTACCTACTTAAGGCACTGTTATACCTCAGAAGCCGTGAAACACCTAATTTTTCGTCGCGCATCTAGCCATAACGGTACATATTACAAACTAGCAAAAAATAGAGCTTAAAGTCAAAAGTCTGAACAAAAGACTTTTGAAAGAATTTTTCATGTATGTAAAATAGAATCACGGTAAAAAAATCACAAAATCGAGGCAGAAAATAATTTTTCGTCTCACTGTTTGCAATATTTTGATCGTAAGCTGTCATATTTTATTTGATAATATTGTAGGAAACCTAATGAACTAAAGAAATACCCTATTTATTTTCATATTATACGTGTATATTTTGTAAAATTAAATAAAATCTGCCAAACGTCTATGATTTTGACGCTCGGTGGATCCCATCAATATCAAACGCTTTAGCAATATAAACCTTATTAGCATAAGCGTTGTACTGAGTGTCAGTTGCTTGTTTACGCCCCGCCCAGACCTCATCATTCGGCTATGAGCCCTGTGAGAGATAGGTCATGTCGCTTGCGTCTCCGCTGCACGAAATTTTACGTAAACCTGTTTGTTATTATAATACGCCGATTTGAGTTCGTAATTTCATGTTTTATTTTATAGACTGAATACTTTGAATCAAATAGGCTTTTCATGTAACTATGGGCACATTTAATTAGGACCTAAGTTTATACTCTTGTTGCGTGTGCTTATAAATATATAGTTAGAATAATAAAATATGGACAATTAGAGAAATGAAGTTCTACGAAGGATTTGTACAAGAAAGCGTCGTAATAAAATAGAAATTCATCCATGGCCAAGTGATTATGAAATATGTAACATTTTTAAAGAAATTATTTTCAAAAGGGTCTTTTATGACTAACTATGTTATAGATTATCGATTATGCATAATATAATTATATAAATTATTCTCACAATACATAGCTGCCACAGTTTTCAATTTTTGAAAGAGTAATAACATAAACTCGAATCATTTTATGTATAGGTCGGTTCATGAAAGATGACCACTGCACAGAAATCATTTTATTGAGGCGCGGGTGGAATGCCAATGGCGTGGCTCCGTTCTTGACGCATTCCCTAAATGCGTCAAGAATGGAGCCACTCCATTGGTGCACGAATGTACATATGCGTGACGGCCGCCATTTGTGGTCAACTTTCGTGAACCGATCTATACCTATATTGCAAATTCATTAGCTTGTCAGAGCGCCTGGAGCGCTAAGATGCCGCCACGGCGAACAATAAACGGCGCTAATATGGCGCTCCGCAATCCGTACACAAGGTAACGAATGTTGTATTATTGTGTTGTGAACATAAACCTATTTAGGTACATCGGGTAAAACTTTGATTATTCATAAACTATTAGGTATGTCTCAGTACATCTAATATCTTTTTAATTTCTAAAATCAATCATTTATAAGTAAGAAGGTGACTTCTCTGTTTGTTATAACACAAGATACAGTATGTTTTTAATAATAAGGTACGTAACTAATTATCTTTATTGTAATTATAGTGAAGTTAAAGATAACAGTTCTGCAACGTCTTACACACATTTGACTGCAGTCATTCCTAACACGATCTGTTCAAGAGCTAGCCAAGAAATGCCAAACAATTTTTTTAACAAATTTGACTCAAATTCCGTAGTGATAAGCAAAAATTACAAGAGGGATAGCAGTAACTGGTTCGAATTGCGTAAAAATATGTTGACAGATTGAAATTTTGGTATAGTGGTAAAAAGAAGAGATAACAGCAGTAAAGCCAACTAAGTAAAAAATATTTTGTACTTACAAATAAAATATTTGCAATGTAAAATTGAGTGCGAAAGTTGCGCATGGAATAAAATGTAACAATCGAGCCTTGTGGATTATCCGTTTATTTGTGCCACGCCAGATGGATTAATAGGTCCAAACACGATTGTGGCCATTTAATGTTCTATAGTTGCCTATAAGAATGGCCTGGAGAATAGTACGAGAGCAAATAAAATACAAATATGGAAACATGATAAGAAAGTGAACTGACTAGTCTAAACAAATATTGTAATTGTTATTACCAAATTCAGGGGCAACGCCACGTTACACGTAAACAAAAGTGTTTATTTGCTGTGTGGAGTGGCGAAAGTATACCACTAAAAATAGAAATTATAGAAAGAGATGATTTTTTCTGGGAGAAGAAAAGCTTGTGGCGTTTTATATGAATTGGCAGTTGCCTGAAATTATTGATTCTCGTCAAGCTCAAGGGATGGCATTGCGAGATCAGGAAGAGGAAAATGTTTCATCAGTGCTTGACATTTCTACAATACCAAGCCGTAAAAGTAAAGTTAATGAAACTGTTCCTCGTGAACAACAGCAAATAATAAGTATTGAAGCCTTATCACCTCACACACTGCCTTTAACATTCAATGAGAATAAAGAAAACCTGCCGGGTTGTAGCAGACAGCTAACTTTTGATGAGCTGTATACTTTGTATTTCGTTAATAAATGATAAATGAATATAAATAAATACATACATACATATCGTCACGCCTTTTATCCCCGAAGGGGTAGGCAGAGGTGTATTTCTACACCCACTTTTCGCCAGATATACTTTAGTCCCACGTAATAAGGGGCGAGCCTATTGCCGTACCTGGCACATTTCTAGACTCCGTGCTGCTACTGAGAATTTCGTGACAGAAAAACCCAATAACACTGCCCGACCCAGGAATCGAACCCGGGACCTCCCGACCCCACGCGCATATTTATGCCGCGAGACCAACGATAATAAATGATACGAAAAAAATGTTTTACACTTTCAGTGGATAGAGCAAAAGAAAATTAATGCTTTTCATTTCCTTCGGCGCAAGAATAGCAATACTTTAACGAAAAAAAGTAATAAAGTTTTCAGACGAACGCTAATTAAATTGTAAATCAATTTTTTTTTATACACGCGTTAGCACCCGAATTATTTTAATTATAACATTTTAAAATATCAAATAAGAATGCAAATTACAACAGTGTTACAAGAATTCTAACAGAACTCATAAAAAGTTGGTACACTGAACTTTCCTCTTGCATATTCATGGGGAAAACTCACTCGGAAGTTTTGGGTGAGAAATTATGATAATAATTTTATGCTAACTTCATCCGTCTTGGGGCTTTCATAAATTATGTGTAGTATTGAAGCAAATGCATGTGGTTTGTGGGCTACAATATTCTCAGAACAATTTACCGATTTAATCTATTATTAAACTCTTTGGAAGCTCTAAATTCGTTTCGGATATACTGGCGTTTTTGTTATTTGAGTGCGAAAAGACCGTTCAAATTGAAATGTGCTGGTTTCGTAGAGCTACTTTAATGAATAACCCTTCTTTGAAGAATTTCTGAGAAAGGTAAATAAGTAAGCTAAGGCAGATACTTAGTTTGATCCAGATATTACCTAATTACATGGATATCCAAGATATAATAGGCAATAACAAATTGATACACATTGTTACACTTCGGGAGTATAGTTTATACCTTGTAAATAATAATCGGCCTGACAATATCGATAAGTACATAATAAAATGAAGTCACCTGAATTACAGTACAAGATACAATAAAACTGCACCATCAAAAATAATTATAAATTATATCAATTAAGAGCCCGATAAATATTAAACTGTAAACATGGATATAATTTCGCATCGGTGATGACATTTTTACACCTATAAGAAACTTTATGAACGCACCTGGGTTGACAATAGGTTCATATGATAATTTTTCACGTTAGCAGGTAGCAGAATAAACTAGTGGCATCTCATTTTGAACTGCCCTAAACTGTGTGTGAAAAAAACTTTGCCTAATTTTTCCTCGAAAATGTACGATATAACAGGTAGTAAGGGAACAATACAGTCCGTCATTTTACCGCTCCAATATTTGAAGTTAAATTAAAAATCAGTGAAGGCTTATACAATTCTGGCACTTTTACACAGACTACATACATGGTGTAGTGGTTTAAGCGGCCATGTAACTGTGAGTTACTGTGCCGAGTGTCGCGGATGCGCACACTGAGTGTTTTTATTGTATCTTCGTTCCATGCATATTTGTAAAATCCACCGCTTTAAAGGATTTTTTTTACTTTCTACCGCGAGAGTTGTCTTTTTTTTATAAATTCCTTTCTACATACACACTGTGCCGCTACAAAACATATTCCTATCTTAAGTGCATACAAAGACGATCGGCTTCCTCTCTGCTATACAGAAATGACTTAAAATACATATACGTTAATAAAGTTGACGCTCACTCAGCGCTGTTTAGTGTTCTCGACGGTATCAAAACACTCAAGTGTTAAACGCAAGAGCTGACGCGTGTCTTGTTCCTTAACTACTTACAGCTTTGCTAATGCCTCTCTTAACAGATTTCCTTAAATGTGAAAAGTCTATAACGGCAAACAATAAACTGAAGAGCGCATTCATTACCTGCTGTCACGAGATGCTAACCATGCATTGTGGTGGTTATTCCGTACGATTTCTTTAAAGTGTTCTCGAATTTGCCTAAACTTCGTGGGGTATTAACGGCGAGCTAAATAAAAGACGCCATATAGGAAGATTTATGAACAATTCACAGAGCAATGATATGTGGTATCTATCCAAACCCTCCTCTGAATTTGGGGGCAGGTACTCGTTGGAAGATGATGTATGCTCGCGATACACTACAATGGGCTCGTATATTAGTTCGCTCGTTGCATGTGAATGGAATTTTTATGGTCTGTATGTACGTCGTTCGCTGTTATTTTTTATTATAAGGTAGATCATGTCAGTGGCTCAAATATTTAAGAAGCTTTCTTTATCGGTAACATGTGTTTACTTTCTACCGCGAGAGTTGTCTTTTTTTTAATAAATTGCTTTCTATTACTGGCAGATTCTACTTACACACTGCGCCGCTACAGAACATATTCCTATCTTAACTGCATACAAAGACGATCGGCTTCCTCTCTGCTATACAGAAATGGCTTAAAATACATATACGTTAATAAAGTTGACGCTCACTCAGCGCTGTTTAGTGTACTCGACGGTATCAAAACACTCAAGTGTTAAACGCAAGAGCTGACGCGTGTCTTGTTCCTTAACTACTTACAGCTTTGCTAGTGCCTCTCTAAACAGATTTCCTTAAATGGGCAAAGTCTATAACGTCAAACAATAAACTGAAGAGCGCATTCATTATCTGCTGTCACGAGATGCTAACCATGCATTGTGGTGGTTATTTCGTCCGATTTCTATAAAGTGTTCTCGAATTTGCCTAAACTTCGTGGGGTATTCACGGCGAGCTAAACAAAAGACGCCATATAGGAAGATTTATGAACAATTCACAGAGCAATGATATGTGGTATCTATCCAAATCCTCCTCTGAATTTGGGGGTAGGTACTCGTTGGAAGATGATGTATGCTTGCGATACACTACAATTTTTCTTCCATGTGAATGGAATTTTATGGTCTGTATGTACGTCGTTCGCTGTTATTTTTTATTATAAGGTAGATCATGTCAGTGGCTCAAATATTTAAGAAGCTTTCTTTATCGGTAACATGTGGGTGGCACACGTATCGAAAAGCAAATATGTCACCTGGAGGAGGGCTTTTGTCTGAAACTTGTTAAATTATGGCAATAAATGTAATAAAATAACAACTGGTATAACTTCATATTTTTTAACGATTTCTTTTCTTGGATACCAGGTGTTACGCCAAATTCTTCTATTGGATATTGACAGAAAGACTTTTATATTATTGTAGTCATAGGCACGGACATACTTTACGTCATCTGATAGTCACCTAATAAAGTTTACAAGGGACAGCAATATTTAACACAATTGCCTTTAGTAATGCCATTGCAAGGTAGCGAGATTGGGAGGACAAACTCGCCAGTTGATAGCACGAGGTCTCTTTAGGCAGCTTAGAAACATCAGTGAGTAAAATCACTGCGAAACAGTAAAGTTTCCAATAGCCAGTAAAACATGTTATTATTTTGAAGCATGTCGATGGCAATGAAAGCGTTGTGAACTTGGTAGTTCTATGAAGTACTCGTAGCACAGTGCCCGTTCAACGAACTATACTCTGCATCTTGAAACAATTATATGAAAAGATTTCAAAATATAATCTCCTCCGCTACTGTACCCGACCGACTATGATAATCTGATATTCAGTTACTATCTTCAGAGTTATATTTAGGTATATATCCTCGCAACTCGTTAAAATTTTGACAGCAGTCATCGCTATAAAACTATGAACCGACGACTTATTTTCTTATTCAAGTTGTAACTTAGTACCGGTCGCCTTTGAAAATACTTAAAACGAGGCGCCCGGTTTGATTAAGTTTAAGATCTCAGACTTTCGTCAATTTGTGTAACATGGGCGAAAACTTGCATGGTTTTTGGTAATGAATAGACAATTTGTAACGTCATACAGTCGTATTAATAACATGCCGGTAATTAATGTTTATTACACAAGGCACGCGATACCGTGATTCCACTAAAAGCATCTTACATATTATTATATAGGCCTCTTACAAAACTCTCATAGGGAATGAAACACGCATTTTCTATTGAGAAACTTTTTATTCACTCAACGTACTTCATTGAATAGTGTTTCGAATATCTCCAAGAAATATTTTTCGTGGAAGGTATTCGGTGCAAAGCATTAAATATTCACGGCAATATGCCTCGCTCACGTTCCACAATAACTTATGCGAATATACGTAAGTTTCTATGTTCTAGAGTGGTATCTGCTATATAGCTGGGGTTGTTTGAATCAAGGAGCGCCATGTGGCACTACGTCTATACATTCATAATAAGTTAGGTAGGTTTAGAATATTACGTTTCTAGGCTCTTGCCTAGAAACGTAATATTCTAAACCTACCAACATAGACATTTCTTGGCCAATTGTTTTTACCTCTCTCTTGAGAGGTAAAAACAATTGGCCAAGAAATGTCTCAGGTGATGATGCTACACATTATACAACTGTACACAAACTATACTCTCTGTCCAATTCAAAGCGTAAAAATTTTTTTCATCATCTTACTAACTACTCTAGATCTTGAGCTACTAATATGCCTTACAGAGTTACCAGATCCGAGAAAGTATGCATCGCTTTCAGCGAAATGCGAATGTAAACCTACACCTTTGAGACAACGAGATCTTTCAAGTAACAAAGAGAGATGTGCGAAAAATGTAAATGGCGTTGTATTGTCACGTCACTTGTGTCTCAGATGTCCTTTTGCGTTGCGTAACCGACGTAATGTAATGAATGCCTGAAGGTAGGGGGAACAGCCACTTCGCTCAAACTGAATCTCTATCTACCTCGAAGGGGTACTTTCAGCTTTAATATTTACGCAATGTGCAACTTTGGACAGTCGCAATTGGTAAAAAGGGTTCAGTATGTTTTTATTTTGGTTTAGGGACACACAATAAAGAAGTTTTATTGAAAGTTAAATTTGTTTCGAGTTTCGTTTACCCGTTTTAGACTGCACAATGCGTGGGTACCGGCTGAATAGACGTTTGTTTTTAAATAAATATAAATGGAAGTAAGACAAGAAAGGTCTTGTGATACTGAGTTGAAAGGTTATTTGGTAAAATGTATTTTGGGTTCTCTCATGCTATTCAAGTGTCACTGAAAGGTCCTTTTTCAAGATAAGTACATTAGCGGGACCTTTTTTACTCGGTATTTGATTGTCTAGTCACGTAGCCGCTCTGTATAAATAACAAACAAAATGTATTTAGGCTCGAAATGTTAAAACTAAGTATTTAATGAAATTATAATAAATGCCGTGTGGTTGACGGCATATAATACAAGTGTTACCACCCCCTATCTTCCTGTGGGTGCCGTAAGAGGCGACTAGGGGATAACACGATGCAAATACCATCTTTGCGTAGAGACGGAAAACTCGACATCAAACCCTATACGACTGCCTCGTTGGTCTCGCGGCATAAATGTGCGCGTGGGATCGGAAGGTCCCGGGTGCGATTCCTGGGTCGGGCAGTGTTATTGGGTTTTTCTGTCACGAAATTCTCAGTAGCCCCACGGAGTCTGGAAATGTGCCCGGTACGGCAATATGCTCGCCCCTTATTACGTGGGGCTAAAGTATATCTGGCGAAAAGTGGGTGTAGAAATACATCTCTGCCTTACCCCTTCGGGGATAAAAGGCGTGACGTTATGAATGTATAATAAATCAAATTTACGACCGAGCCTGTCTGGAGCAGAATTTTTATTATTTTTGTTTTGTATTACGGTTATAGTACTTGCGGGCATAATGGTAATATTCACTCTTACATATTCTTAGTAGGAAGTCAAAAGTGTATAGGATAAGGTTGTTTTTTTTTTTCTTTAGGTTTTGCAGAAGTTTTAGGTATTTTTTCTTTGGTTTTAAGAAGAAATAATTGCAGACTAAATAGGCAAAGTGTCATGCCATGTTGGCACTACTCTTAAGTGCACATGTTACTACAAATTTAAGACCATAATAAGGATATGATAGTGTTTTTACGAATTCGTCTACACAGATCAAGATATTGCAATCAAACCATGGCAATTAACCGTCAGTCTGCGTACACCTACATGCCTTTAGAAAGATAAGCAACAAAGATAGCGAAATAGTTCATCGTTCAACTGTCTACCTCACCTGGCTATAAAAACAATCGCACGTCAGTAATGGCTTAATTTTGATTGATGACGTGAATATTTTTAATTATTGTATCAGTATTATAACTTATAGCAAATTAATTAAAATAATTGTAATTTAGTTTCTAAATAAAAAGTTATTAATAAAACTTACATTTTATGTTAACTTAAATTAGAAATAAAGAAGACACTCACATATACAGAATATATCAATAGCACGTATAATACGTAAGGCACAAGTAGATTCATGAAAATCAAATAAACACTGTTCTCAAACACACTTTCAAATGTATACCCCATCGATTTTCCTCTCCAAAATTGTGCCGTTAATAGGAGGCTTGCACGTGAAGTGAATTAACCAGACTTCGGTGAATGTTTTGTGACGCATACATTGTTTCACAGCAATAAATCAATAGACGAACGAGAATTTCGTCTGAATCCTAAATCGAAACAAGATAAACCAAGCCGTCGCTAAATATCCACATAAAACCGCAAAACATACAAAAATGATTTATAGTAGCCCCGATCTGTTAAGGAGGATTTGCGAGGGCAAAAACAGATTATCGAAATCCCAGTTATACCCAACAATCGGTTTTGTCTATTGATGTATGAATCGAGTTCATAGCTGAAAATATGGATGAACGATTAAAATCAGTTATATTTGAACCAAAAATGTTGCTGTCATCTGATCTGTCAGAGTATTAAGAATACAACAAACAAACTCCGCTCGCTCAATTATTATGTATTAACATAGCGAGAAACTTAGATTTACATTAAATAAAACTGGAATTCCTAATTTGCCTTAGTTATTTATATAGTAGATAGCTTTCTAGGTAGCTAAAAAAAGTAATAACTGTCTTCTGTAAGACAGTTTTTCCAATTCGAAAAGCCTTGAGCCATGAAAATTCCCGAATATTTATCGTAAATTATATATCTAATAGAAGTTTTATCTAAATAACGTTTATTAAACAGGCATGTGTGTGTCCAACTTGCATTTATTACTCACGTAACATTTTACAAAAAGTTATTTATACACCTGAAACAGCGCGAGGTCTTACAAAATAATTTTACAAAAACAAAATAATTCAGTAAAACGTGGATGTTACTTTTAAACTTTTTAATTATTGTGGTTTATAAAATTTAATTGAAGTTTCCTGTATTTTTGTGATGGCTGTATATTTGGGATTTAAATATGGATGTAAATCCAATTTTGGTAACATATATCTTGCGTGTTGCTATAAATAGTCGTAGTGAATTTGTGCCGTTTACTAAATTTTATAATTGCTTAAAGTCGAGCCAAGAGAAAATAATAGGTATATGTCATAGAATGGCGACACCTTCAAAACACATAGCCTGAATTGTTGTAAGCACATTTTATTTTTATTTCTTTAATAGCACATAGAAGATACTTATTACTATGGTACCATATAATTATTTTGAAATGAAAGATTTTTAAATAAGAACTGGCCTTGTATTGCCATGTAAAAGTAATGAAAATACTAAAATACGCGTGCAGCTATCTGTGTATATTTGGTTTTTCTTTCAATTATTAATAATATAATATGGTCATTAGGATATTTATTTTTAAATAAATAAATAACTTATTGGTTACACTTGTTTGGGAAAACGAATTATCTGAAATCTAGAATTTTACTTTAGTGGGGCTTATAAATCTACAATTGTTTTTTGTTTTGATAAGTAGTTGGCTGTTATATTTCCTGATGCTTTCATTTAACTTGAAAATAAAGCACAGCAAGATTGGAAAAAGTTGATTTTATCCGATTTTTAACATAACTTCACGCCTTTTATCCCCGAAGGGGTAGGCAGAGGTGTATTACACACCCACATTTCGCCAGTTATGTTTAGGTCCCAATGTAATAGGGGGCGAGCCTATTGCCATCTACCGGGCACATTATTAAGCGAGCGATAATTAACATTTTTAATACACACATAACTTCGAAAAGTCAGAGATGTGTGCCCGGGGTACCTGGGGATCGAACCCGAGATCATCGTCTCGGCAGTCCATTACGTACACCACTGGGCTATCGCCGCTTTTTTTCCGATTTTTAATAAAGCTAATATTCTTTTTTTCTATATTTGGACGAGTATGATGTGTATTGTTCACTTTTTCTTTCATAGATTTTCAGATAAGTCGAAGACATTTTTGGATTTATAACGGAGGGACTAATTTAATCTTGCAAAGCAGAAATTAAATCGATGAAAAGTATTATGTTAATCATAAAAGGATTCTAAAATATAAAAATATGTTTTTATTCTGTATAGTAGATAAGACAGAATAACATTACAAAAGACTTATCCAATTTTCTTGTACTACCAAGATCCCAAGATTTTATTTATAATTTATTTTATATTTAACTGAAGAAACCCTTTATAATATCTGTTTTCGATTACTTTACCTTACTTGTACTTTCTATTTATAGATTCTAAAGAAAATTTATTAGTTTTAAAGCAGCTTTGTGGAAAAGTACAGTCAATTATCTTGTAGTGCCTGAGGGTGTCGGGCCTTGATACTCAAAGCTTCTTAAGTAGTAGCGTCTTTGCAGTCATTATGCGGCACGACTTGCTTCTAATGTAGGCGGAATACATCTATTTTTGAATTTTGATCGCTGTGGTTATAAAAGGTGCTTGTTAGAAAAGTTAGAACGTAATTTCCGTGATAAGTATTTGTAGCAAGCGGTTCTTATTACCTTGTAAAATAATCATATTTAGAAAGTTATTTTCTGCTCTCGTTTCTGATTGAGTGTTTGTTCGTTATCGTGAATGGTAGCCTATGTGGTGCTATATAACTGCCAAACTTTATCAACATTTGTACATTACTTTTTGCATGAAACAGTAGCAAATATTCATCTACCTATCCTCATAAGCGTTCGCCTTTATAATAGTTTTACTCGTGGAACAGTTGAAAGCGATAAATATAATGTATTCTGTATACTGTATAACCTGCTGTTACTCATATTATTCGTTGTAATGTAAATGGTACCACATAGGTTTTAGTGAGCAATATGTTCAAATTTAATTCTGAAATTATATTGGATAACGTAACCACAGTGCGGTAACCTATATTTAATAAATATTAATTGTAATGATTTCTATCTACAATATTTAAATATTTATATTACATACATAAAACGCGTGAGTACGTTAAAGTAATTATCGTGTCACTGAACACAATAATTACAATTACTTTCACGTAAATACAAACTAGGCTGCTACAAATTGGGTTAGACTAGACGACAAATCCCAAGCTCCGCGGTGAAAGCCTTCAGGATAACACTAGGATGACGTCGATAATATGACAAACTACCACCGCGATGTCTTATAGAATAATTCACATAAACATGTTTTACATACAGAAACTAGACGAGATCGAAAAAGGTAATTATCTATTTTATTATTCTAGACTTCGTGGATGCCCTGGCATTTAAATTTAAAAAGGGTTAACCGCTGCCGTCACGATGTTCGACATCAAATATATTCTAACCCGAAAGAATAAGGCCAGACCTAAAGGCCAAGAGTTGTAACAAATAATATCAAACTTTTTTATAAACTGTCTCACTGTTGACCATAGGCCTCTTCTACCGAAAGGTAAGGCTACAACGCGGGCTAAGTGCTGGTTGGCAGACTTAACCTGTTTTTCAAGAACATAAGAATCGGTCACATGCAAGTTTCTTTACGATGATTTCCCTCACTGTTTAGTAGGTTAATAATTTAATATACATATAACTCCGAAATCTAGCAGCTCAGGGGTTTGAACCCAAGACCTTCAGCGTAGCAGTCTGTTATATTCTCTACTTGGCTTTAGCTGCCTTTGGTAACTAAACATTATCAATAGACCTCAAACACAACATATCACCCTTACTTGGTTTGACTTTCTTTCACAATTGGTTAGGCCTCAGCAACTGAAATTCTTAGTTTATGTAAGTAGACATTTATTCTTAAGTTCTGTGATTGAGGGAATACTTGTGCCTTTGCTTATAAAGATTAGAAAACTTATAAGAATAAGGTTTCTAATCTGATTGCCAAGTTGCGTAGTTATTCAGTTGTCTGTGTACAAGGGATGGCAATTTTATAAAGAGCGTATATTACACGACATTGATGGAATCTCAAATATATGCAAATGCTAAAATTATGTCGCTATAGAGCACTACTACCAAGGCCAATTAGCTGGCGTTTGGCTCTGGGCTGCCTATACATACATTCAGGTTATAAGTAGCATGAATTATTTATGCACTTATTTTCGTAGTTTGGTCTAGTTCAAGTGCCACTTTATTAATAACCATGATGTCGTTTCAAACTACGGTTAAGGAAGTAGTGCTGTTTTATTTCGTACTGGTGGAAGCATAACTATTAGTTCGATACAGTTAATGAATAATATATTTGATACACACAAATACAAGAAGCAAAGAGAAAATATTTTACTGAACTGTGATATAAAATTTAATTTACTAAATATCTAACGCCTCCTCCATTATGCTATAGTCTTTCGAACATCTATGTCAGATTTTGAACACATTCACCTCATAAAAGAAACTGCCATAAAAACGGTCCACCAAATCTGTCGGGATTGAGAAAATATAATAACATTAAACGATACAATCAGACGATAAAATCAAAGCCTTCATTCTATCTGTTTCCCGATGTAAGAATACTATGAAAAATTAAATTAGATAGCGGAAGAGGTTTTACCCAAAATCAATTTCATTTTTTAATCCGAGAGCCTCTTTAACGTAATAATAAGGTTTCGGTAAGTTTAAATTGTACCATTTTTAAATATAACAGTATATTGTAAAGGTCCCTTTTATATTGGTATTAACAACTTCTTCGTCTTTTATAAAACCTCATATCAAGTTAAATATAATTATGATTTACAGTATAATTCTATTTAAACATAATACCTTACATTCATTGACTAAATAAAACATAATAGCTAGCTGACGATAACCGATCTTGAAAATAAAAAAACTGCATCATTTAAGAATGAAGCACATGAAAAACTAGCCTGGCAGTCAAGCTGTAAAAAATCAATATGCGTCAATTTTCAACCGACTTAAAAAGAGGAGGAAATTCTCTATTCGTATCTTTTTTTTATCTCTTCACACAAATATCATCTTCACGTAAGGTGCATATGTTGTGTAATTGCTTGTCTAGTTCGCCGCCACTTATTAACCCATTAGGACAATAATATTTTTATCGCGGCTCAATTCAAATGCAAATAGTGTGAAGGTTTATACAATAAGCATGAGGACGCAAACATACTTATGTATGTACTACAAACGACGATTTTATGACTGTATTTAATTTATGTTACATTCTGTTTTGTGACTGCCAAACTAAATGCTTTTGTAAACCGTATGAAGATTGCTGATGATAAGAGTACCATGCAAATTAGTTCCTCCTTATAGGTAGGTATAAAACATACAAATTTAATTGTACCTTATAAGTATGTTTAATCGCACTGCTCACAATGCACTTTCGGTACAGACAGAAAGAACAGATTTGAAATCTGCAAAGTGTGGCTATTTTAATTCCTCAATACAACGTTAAAGACTATGGCTATAGTTGACCGTACTACTATAGCCCTATCAATATATTTCAATGCTCGAACCACCGATTGTATCGGAAAGGCTATTTAAAATAAAGTGTTTTTCCAAAGGTAATGTTCAGTTAGGGCTGATCAATCCCAGTACAAAATAAGACACGGCGTATAAGCAGCATCATGTTGCATAACGTGTGTGCGGATCCACTGCCATATACATTAGTAAGTTAGCCTGCGGCAAACATTGTGAACAAATTGAAAATAGCGATAAAATCACGCGAGTGGCTCCAAGGAACAGTTACATACGTTGGATCGTATTACACACAAGGGTTTTGAACTGTTCTTTCACGGTAAAAGATGGCGGACGCATTCAGAGTGTTTGAGACATTGCGCGTGTACCTAGTAGAATTCCTTTGAATTAACACAAAAATATTTTTGCCAAAGAGAGAGTGTTACCATTACACAATTAGGTTGTTTTGGAATAGGTAGTTTACAATTATAATACTTATCGGGTTCGATTAGATTTATTATTTGTTAAACGTATCCTTAATATGGTGCGATGTTTTTGAATCTAAGATGTGTACGTGCATATGCCGGAAGCTCGATAATCTTCTCTTGATTATATCCCTACTTTTTCCATAAGTGCGGGGAATTCTTCATTCTTCAAAAAGGCAGCGGATATGCAGGGCTTTCTCGGCATTGAGTTTGTAATATGTGTATAGTCGTAAGATAAAAATAATTCACTTAGACCTGACCACGTCAAAGAAATCACTTGAATATGTCCAATCTAAATTTCATCCGTGTCTAGTATTTTGCAGCTAGCATGAGCATGTTAATTATTGACATGCCGTTTTATCATAGTTCTAATAAACAAACCGAAGTCAAAACACGAGCATTCTGTAAGCGTGAGGTGTTAATAAGGTAAATATGTATTTAGATGCTTGATTACATATTTCTAGAAGAGTTGAGTGTCATACCAGTTTTGAGCGAAAAACGCAAATGATTTTTCTAATAGTTTTGCGAAATAAACTGTTGGAGTCACCAGTCCATTTCAGTCTAGCGGTTTTGTGTACCTCCTTAATAAAATACATTTGGATAGGCGTAGAGGAGGAGATCAGTGTATCAACACTCGTTCTAACATTAAACAAAAAAATCTTGATTGTTATTGACAAGCAATTAAGAGCTCTGAGATTAATTTAGATAATCATTGAATTTTACTTAATATACCATTTTAAAATGACACATCACTAACGAGGAAACGTGCATTAGACCGTTAATCCTACTAATATTATAAATGTGAAAGTTTGTGAAGATGTATGTATAGATGGATAGATGGATGGATGGATGGATGTTTGTTACTCTTTCACGCAAAAACTTCTGAATGGATGTGGATGAAACTTTACAGTAATATAGTTTATACATCAGAATAACACATAGGCTACAATTTATAAGGATTTTGTATAATGTTGCCATAATATAGGGAAAAGTATCAACTAAGTCGGCAAAAATCCTGTATTATCTTTGTTTGCTTGGGTCAAATTTAGTAATTTGACTTTTACCCCTTTCCTGATGACAGATTGATCTGATATTTGGTATACACTCATAATCTTGATGACAATATAGCCGCTCAAATGGCAGAATTTCCGAGCCAATATGGCGTAAAGTGGCGGGCATATATTGTGCCATTCGTGATCAGACATATTATGTCTGCTTGCCATTTTAACGACTTGGGCTGTTCAGACATAATATATCTGCCTGCCACAATTATTGTAAATTCAAGATGGCCGCCGATACAAAATGGCGGATCACATATCTTCACAACAACCTCAATATGGGTATCAAATGAAAGGATTTGATGGGTAGAATGGAGCTCACTATGAAAAATCCAAGAGGGCCGCCGCCACAAAATGGCGGTTTACCTATTTTGCATAAATACCTCAATATGGGTATCAAATTGTGACGTCGTGCCTCGGCGCTTGCGAGCCTCGCTACGAGTGACGCACTGCAGTGGGGAGCTCTCTCCCGCTCGCCGACCCTATATATACCGGCGACACACGTGGTTGGGCCCCTTTCTGCTTGGAGACAACACGACAAAGCTGAGTACCCATCCGAAGACCTGTGGAGTGCCAACCTACCACCCACGCCCTGGATAATTGTCTAGTCGGTTAATCTCCAGTGTCAGTTCTTTTGTGTAATTAAAACCATTGTGAATCTGGAATATATCGCGAGTTTAATCTTTCCTGGTGATATTTTTTATTTATTTCCCGTAAGACAACCTAATTATCTCTTTTTAATTGCTCGGCAAGTGATCGATCCCGGCTATCCCGGGAAACCAATCACTCGTGCGACAAAATGAAAGGGCTTCATTCGTAGAATAGAGCTCACTATGAAAAATCCAAGATGGCTGTCGCCGCAAAATGGCGGATTACTTATTTTCCACAAATACCTCAATATGAGTATCAAATGAAATGGCTTGATTCGTAGAATAGAGCTCACTATGAAAAATACAAGATGGCTGTCGCCGCAAAATGGCGGATTACTTATTTTCCACAAATAACTCAATATGGGTATCAAATTGTGACGTCGTGCCTCGGCGCTTCCGAGCCTCGCTACGAGTGACGCACTGCAGTGGGGAGCTCTCTCCCGCTCGCCGACCCTATATATACCGGCGACACACGTGGTTGGGCCCCTTTCTGCTTGGAGACAACACGACAAAGCTGAGTACCCATCCGAAGACCTGTGGAGTGCCAACCTACCACCCACGCCCTGGATAATTGTCTAGTCGGTTAATCTCCAGTGTCAGTTCTTTTGTGTAATTAAAACCATTGTGAATCTGGAATATATCGCGAGTTTAATCTTTCCTGGTGATATTTTTTATTTATTTCCCGTAAGACATCCTAATTATCTCTTTTTAATTGCTCGGCGAGTGATCGATCCCGGCTATCCCGGGAAACCAATCACTCGTGCGACATTGGCGCCCAATAGAATTTTTAAATATATTTTGAAAACGTAAGTTGGCACTTTACAGGTGAGTGAAATAATTTCTTTTTCTCTGGTATATTTTTCTCCTGTGTGTGCATATATTCTGGTGTGGTGAATTGCGTACAGGTACAGTTTCTATCTATTTTGGTTGGCCATAATCAATTTAACTGTGTAAATAACATAACGGTGATTTAATTAACGTCGGTCTAAAATCACGTTTCACTGCGGGCAGTGTGCCCAGCCGCCAACCGGTTCTAACCGCTTAGCCGTTGAACTAACGTGCCTCGTGTTCGCGAAAAAAATATTGTGATTCAACCTTCGAGTGACCTTTAAGAAATTTTTTTATCCTTTACCAATCATCACACCATTGTATAATTTAGTGTATTTCAGCTTTTTCTAGCACGGTATTCGATTTTCTGGCGATATTTAATTTTCTTTTCTAGTACCGGCGTAAATACTTAGATTTTCTATTATTGTTTTGTAATAATGGCTTACATTATAAATTTCTCATTATTAACTAGAGCAGAATTAGAATATGAGACCACAATACGCGGCGTTTCAAAGCCTGACGATCCCCGCAAACAAATCGCTAAACTTTCAGTTAAAATTCCCTCGGAGGATATATTATCTTCACCCTTCCCACCAGAGGAGGATGTGGCTGAAGTGGAAAAGTCGTTATTAAGATCAAATAAACACTTATCTATGTTGGAAGCAAACTATACCTCCGAGCTTCAACAGAAGGTCGAAACCGTGCTTCACCATTGTTTTCATCGACTGAATAGGGTGGATACCGGCAGTCTTGATATTAAAAAAATTGAGTCTGTGTGGAATATATTTAATGACTTATATGCGAAATTACAATTAATCACGAACCGTAGTTCGCGGTCGGATTGCTCAGTGGCAGAGGGAAACACTTCCTATAATTACGACCGTAAGCTTTTCTCGGAATTAGGTAAATTCAAATTTAACGGTAAATCATGTGTAAGATCTTTTATTGAAAAAATTGATGAATTTATGTCCTGTAGATATAATTCTATCTATTAGATTATTATGACAAGATGTTGTCTTTCGTTTTTGAAATATTTTCGGGTGACGCATTAGTTTGGTATCGTTCTGTTAAAAATAATGTAAAGACTTGGTTAGAACATTGCGAACTTTTAAAACGAGATTTTAGTCCGCATAACTACGATTATCGGCTTATGACGGAGATTCGTCAGTGCTCACAGGGCGAGAACGAATCAATAACTATTTACGTGGCAAAGATGCACGGTCTGTTTTCGCGACTTAGTTCTCCTATCGCTGATTCGGAGAAGCTAGAAATTTTACTAAATAATATTAGACCTTGTTACACTAATTGTCTGCTCACTGCAAAGGTTGTTGATGTTGATAGTCTGGTCGAAGTTTGTCGTCTTTTCGAAAATTACCAAAGTCACAGTAAGCAATTTTCTGAACCCCCTAAAGTTTCAAAGAATACTGTAGCACCCGATCTAGCGTATAATTATCCGTTTTCGAATTTTTCTTCAAACAAAAATGTTTACAATCATAATCACTTCAATAAATATAACTCTGTCGCCGATACATCGAGATACAAGTCTGTACCACAAGTCAACGCCGTATCGAGTACTTCTAATATAAATAAAACTTTTTGCGTGCGTTGTAGATGCAATTCGCACTCATTACGTAATTGCCGTCAGCCACACTACCTAATCTGTTTTAAGTGCGGCACAAAGGGTTTCAAGGTGTCAGACTGTCCCAATTGTAAATCTAAGTCGACCCCTACAGTTTCAAAAAACTAGTTAATAAGGATTGTGGAAAATCAAATTATACAACTAATTGTAATAAAACAGAGTGGAATAATTGGTTGGACTTTTTAAAAAAATTCTTTAATAGCTATCATATTTCCTCAATCCGTAATTCTAAAGTAGAATATTTACCTTACGTTACTCTAAAATTAAACGGAATACCTACCACAGGTCTTTTAGATTCTGGATCTTGCGTTACAATTTTCGGTAATAATTTGCATAACTTATTTTTGAAAGACAATGTTTTGGATAAATCGAAACCTTTAAGGTTAATAACAGCAGGCGGCGAACGATTTGAGTCTTTGGGATCGGTGTTTCTACCCTTCGAGTTTCAGGATAAATTGATTAACTTAGAAGTTCATGTTGTACCTGGGATTCAAAATTCCCTTATCCTTAACATGGATTTTTGGCGAAGCTTTGGCCTATTTCCTAAAGTCTGTTTTGATTGTGAATAAGTCTGACGCTCAAGTAATGGAGTTGCAGGCAGTTCCCCCTACACATCTTGTTTCTTATGATCATCTTACAGTCGACCAGAGAGCTACCGCTGACAACATTATTTCTAAATTTACCGATATTTCATACGAGAAGCGGGGTCTCGGTTGCACAAATATTATTTCTCATTCAATTGATACAGGTGATTGTCCTCCTATTCGGCAAAGATTTTATCGCATGTCTCCCGATAAACAAAGAATTTTAATAAAGCATCTTGACGACATGCTCTCAGAGGATGTTGTTGAACGATCCGAAAGCCCATGGTCAAACCCGGTCATTTTGACACCAAAGAAGAATGGTGAACTGCGTTTCTGTTTGGACAGTTGTAAATTAAATTCCGTTACAAAAAAAGATGCTTATAGCTTGCCTTATATTTCGGAAATTTTAGATAATCTGAGAGATGCTAAGTACTTGTCTAGTTTAGACCTGTCTAAATCTTTTTGGCAAACATTAATCAAAGAAGAGGACCGTTGCAAAACAGCCTTTTATATTCCCACGCGTGGCACATTTCAATTCAAAAGAATGCCTTTCGGTCTTACGAATGCGCCAGCTACTCAACAACGATTAGTTGATATTTTATTTTATGGCCCAGAATTTGAAAATAAGGTTTTCTGTTTTATCGATGACATAATCTGTATCACGTCCAGCTTCAGCGAGCATATTACTCTTTTATTACGCATTCTTGATAAACTAAAAAGCGCTAATTTAACAATTAATCTCGGAAAATGTCAATTTTTTAGAGATAAACTAAAATATTTAGGCTATGTTGTCGACTCTTGTGGATTGCATCCCGATCCGGATAAAGTAAATTCAATGAAAAATTATCCCACTCCTTCTAATAGAAAAGAAGTACGTCGATTTTTAGGCGCAGCCTCGTGGTACAGGCGTTTTATACCGAATTTTAGCTCTATTGCTGCACCCTTAAATAAGTTAACATCTCAAAGTAAAAACGCACCTCCTTTCTGCTGGACGACAGAGGCTAATGAGGCGTTTAATAATCTAAAGAATTTTTTGATTTCCTCCTAGGTGTTGGCTTGTCCTGACTACTCGCAACCGTTTGAAATACACTCAGATGCTAGCGATTTTGGTCTTGGCGCGATCCTCTGTCAAAGGTTAAATGGTGAGGAAAGAGTCATAGCGTACTATAGCAAATCACTCAGTAAGCAAGAAAAAAATTACAGTGCCACAGAGCGCGAGGCCCTGGCTGTTCTATCTGCTATAGAACACTGGCGTTGTTATGTTGAAAATGGTAAAAAGTTTATTGTTTACACTGATCACGCTGCTTTGAAATGGTTCTTGACCTTAAATAACCCTACTGGCCGGTTAGCCAGATGGGGAGTTTGCTTATCTTCCTATAATTTCGAAATACGTCATCGTCGGGGTTCCGATAACGTTTTACCTGATTTTCTGTCTCGCTCTTTACCCGTTTCTGCTATTGCTAATGATATAAATATAGATATTAATTCTAATCAGAATTTACCAGTTTCTACTAATGATCCTTGGTATTTAAATATCTATAAAGGCTGTTTAAGTTCTCCGACTTCCTTTGTTAATTATCAAGTAATAAACAATAAATTGTATTGTTTTAAAAAAACATTAAACCCTCTCACTAGAGAATTTCAATGGAAAGAGGTTATTCCGTCTGACCAAAGAATTGACATTCTAAGGGAGAATCATTCTTCGCCCACTGCTGGACATCTGGGTATCTTTAAGACATACAAACGTCTTGCACTTAATTACTTTTGGCCTGGTATGTACTCCGATGTTGTCAAGTTCGTCAGTTCATGTGAACCTTGTATCACCCATAAACACCAAAATCACCAAAATTTAGGTCTAATGGGAAAACCCAAATCATGTCAAAAGCCCTTTCAGACGATTAGTATTGATTTGATTGGTCCATTGCCCCCCAGCAGAAAACAAAACACTTTTATATTTGTGGTCAGTTGTTGTTTCTCTAAATATTGTTTGCTTTTCCCCATTAAACGGGCAACTGCAGAAGTGATAACAAAAATTCTCGAGGAAAATGTATTTTTGGTGCATGGAATTCCATCTACTATTGTTTTGGATAACGGTAAACAATTTATTAGCGCAACCTTTAAAAGTATGTTGTCAAAATATAAAATTCCAAATTTGCATTTTACACCGTTGTATACTCCCCACGTTAACTCAGTTGAACGTTACAACAAAACCATTATGACAGCTATTTCAACTTTCATAGAATCTGATCATCGAATCTGGGACACTTTATTCACTAAGGTTCAGTTCGCCCTTAACTGCGCAGTTAGTGAGGTTACTGGTTATTCTCCTAATTTCCTTGTTTTTGGTAAGGAGGTCATAACATGTGGTTCTCAGTATATTGACAAGGAATTTAATTCCAATATGGTGCTTGAACCACGGGACGGCTATGCCGAAACTTTAGGCTACTTATCCTCTATTTTCGAGAAGGTACATTCAGCTCTGTTGTCGGCCCACCAACGAAATTGTTCATCTTATAATCTTCGCCGTAAACCGGCAGAATTCAATGTCGGTGATACAGTTTGGCGCAGAACGTTTCTACTTAGTGACAAGGATAAATACTTTAGCAAGAAATTGGCGCCTAAATTTATTAAATGTAAGATTGCCTCAAAAAAGTCACCCCTAGTATACAAACTGAACGACATGGCCGGTAAACCTTTAGGAGAATGGCACATCAAGGATTTAAAGTTGATTAATTACAAAGAATAATAAAAGCATAAAAACAACAATGTAAGACGCATATCTATACTAAGTTATAATTACCTACATAATCATTTGTGAAGGCCAACAATGGCTCTTATGTTTTCGAGTCGAAGCCCACAAGATAATGTATTATGTTGTGTTAATGATTTATGTAAAAATGCTAACATAAAATGAATAAATGTTTCAGTTATAAATGGTAATAAAGTTTATTACATGTAATATTGTTACAAAGAATCTGTTGTTTATCTAACTATCAGTTATGGCTCAGTGGTTAAAAAGTCGTTGTCGGATCGGTCTGGTGTTCGATTCTCGCATGTGTATTTTCTTTCCGCAAATCTATTTGTTGAAATGCATATTGATTGGCGTATTGTTTTTCGCCGTGCCTTGTTCTGAAGTTCTGTTGTTATTCTTAATTCTGTATAAATTCCATAATCAAATTGTTATTATAGGTACTTTATAAACATCCAGAGTAATTAACCGTGCGTCGCGAGCTCGGAACAGTCGAATAGTACCTACCATTTAGATCGTACCTACCTAGTTGTCGTTATGACGCACGCGCGTTCACTCAGCGACGCGCCGATAAATAAATGCCTAACTAATGATTCACCATCGTTTACATTCAAAAGGTGTTTACTGGTCGTGTTGCAGTTATTAATTAGAGCAAAATATTTATTAAATTCTTTCCTTTGACATTGAGCGGTCCGGTCGTGTCTGCGGCTTATATTATTTTTGTTCATCGTTACGAAAAATCTGTTGTTACACCTAACTATATTCAAAAAGTTTACTTATCTAGTGGCAAAGGCCGAACCCAAGATTTTTAAGTCGTAGGGCTAGATCAAGTTCTTATATCTACAAATCATTATTACCTAATAATTACCCTAAGCGCTTCTCCATAGATTGTTATCTTTGCTATTGGGCTATTACACTGGCCTTGGCATTTACATGTAGGTATGTGTGATGAATTATGAATGATAAATGTTTATGTTCAAGTTCAGACTGCGGTTGTACGCGTGAAGAATGCAAGCGTGGGTCATTATTATTTAGGTATACTAATTAGCGTATAGGGTTGTCACTTGTTCAAGGTACTCAGGCCTTTGTTTTCTCTAATTCCAGGGAGTATCTTCAGGGCTGCTACGCCCGTTGGGCTAGGGAATTTTCCTTAGGGAAAATCCCGGCCTAACGGGGGGGGGGGGGGGTGTGTGACGTCGTGCCTCGGCGCTTGCGAGCCTCGCTACGAGTGACGCACTGCAGTGGGGAGCTCTCTCCCGCTCGCCGACCCTATATATACCGGCGACACACGTGGTTGGGCCCCTTTCTGCTTGGAGACAACACGACAAAGCTGAGTACCCATCCGAAGACCTGTGGAGTCCCAACCTACCACCCACGCCCTGGATAATTGTCTAGTCGGTTAATCTCCAGTGTCAGTTCTTTTGTGTAATTAAAACCTTTGTGAATCTGGAATATATCGCGAGTTTAATCTTTCCTGCTGATATTTTTTATTTATTTCCCGTAAGACAACCTAATTATCTCTTTTTAATTGCTCGGCGAGTGATCGATCCCGGCTATCCCGGGAAACCAATCACTCGTGCGACAAAATGAAAGGGCTTCATTCGTAGAATAGAGCTCACTATGAAAAATCCAAGATGGCTGTCGCCGCAAAATGGCGGATTACTTATTTTCCACAAATAGCTCAATATGGGTATCACATGAAAGGGCTTGATTCGTAGAATAGAGCTCACTATGAAAAATCCAAGATGGCTGTGGCCGCAAAAGGGCGGATTACCTATTTTCCACAAATAGCTCAATATGGGTAGCAAATGAAAGGGCTTGATTCGTAGAATAGAGCTCACTATGAAAAATCCAAGATGGCTGTTGCCACAAAATGGTGGATTACTTATTTTCCACAAATACCTCAATATGGGTATCAAATGAAAGGGCTTGATTCGTAGAATAGAGCTCACTATGAAAAATTCAAGATGGCTGTCGCCGCAAAATGGCAGATTACATATTTACCACAAATACCTCAATATAGGTATCGAATGAGAGGGTTTGATTGGTAGAGTAGGGCTCACTATGAAAAATCCAAGATGGCTGCCGCCACAAAATGGCGGATTAGATACCTATTTTCCACAAATATCTCAATATGGGTATTGAATGACAGGGCTTGAATGGTAGAAAAGGGCTCACTATGAAAATAGAATGAGAAGTATCAACTCACAACAAAACTAAAAACTTGAAAATAAAATTAACTGAAAAAAAAAATTTTTGGGCGTAGCGTAATCAGAGTAAACATTATGATATAATTTTTACTTGCCCAACGATTTTATATTAATTGTCGGATCAATACCCCAGATTGATGAGAAGCTTGGTGCGATCTGGTAGCTAGAACTTACCGAATTACTTTTAGCTTTAAGGACATAATCTAACTACATCATTTTTTATTGTAATAAAACAGTATAACATCAAAAAAATATATATTATGTTTTTTACGATGATTTCAATCAATGATTCTCATTCTAGAGTAGTTATCAAATTGTTATCAAAATTGATAGATTTATTGCCTTCAGTATTTAATGTAGATTAACTTTGTCTTTTACAGTTAGTAGTTTGGACGAATAGTTAAAAGTTATCACGATATATCTAAACTAAGCGCAGCGTCATTAAAAGCGCTTTCTATGAGTTAGTGCGCTTAAGCACAGCGAGGCGGAGGGACGGTCTGATTGTCTGATAGGTACTTTGTGGTACCTAATGCTTTCAGATTTTATTTTTGCTTCTGTTATATTCAGTAGGTATATAAGCTCTTCATAACTTTAATAATATACTTACATACTAATCTTTACCTGAAGTTCAACGATTATGAAAACAAAAGTAATTTTTCTGTATTATCTGTTTATATGTATGCTACATGGCTAATCTACAGAGCCGTTTGTGATGAAATTTGACATGGATAGTCTGAAACCCGGGGAAGTACATAGGCCACTCTTTATTAAAATATCATACTGGCGAAGCCGCGGGCGAAAGCTAGTTTAAAATAAATTATTAGTAAATAATGCAATCAGTGAATGTACAAATTAACTAGATCTATAAACAGCTGAGCCCTTAATTAAATTTTTGGGCAGATTAATGATTGGCCCACACAGAAGTCCTGTACATTTTTATTAACAATTTTGCACCAGTTGCTTTGAAAGCCCAACTGTCTGAGTCTAAGCAGGTGAGATTTCTAGTCTAAGCAGGTTTGGCAAAATAGTAGGTACCTCGCCAAGCCACCTGTTCTTATTTTCCCAGTCCAAAGAGTTTCTGGGGAGGCCTGCTTTCATAAAAAAGAGCTAAACACATTTTAGATCACGGAGCGAACTACGGACTAATAAGACATTGCTATTCAAAGGGCGATTAATGTGCTTCTGTTGCTTGATTGCACTCAGATTCATAAAATTACCTACGCGATGCTATTGAAGTACATAATATAAACGTATAATCACTTCTTGCGTTAGTTATTGCAGACAACAGATTGTACGATATAACTGCAGTGGATTATATAATTAAATCACCTATTGTTAGCAATGTCCAGACTAAATCAGACTTTGTCGTCTCGTGTGGTGTGAGATGCGTGTTTTGTGTGTCAGTGTAGTTGGAGTTCAGCTTTGTCGAATAAGTAGTCCAGCGAACGGAAGTGGCTATTTATTGTAGAACTGTTCGTTACAAGATCGTTATACCGACTGTTTACCTTCTGGCGTGCTTACAAGTATTTCACTTATTAATAATATTTATTTTCACGTGACTATGTATGAGTAATGAAAGTACAAGGTTCTAAATCTGTCCTAAATTAATAAAAGATGACGAAATGTTAAGATCATGCAATTCTAATAACAATAGTAATGAGTAATCTAGGTAGGTACAAGACCTTGGCCTTGAAAGTGTCCGTCGATATCAGTGAGTCAAGAATGTCTATCTATTTGTTGAAATATTTTTTATCTAATGATATGTTAACGTTTGGCCATGGTCTTGCCTGATGTTAACGGCTGACGATAGAGCACTCGGCTTTTCGAAATAGCCAAATTGTACCCACAAGGAACCACAGAGTTAGACGAAGAGTTTAACATCAGTAATTCCATACAGTACGCATTAAAACGTAAGTGCACTTTAAAGTACTAAGTACGCTGAGATGAGATCTTCATTGTTCACTATATGCTTTCCTCTCAATTAGGACCAAATCCTCTAGCTCGAAATAAAAGTTGCAAGTTTGTAATTAAAAACGTAAAGATGCAACATTTTTATGTAAGTTAAATGTTGTGTAAAGTGTTAAGTGTATGTGGTGACGGATTAAGAATACGGAATGTCACCACCCCATATCATCCCATGGGTGTCGTAAGAGCCGACAGAGGGAGCATATTATACAGAGAACAGCACAGTAAGAGAAGGAAAACTTGATACAAACCCTATACCAACCCGTTTGGCCAGCGTGGTATAGTAGGCCAATTCCTCCTTTCAAAGGAGAGGCCTAGTCCAGCAGTGGACTGTTAAAGGCTGATGATGATGATGATGATAAACATGTACTGATATGATTTATAGATAATATTCTCAAAGTTGCTTATAAGCTGTGACGTTGTTAAATAAAAAATCGTTATTTCGGTTACAAACGAAAATTTGTATATTTCCATAAAAGAATCTATACAGTCTTTAGCAAAGGAATTCAATGGAAAATAGTGATTCTCAACAATTTGACTAGTTACAAAGATAGAACCAGGGTCGCGTGATTCGGCGTAGATCTTTGGGAATGCGTCTCCGGCGTTGCTCAGGGAAGAAGAGAAGAACCTAGCTTGGTCGCCGCACAGCCGGTGAAAGGGCCGGTCACTCCGCGCCACGGTATTTATAGTCCGTTGGAGGGCGCGGGAGGTGGAAACGGCCGGCCAAGAGATGCGACGACGATTGACGTCACACACTCCCCCCATTAGGCCATAATTTTCCGGGAGGGAAAATTCTGTGGCTGGTAGGCGTCAACTGCCTTCCGGAACTCTGAAACAGATCAGTGGTGGTGTCAGTAGGTTAAGTACAAGGTAGCTACTAACCCTGAAAGAAAAAACCAAGTATAACCCTCGACCATTCATACGTCACCAAGCATTGAACGTTCCTATTACCTGACATTCATCACATTCAAAAAACTTACACACAGTCATACGTGTGAACAAGCCAGCATTCATTCCCGAGTCGTGTTCTAAATAAATACAAGACACGCGAAGAGAATACGTGAAGTTTGAGAAAGTAGCTACCACACCTAGGTTGTTAGGCACCACCTGACAACACGGGTTCGATAAGAGCAAAGTAAAAGAAATATACATATCGAAAACTAATAATATTATGACCAGTTGGTAATATCACAAGCAAATTGCTCATTAACACGCTCGATGCGAATTGTAAAAGCAATAAAATGTTCATTATAATTAAGTATAAAGTATAATACAATGTTTTCTGCCGAGTCATCGGCTAACGTAAACAAGTGAGTCATAACTGCGCAGCTGCGACGCATTCCATTGCCGCGACTCAAGGACAACAATTCGGGATAGATTGTAGTGAATACTATATCACCGAAGGAGACAATCGATGACATAGTATTACATAGTATACACAACAGTAGCTAAAAAAAACAGGCGAGAATTGAACCAACAGACCAATCAGACAACAGTTTTTTAACCACTGAGCCATGAGGGAAAAAAATATTTTTAGATTACGATTTTAAACTTTGTAGTGCGTTAATTTAAGATCTTTTATATGGAAATAACCTAGTGGCTTGCCAGACATATCTGATAGTTATCTGAACGTTAGGTAGTTAGT
The DNA here is from genome assembly GCA_944739405.2 of Euclidia mi. Taxonomy (NCBI): domain Eukaryota; kingdom Metazoa; phylum Arthropoda; class Insecta; order Lepidoptera; family Erebidae; genus Euclidia; species Euclidia mi. Next base: position 47,740,275 of record OX123186.2, on the reverse strand, counting down.
TAGATAAGCAAAAGGAGGTTTTCTGCAACAATCTTACATTTGATAAATTACGGCTCTAATTTTTAATTGAAATATTTATCTTTGTTTTAGCGGGTTTATAGAAATCATTGAAATAACACAATGTGTTATGTCGTGAACTCAAACTCAGAAACATAAGTACAATTGTTGGCTTTTACACATATGTAGGTTATTATAACTTTGTATAGATATGCGTCTTACATTGGTGTTAATGACACTGTTTACCCAATCGTTTATAAACATAATCTTGCTGTAATAGAATAAGTTTTAATTATTTAATTCAGCGTTAAGGTTTAAAATAGTTGATTGTGAAAATCGAAACGGGATTTTCTTAAACTTGTTTGTACATCAATTAATTTACGATAGATATTAAAGTATAGAAATTATTGATTTAATTTATGTGTAAATAAACACTTTTTGATAGTAAGTTTTACTTCAAATGCATTAAAATGTTTCGAATAATTGAGTTTGATTTATGTTATATTTGCGTAAATACAAGAACATATTATAAGCGACGACCTCGTCAAGATCGCGGGAGGCGGTTGGATGCGGGCGGCTCAAGACCGGTCTGTGTGGAGAACCTTGGGGGAGGCCTATGTCCAGCAGTGGACGTCGTTTGGCTGATATGATTATGATGATGATTATAAGCCAGCACTACTTAAAATGTGTGACGTCGATGTGACGTCGAGAGGACACCACCTCTCGGCCGCTTGCACCTCTGCCCCCACCGCACCGCGAGCTCCTATAAATATTGAAGCGCTGGCTGCATTCGGCCCTTTTTCCGGCGGCTGCGAGACGAGTTAAGTCACCAACTATCCTGGACCATCGGCAGCGGGATTCTCAACATCAACCACCACCCATCGCCGAACCTCGCGACCCTGTGTAAATTTTTATTAATTCCTAATTTTTTTCGCTTGCTAAATGATGTCTAAAATTAATTGGCAATTAAATCAATTTTTATTGTAACATTTAACCACGTTTCTCATTTAAACACACCCTAGTAGGGATAACATAACAGTGGACACCTGAAAGGCCTTTTTTACGTTACAGTGGCGCCCACGGGAATATTATAGGTAGGGTTTTGTTGAGAATCCGCTGCCGGTGAGTCTTTTTATTTTTATTTTTTGTGTATGTGTGAAATCGTTCCAAAGCAGTGTGTAATTATTTTAGTGGCATTTATTGTTTCTTTTTGCTTGTTTTATTGTGGACTGAAAGTCGGTGGTGTTATGCCGGCCACAATAGATCATTTTCTCTTTTTGTTCTATTGTGCTCGGAAGGTCGGTTTTGTGTTGAGCCGGTCACAACAGACAAATTTTGTCTTACTACGCATGGTAAGCATTTTTATATTATAACTTTTTCTGTTACCGCGTGTGATAATAATTGTGTATCAACCGCATAAGTAACGAGTTATAATCGTTCGACTACGGCCACGTGTCCTCTAAAGACGCGCTAAGGTCACATTCCTTGATTGCATTCTTTGTATTGCGATTTATGATCTCACGTCCACTAACGACGTGCTAAGGTCACCTTCATCGTATGCTTCGCGATTACCTTTTTTAAATGCCACTAAGGTAATTAAGTGCTACTGGTAATTATTGCTAATAATCTGTTTTGGCTGACTTATGGAACGAATTCACACCCTTCTCTTTTTCATTTCTTTCTATTTTCTACTATAACCTTCTGCTAGTGATTTTGTACGGCGATATATATCTATATAGTCGGTATTATTTAATACTTTTACCGCCTACTACGGCGATTATCTTTTAAAATTAACTATTATTTTCTTTCTTACTAAGAAAGTTGCATCTTTATTATACCACGGTACCTAACATAGTTGGACTGGCTGAGAATGAACGTACCTAAGATGCTAGCGTATTATATACTAGGTATCTAGCTAGAATTCCGCGTTCATTTATTAATAAAATGTACACGTGTCACATGCAGGTTGCTCACTAACAATAATGAACGAATGTAATTATTGTCTATTTGGTATAGAAATACGAATATCATCGTAGAATTATTAGTTGTTCGTTTTGTCAAATGTTTATTATGCTACAATCGTTGTTTTTGGTCTTCGATTTTATCTCCTTGTTACTGCCTATCGGTATGTCATTTGCAAATGCATCTATTTATGCATTTACTGTTCATTGTGAACTCACACATAAAATTCCTGCGTCGTAATTATTGAATTATGTTCTTTTTGTAATGTTTTGTGTCGCTAGGATTGTTCTTTCAATGTCTGGTTTCTATTGAAATATATAAAACATATAATGATAAATAAATGGTAAAATTTAGCCGCTGACGGCCGGAAAACTACTTAATTGTCAATATGTAACTTGTTTCCTTTTTACTAAATGCTATGCATCTGATTTTACTAGACCAGTTTAAGTAGTGGTTATATTGTGTTCTAGTGTTAACGCAAATGTTATTATATCTAACTGAATTTATCAAACTTAATTGAACTAAATTAACTTTAACTAAAGTGGGTATTTGCACATAAATTGAATCAATAACTTCTTTTCTTGAATAAATAAGTGCCTATTTACATATGAATCAAATAAATAATATTTATACCTCATTAAATAACTAAAGTGGATGTTTACACACAAATTAATAAATAATTTCAATACGTAAATAATTAATGTGGGTACTTATACATAAATTAATAATTTATATACTTTAATAACTAAAGCGAATTAATTGATGTACAAGTTTAAGAATACCCTTTCGTATTTTACAATCAACTATTTTAAACCTAAAAGCTGAATAAAATAACTGAATCTTGTTCTATTACAGCATAAATACGTTTATAAACGATTGGGTACAGTTTCATTCACAACAATGTAAGACGCATATCTATACAAAGTTATAATTACCTACATAATTGTTTGTGTTCTTTTGTTTTCGAGTCGAAGCTCACAAGATAATGCATTGTGTTGTGTTAATGATTTATGTAAACATGCTAACATAAAATGAATAAATGTTTCAGTTATAAATTGTAATAAAGTTTATTAAATGTAATATTGTTACAAAAAATCTGTTATTTATCTAACTAATTATCCAACTATCTGATAACTATCCAACTTTCACATAACTATATAAATATCAGATCACCAAGCGGAACATCCGCTTGGTGATTGCCATATAAAAGATCTTAAATTAACTCACTACAAAGTTTAAGAATGTAATGATTAATGCTCATCACTAATGAACTAATCACTAAAATAACTTAACACTTCGTTACATATAATATAAAAATCTTTAACTCCTAATTACAGCTAAATCATGTACCCATATATCTTGTTACTTATAGCTTTGGTAATGACTGATCGAAATATAATAAAATATTTTTTTTCGCTTCTGGCTCAGTAGCTGAAAGGTTGTGTCGGATCGGTCTGTGGTTCGATTCTCGATTGTGTTTCTTTTTTTTTGTGTTTTTATCTATGGTAGTGTGTACTATGTCGTCGACAGTCTCCTTCGACGATGTACTATACATTACATCTTGCCGTGAATAATTTTTTTTTTGTGTTTTTGGCTATGGTTGCGTACACTATGTCATCGATTGTCTCCTGCGGTGATGTACTATACATTGCAACCTATTCCGAATTGTGTATTTGCCGTTGTCGATTTTGTATCATAATCAGAAACCAGTTATTTGTCCGCGAGAATGGAATGCGGCCGGCGCCAAGCGCGCAGTGATGACTCACGTGTTCACTGGTTCAAACCTTCATTGTTATTCCATTTTAAATGAATACAAATTGTCCTTGCAATATTGCATCTACCTTGTTAATGAGCAATTTGTTTGTGATACTGCCAACTAATCGTATGATTGTTAGTATCGTAATATAGTAAGATCGTAATATTGGTTTACGACTTATACTCTTTCAATTAATTTCACTTATCGAATATGGGTGGTCAGGTGGTGCCTACCAACATAGACTGGGTGACTATTTGCTATAAAACTCACGTATAATACCTCTTCGCGCGTCGTGTATTATAATGAATGCGACTCGCATCGTGAATGAATGTTGGCTTGTTCATGCGTATGATTGTGTGTAGGCCTTTTTGAATGTGATGAATTCCAGGTTATAGGAACGTTCAATGCTTGGTGACGTATGAATGGCCGAGGGTTATACTTGTTTTTTTTTCCTCTTTCAGGGTTAATAGTTGCCTTGTATTTAACCTACTGACACCACTACCACTCATCTGTTTCAGGGACTCCGAATGCAGTTGCCGTCTACCAGCCACAGAATTTTCCCTCTGGGAAAATTCTGGCCTAATGGGGGGAGTGTGTGATGTCGCTGTGACGTCGAGAGGACACCACCTCTCGGCCGCTTGCACCTCTGCCCCCACCGCACCGCGAGCTCCTATAAATATTGAAGCGCTAGAAGAGACGAGTTAAGTCACCAACTATCCTGGACCATCGGCAGCGGGATTCTCAACATCAACCACCACCCATCGCCGAACCTCGCGACCCTGTGTAAATTTTTATTAATTCCTAATTTTTTTCGCTTGCTAAATGATGTCTAAAAATAATTGGCAATTAAATCAATTTTTATTGTAACATTTAACCACGTTTCTCATTTAAACACACCCTAGTAGGGATAACATAACAGTGGACACCTGAAAGGTCTTTTTTACGTTACAAATGGTTATGTATAATCTGATGTATAGCATTTTGTAAAACAGAAAATGTAACATATCCGCATATTTGCCCGTGTTATATGGCATATAACAAAATTCAAACACTAAATTGCCTGTGTTATATGGCATATAACAAAATTCAAACATTACATTGCCCGTGATGACATGGCTCCCGCGGTCGAAAGAGTGAAATATACTCGTCTCTGTCGCTCTAGGCCCTAGGGCTTAGTTTGTATTATGTATCTCGTTTCTACGTTAAATTTCCCGTCATACTAATCCGAGTCGAGTTTTGACTCCATAGATAAATTACAAAAAAAAAAGAACGTTCGTTGTCAATGTTGTCATTGAGTGTTGAGTCGGTGCGGAATGTGCGGAATGTGTGAGTGTATTTCTGCTGTTTTTTCTGTTAAATTTAGTTTTATTCTTTAAGATCTATTGTGTATATCAAGGTATGTAAATAACTAACACGTATATATAAAACTTCCAGCATGAAATATAAGATTTGACTTTTTTCAAGACCTTAAGTAGATTTTGGCGCGCAACAGTGCTTTTCCTGAGAGCATGGGAACTGTTTCAGAAATGTTCATATTTCTCAGAAGTGGTGAAAGCTATCCCTATGATTTCTTTTTGTTTTAAAAGAATATAAGACGACTTATTTAGTGTTTATTTAATTTTATGCTTTAAAATGTTATTTGTGCATTATATGGCCTTATCAAATTTAACATAAATTACGCCGCGCGGTGCCAGATAATGGTATTCCAGTATTTCAAAATTGCAAGCAAAACGTTTTAGCATACTGAATTGAGATTCTGATATTAAAATTTATATTACATACATCAATCTGTTTGTACAATATAGGCATAGCGCAATTTTTGTTCTCAGTGCAGCCATGAGCAAAACTGACGTTATTGGTATTAATAGTAGACGAAAGTAGGTAAATACCTACGTGCCGTAAGATGATAAAAATAATTAAGTCAGTTCCATGTATGGAGAGGCCATTATTATGTTTGTTTTGTTTTTGTATAAAAATAGTGAAGCAGTTCATAGAATACCTACATCTAATTCCATTCCTGCCAGTTTTCAAATCTGTTTTGCAATAAATTAGCTGTGACATACGGGTGGACAGACAGACAGACATTGCGAATCTATAAGGGTTCCGTTTTTAAGATTTTTGGCTACGGTACCCTAAAAAACACAATACTGCTCTACTAAGCGCAAAAGCCGTATCTCAACTAAAGCGAGTTACGAGATAATTTAAGTTTAGTAAAAGTTGATTTCTTTTATTTATTTATGGATGTTTATTGTTATTATAGGTATAATTATTATGGTAAAGGTTTCGAAATACGTCGCCGTTTTTAGGGGTTGTGAGTGATTGGAGAGGGAGGAGGGGAGGTCTTGAAACCCCCCTCACCATTTTCACTTGCCGGAAATAATTGGTTTCCTCTAAAAAAAAAAAAAATCCAAACATCGGTGTGTATGGCACTGCCAACTTCCACATTCATCACACTAGTTTAATAAACTAAGGTTGTCGGAGCCCTGCGAAGGGCTCCTATTTTCGGATTAAGGGTCAAAAGAGAACCTAACATAACCTATTTATTTACTTATTACCGTCGCACCTAATCCAAAGCACTCGAAAGCAATGACGCACAAATTTGACATTAGCTGTCAATATGATCATTCCAAGATGGCAGTTTTGCGTTTCGTTTCACGTTTTTCACATAAAACCTAAAAATGACATTTGTAAAACTGTACTAAAGTATAAAAACTATGTTCCGTTTTGCATAATTGCCGAAGTATTTATGAAATTTTGGAAATTGTTTAAGAATATTTAGACGCAACTCCGGCAGCCAAAATTACTTTTAGGGGATTAAAACGAACTACTTTAAGCCCCCTACACTACCAATACCCTCAAATTCAGGCGACTCGTTTCAAAACCCAACCCATTATTATTTTTCAAAATAGATGAAACATCAAAAATATATGTGGATATACCTTATTCATGAGATACTGCTATGTCGCTTAGAAAATTATAGAATTAGAATTTGAGTTACTGCTTTTTCGTTAGCTCTCCTCATACATGTTTGTATGGAAAAATATAAAAAAAATCTTTCGCTTCAAATATGTGTTGTTTCAAAGAAAATAAATATTAAAAGATATTTATTTATATTCATTTATCATTTATTAACGAAATACAGAGTTTACAGCTCATCAAAAGTTAGCTGTCTGCTACAACCCGGCAGGTTTTCTTTATTCTCATCGAATGTTTATTTATTTATTTTATTTTATTGAGGTAAATAAACAATTGTACAATAAGGCAATGTAACAAGGCATGTCTTACAAACTGTATGTCATTGTACAACCAACACCATTAACCCCAGATTACAAGCTATGAGTAATTAGAGAAAATTATATTAGATGCACTAGCGTAGATAACATACAAAATAACTGGCAGATGAGATACTAAGCCGAAAATTACGCACAAACCGACATAAGTCTTCGAACTATATTACATTACAGTATATTGTTACTAAAACAAAGGCATAAACATAAACACATGATAGTGGGAATACTCTGGCAATAGAATTGATTATTGGTACGACTCAAAGAGTTAAGTTGCTAGACTAGCCCTACGATATTATCTTGGGATCAGTTCAAATAGTCCACTAGCCAAGCAGGTATTGCCAGGTATTTTATCTCTAAGATTCAACAAAATCTTATCAATATCAACATTACTTGATTTTTACTGGAAATAAGTATCTTAATAAGTTGCTCATCTTCACAAATACAAGCCAGTGTGACCACAATCTACACCCTGTCTCTATGGCTGATCAATATTAAAGGCAGTGTGTGAGGTGATAAGGCTTCAATACTTATTATTTGCTGTTGTTTACGAGGCACAGTTTCATTTACTTTCCTTTTACGGCTTGGTATTGTAGACATTTCAAGCACTGATGAGACATTTTCCTCTCCGTGATCTCGCAATGCCATCCCTTGAGCTTGACAAGAATCAACAATTTCAGGCAACTGCCAATTCATATAAAACGCCACAAGCTTTTCTTCTCCCATAAAACATCATGTCTTTCTATAATTTATATTTTTAGTGGTATACTTTCGCCACTCCACACAGCAAATAAACACTTTTGTTTAGGGATTTAGGGAATGCGTCAAGAACGGAGCCACGCCATTGGCATTCCACCCGCGCCTCAATAAAATGATTTCTGTGCAGTGGTCATCTTTCATGAACCGACCTATACATAAAATGATTCGATTTTATGTTATTACTCTTTCAAAAATTGAAAACTGTGGCAGCTATTTATTGTGAGAATAATTTATATAATTATATTATGCATAATCGATAATCTATAACATAGTTAGTCATAAAAGACCCTTTTGAAAATAATTTCTTTAAAAATGTTACATATTTCATAATCACTTGGCCATGGATGAATTTCTATTTTATTACGACGCTTTCTTGTACAAATCCTTCGTAGAACTTCATTTCTCTAATTGTCCATATTTTATTATTCTAACTATATATTTATAATAATAATAATAATAATATTCATTTATTTCAGGTAAAAATAACCCATATAGATATATACCTTAAAGACTAACATACATACAATTATAATAATAAAATTCAACAGAGTTTTGTTGTTTACGTTGTTTTCAAGTTAGGCTGAGTGTTATTTCGTAACCTCCCTTGAAAACGCCGATACACCACACCCTTCGGCCAAAACTCTTCCATGAGGAAAGTGCCAAGATGTTGTGTCGGCACCCGCACCACGTACGATTTGAAGTTCGTTTTATGGCGAGACTCCAATCTCTCGACTCTCAAGGTCCAGTTGGTCTTCGTGCGTAAGTACTCCACGACCTCCTCGTCCTTGGTGGAATGATGCAGCCGGGACACGTACAGTAGTTTTGTTGGTACTGCCGGACGCAGTAGCATGTTAGGTCCTGCTAACCCTGTACCACAATGGTTACGACAACTAGGCTTCTTCTTCTTCCTCACCACCTTGATGAAGCCGTCCTTGTCGCCCGTGTCCTTTTCCGGGACTCTCGTTTCTTCGACACAATGCTTTTGATTACCCCCTTTTTTCTCCTGCCGATTTTGCTGCGTTTTGCATACGGCAGTAACATCGGCATAGGCGCGTTTAGGTTTTGACGCATTCATACTCGTCACAACCTTGATAGGTGTCGATGACCCGAGGTCAGCAACAGTACACGCCGTAACGCTTGCATTAGGCGACGCAAGCAAATTCGCTGACTCAAAAGATGCATTTTGAGCCCCGCGTCTAGTGTTGACGTTTGAAGGTGACTTACTTGCTGACATAGCGTTCCGAAGTGACACTATCTCTGCACGCAGCTCACTTATGGTGCTATCCGATGAATCCAATTTGGACTGCACCTCTGCCAGGCTGGATTTTAGAGACGTAATGTCCCTCAGCAGCCTGGTTACGTCAACGTGGTCGAACGTGACGGGTGGCAGCTTGTGGAGATCCTTCGCCACGAAAGCAGGCACGTCGTCAGGGTCGGTCACCTTCAATAAGGTGATGATATCTTGAATGCTCTTCTCTGTGCCATCTCTTCGCCGAGACGGCATCTGATCCAGTTTGTTCAGCGCCTGATATAGTACTTTTTTACCAGCACTAATATCTTCTTCTTTAAAATTGGACTTGCAGATCTGCAGAATGCTGACCTCGTCCATAGTATCGATGGCATATTGTATGAATGCCAACAACTATAAGCACTTTTATAAGCAATTATAAGCACACGCAACAAGAGTATAAACTTAGGTCCTAATTAAATGTGCCCATTGTTACATGAAAAGCCTATTTGATTCAAAGTATTCAATCTATAACATAAAACATGAAATTACGAACTCAATTTGGCGTATTATAATAACAAACAGGTTTACGTAAAATTTCGTGCAGCGGAGACGCAAGCGACATGACCTATCTCTCACAGGGCTCATAGCCGAATGATGAGGTCTGGGCGGGGCGTAAACTAGCAACTGACACTCAGTACACCGCGTATGTTAATAAGGTTTAAATTGCTGAAGCGTTTGATATTGATGGGATCTAACGAGCGTCAAAATCATAGACGTTTGGCAGATTTTATTTAATTTTACAAAATATACACGTATAATATGAAAATAAATAGGGTAATTCTTTAGTTCATTAGATTTCCTACAATATTATCAAATAAAATATCACAGCTTACGATCAAAATATTGCAAACAGTGAGACGAAAGATTATTTTTTGTCTCGATTTTGTGATTTTTTTACCGTCATTCTATTTTACATACATGAAAAATTCTTTCAAAAGTCTTTTGTTCAGATTTTTGACTTTAAGCTCTTTTTTTTGCTAGTTTGTAATATGTGCCGCTATGGCTAGATGCGCGACGAAAAATTAGGTGTTTCACGGCTTCTGAGGTATAACAGCGCCTTAATTCATCCCTCTAAGCTCTTTATAGCAATAACTGACGATAGATTAAGTGATGCATTATTAGATGATATCTCTAGTTGTAAGAATGTCAATACTAAGTACATAATATGTCCTCTACCTTCTGTTCTGTCGACAATCAATAACGCATCGTGTGAGTCGAAATTGTTAACGGAAGTAACCGTATCTCTTCCGGATATGTGTGATAATAAGTTAATATATGGTAATACTAATATTTGGCAGAAGTTAAATGATGTAAAATATATTTTTGTCCAATCTAAGCCTAGTAAATTAACTTTAAAGTGTAACCATGATATTAAGGATTATACTCTGCAAGGTACTGGGCTGTTATCCTTGAAAAATGAATGTATTGCGTATTTTCAAACTTTACAGTTCTATCCTTCTCATAATTATAAAAGAATTTTACCAAGTCAGTTATCAATTAACTATGATATAACAGAAGATGATTGTTGTAAATTCAATAAGATTTTAAATAACAGTTCTCACGAATTTTCTCCTATCTCGTTATCAAACGTAGATTTGGAATCATTAAAATTAGCTTCGCATAAACTAGACAGCTTAGAAAACCAAATAAATAATGTGCAAAATCAATCTCATATTGTTAAATATGGACATTATTATTCCACATTAACTTACATCATAATCGGTTCAATTATTGTTTGTGCACTTTACAAGTTATACAAGAAATGTTTTGCTAAATGCGTTAACCCATCCTGTTGTATACAGATATACAATCATTGTTATAATGATAGTAAAAGTAGCAATGAAACTTACATAAGCCATCCTATGGAATTAACTACCTTATCTGAAAACTGAGATGAATTTGATAGAAGGTCAATTCATAGTTTGCCAGAAATCGAAATTAATAAATTAAATAAAAATGTAAAATTTAGGCAGTTTGAAAGTCCAACCGTAACCTAAGCATTTATTAGTTATAATAGGCATTTCCATATTCTATATCTACTATATTAAAATGTTATTAGGTATAAGAATTTCTATTTTAGGAATATTCTCCACTTAGCTTATATAATTTTAATATTGTCTTATAATGATTTTAATCATATAAAACTTTGTTTTTATATATAATATAAGCATATTATAATTAATATATAAGCCATTACCGCCATGCGGCCAGTTAGATAGCACACAGTTAGCATACAGTTATCATCCAGTTCGCATCGTTCATCTACCGCACCAACATCCTACATCTCGCGGTCGCGAAAGCTTGAGTTTGGTCTAGTTAAGTCAGTCATGGTTGTCTAATTTCGGGTGTAAATTAATAAACGTTTTTCAGCAGTGAAAAATAGTTTTTTTTAAAAACTCGCTACGTACTACGCGCAAAACAGTGCGCACGCTACGGTTCTCCAAGCGGGGTGAGCGGCGATCAATTGAGCGAGGCGACTCTCGGCTACGCGCCGGTGAGCCTCAGCTGCCACCTTCAAAACACCCGCCCGTGCGCGGCGTCGGCTGGTTGGACAAGCGGCCTACCTCTCTGGCATTCATGCAGAGAATGTCCAAATGCTGCTCTCCGCAGTGAGGACAGGGGCGAGAGTTTGGGCAGTCTCGCTGGTAGTGGGACCCCAAGCAAGACAAGCAAAGGCGGCGGGCATTCACGATGCGCCTACGAGGGTCGACATGTAGGTCCAACCAACAGTGAAGACACATGGTTGGATTTGATTCTCACCTCGGCTCCTTCCGTCGTTTCCTCTCACGGTCATTATCCTGCTCCTGGTTTCTCCCATCATGACCTGATCTACATTTCCTATGTCCTCAAGCCTCCTAAACCCCAACCCAAAGTCTGTACAGGCGTTGCTTTGCAAAAATTGATTGGGGTACCCAATCAATTTTACCCAATCAATTGAGGTAGCTGCTACAGTTGATATGAAATTGAAAGTGTTCAACGATATCGTAATCAACTTATACGATGTTCATACCCCAGTAAGGCGAATCAAATTGAAGCGACTGCCTGCACCCTGGTTGACACGTGGGATTCAGATGGCGATGAGGCGCAGGGACCAAGCTTCCCGCAAGTTCAAGCGGGATAGTTGCGATGAAAATTGGGTTCTCTACAAAGTCGCTAGGAATCGTTGTAATCAAATGATACGAAATGCTAAACAAAGCCACATTTTCAACAACATTACCTCTTCTTCCCCTACCGATATCTGGAAGTTCCTAAGGACTCCGGTTATCGGTAGGGTTAGCCGTGTGGATCCGCCGCCGGCGCTTAGTCTTGACGATATTAACATTTATTTTGTCTCCACTCCAAAGTTTGATCGTCAGACTATGAGTCGAATGGTGGACTACATAGATAGCTTAGCTCGACCAAGCATAAATCCTTTTCGCTTTTCTTCAGTTGCTGAGATCAAAAAGATTATCCTTTCAATCAAATCTAAAGCGGTTGGTTGCGATGAAGTCAGCTGCTTTATGATTATCACCATCCTCCCTGCTATTACCCACATAATAAATCATTCCCTTGACTCTGGGCAATTCCCTGAAATTTGGCGGAAAGCATATGTTCGGCCACTGCCCATAGTCACTAATCCTGTCACTCCTATTCACTTCCGGCCCATTTCCATCCTCCCTTTCCTTTCCAAAATCCTTGAGGCTTGTGTTCATAAGCAGCTGTCCCAGTTTCTGTATGAACACAATGTCCTCAGTTCCTACCAGCCCGGCTTTAGACCTGGGCATAGCACAGTCTCAGCTATGCTCAAAGTGACTGGCGATGTGAGGGCGGGTGTGGAGGACACTAGGATCACTGTGCTGGTCCTGGTTGACTTCTCAAACGCCTTCAACACCGTCAGTCACGATATTCTACTATCCATCCTATCCTATCTTATGATCTCCTCCGAAGCACTGGAATGGTTCTCTTCATATCTTCGTGGACGTCAGCAGTCTGTCAGAGTTGATGAGGCTACATCGAGTTGGCGAGACCTTGAGGCTGGTGTTCCACAAGGTGGCATACTCTCTCCTCTTTTATTTTCTCTGTTTATAAATCTCATTACCCTTGATCTTCAGTGTTCGTATCATTTGTACGCCGATGACCTGGGCTAAAATTGAGGATCTGCCGGATGCGATCGATGATGTGAATTGGGACTTGGCAAGAATTCGGGATTGGTCCGAGAGGTACGGCTTATGTCAATCCTGTGAAATGCCAAGCTATCATCATTGGAAGCTCTAGAATTATAAAAAGGCTGGACTTGGCATCGCTTCCACCGGTAACACTTAATGGAACCAATATACCTCTGAGTCCATCCGTTAAAGATCTCGGTTTACACATCGACGCTACACTTAGCTGGCAACCCCAGATTACAAGCGTTTGCCAAAAGGTTACTGGTGTCCTGCGTTCTCTCTATCGCCTGAAGAATTTCCTTCCTGTCAAGACAAAGACAATGCTTGTGCAGACCTTGGTTTTTCCTATAATCGACTATGGTGATGTGTGTTATCTCGACCTGAATGCAGATCTACTCAATAAACTTGACCGACTTCTCAACAATAGGGTAGTTTCCAGGGTCAATATAATTAAATTTTATTTAGTCCGTATTTTAGATTATGAAAACATATTGGACACGTATTTTTTATTTTTTCGATTTAATAAAAAATAACAAAGATATAGCCCATTAAAGTTACGTGTGACGTCACCTAGTGCGAAAAAATGCAGCACGGTGTGACGCTATACGTAACTTTAATGAGCTATATCTTGGTCATTTTTGGTTTAATTTACAAATGAAAAATTACGTATCGCTTATTGTTGAATAATCTAAAGGACGGACTTATAAAATATTTTTCGTCAACTAGCCTATTGCATCCGGTTCATTTTTAATCTCCGTAAATATGACCATGTGTCCTCATATCGTAAGCAGCTGTCATGGTTACCTATACGTCAGCGTCGTAATATGCGCGCGTTGACTACTCTTTTCACTTTTCTTCATTCATCTAATAGCCCCAGCTACCTAGCTCCTTACTTTCAATACCGCTGCTCCAACCATGACAGAAATCTTCGGTCTTCTAAAAATTCTCTTCTTTCGTGTCCTTCTCATAGCTCAAGCCTCGTACATTCTTCTTTCATTGTACAATCTGTACTTCTCTGGAATGCGCTCCCTCACGAAATTAGGATGGCGACGAATCGTTTCACGTTTAGGGCTAAGGTGCGCCAGTTTTACATCAAACTGTCACTTGAAAGACCATAGAAACATCATCTCTTACATTTGTTACACTGTGTATTAAATATACGTATGTATACAGGGTTTAAAAAGACTCTTAACGAAAACTAAAATCCCATGTTGTACCAATCACTACAAACATTTTTTACTTCGGTACCATACCTGGGAAAATACTGGTCCAGGAGATATTGAGGTTCAAAGTTAGTATGGATTTTTTCTAATTAGGTACAAAATCGATGCATTTACCCCGCCAATATTCTTTTTCGCTTCTTTTTAAATATATCGCTCACCTAGCAGTATAATGGCACATTTTACAAAAAAGTGAAATTGAGTTTTTATGGCCTAAGTGTTAAAAAGTGTATAATTTATAAAGTGGTAAAACGGCACGGTGTTAGTTTTCCTATTTGTTGAGAAAGGGCGTTAAGTGTCAATGTAGTACTTAGTACGTTCCCCCCGCTTCCGCGCATAACAACGGCTTATTTGTCAGTTGTGCCGGGCGAGGTGCAATCGCTTCTAAATCTGTCTTGGCGTAAGTGGCAAATGTGACATTTTATTAACGTAGTAAGTTAGTAGACATTAAAAAAAATTTCAAAACACATTTGGCAAAATGGCACGTTAGACAAAGGAATGTGACATCGCTATTTATTCCATGCGCAAATCTAACTCACAGCTAACTACAGAGAGACAAAGCTTGCAATTCTTATAGTTTTGTTTACTGCTTAGTTAATTAATAAAGATACTTAAAGGTAAAGTAAACTTCCTTAAAATTTCGGAGCTTACTGCTCCGAAAACCTTGATTTGGATCTGGATTTCACTATCGTACCTTTATCTAAACTTAAACTGCCAAACTTTTAAGTGCTTTTGTTTTTAGAACGGAGAGTAACTATAAAAAAATATGATTATTATGTACGTTTACAATAAAATTAAGAGAAGATTCGTGATTATTCTTTATTTTATTTATTATAGTTTGATGATGACTATTTCTTAACGTTTCACGAACCAAATATAGGTTATTATAATATTTTAGTTAAACTTTTTATGTAAGTAAGTATATTAATTTATTTGAATAAAATTACAAATACGAATATTAAAAAAATCTGAAAATTTCGGGAATCAAGGAAGTGACACAACATTACTATTTAAAAATGTATTTATTGCTTTTCGAAGTATTCTCCGCGAAATTTGACACATTTTTCCATACGATGGAACCAATTATTGAAGCAACCATTCCATTCGGAAGTTGGCGTCTCCAAAATGGCTGTTTTGTAGGCGTCCACAGCTTCTTCAGGTGATGAAAATCTCTGTCCACGCAATTTATTCTTTATTTTAGGGAAAGTATAGAAATCACTAGAGCTTAGGTCGGGGCTGTACGGCGCATGGTCTAATAATTCTATGTTTTCTTGCTCTAAAAACTGTTTTGTTCTGTGCGCGGTGTGAGAACTCGCATTGTCGTGATGGAGGATGATGCGGTGGTTGCAGTTCTCTTTACGGAGTTCAGAAACAACCTGTGGCAAACAAATGCTAGCATACCATTCTGCATTAACCGTTCTTTGTCCCTCAAGAGGAATAGTCATAACATGGCCGGTTTTGGAGACAAACGTGGCCACCATTTTTTGCAACACTTCGTGAACGAAAAATTTTTGTTGGCTTTAACTCATTTTCGAACACCCAAACTCGTGACAGGTTTTTTGTTTCGGGTTCGTACTCGTATATCCAGGATTCGTCACCTGATACGATGTTGTATACAGCATTTGAGGATCCTGTGTGGAATCTTTCGAGAGTTCCGACGCACCAAGTAACGCGAGCCGCTTTTTGCTCTTCACAGAGCGAATGCGGTATCCATCGGGAAAACAACTTTTTTACACCTAATTGTTCATACATACATACATACATAGAGTCACGCCTGTTTCCCCGAAGGGGTAGGCAGAGGCATATTAAACGCCCACTTTTCGCCAGTGTTTTGATCCCACGTAATAGGTGGCGGGCCTATTGCCGCTTATCGGGATATTTTGTTTGCCAGAGCCTCGTCCGTTGATCGGCAGGTGCACCACTTGCAGGTGAGGTTGGCTTGGGACCCTAAGTTCTTGGTGGGAACCCTATGCACCTAATTGTTCATGCAAGATTATTTTTATTTGACTCATGCCAATGTCTAAAGTTGCCTGAATTTCGCGGTATGTCACATGTCGATCTTCCTCAATCAGCTTACGCGCAGCATCAACGTTTTCTTGGGTGACTGCAGTTTTTGGACGACCTTGACGGAGATCATCACTTCACGAGCTTGACACGTCCACGTTGAATTCAGCAAACCAACGATAAATTGTGGTTTTGGATGGGGCTTCATCACCAAATGCAGAAATCATCCGATCAACACACTGTTTTTGTGTTAAACCTCTTCGAAAGTCATAATAAATCATCGCTCTTGAATTTTCTCGAATCAATTCCATTTTCTCAACGACTAAACAAGTTTGACAAAACCTTGTGACAAGACCGAGAATCTTTTTTTAAATAAATAAATGGTATTCGATTTTTAAAACCAAGGAGTTTTCAATTAAAAATATTTTAATATGACAGGAACAGTGGAAATATTCCATTCCCGATACTTTTAGTGCAGCCTATGTAGGCATGTTGATTTCAAATAAAAACTGTTGTTTTCTATTAAGCAAATGTCTTTATTTCTTGGTTTTCAAATCCTGTTTAATAATGGCTTTGGGGGCATATATGACATTTTTGGAAGTTTTTAAAAGTATAACGGCACAATTGCATGGCCCTTCTTCTTTTTTGACTGTTATGAAGCAACTCCTGGAAACCTGAAGTGTATTTTTTTATTCCTAAGTATCTATTAAGGTCTATACTAGTTGCTAAAACCATAAAATTCATTATATAACGTAAAATGAAGTCATAACTTCGTTTCAAACATTTGTAAAATCTTTGACCCTCATTTCTGTAAAATAAGAAAAAAGTAGATGTGTCATTATACCGCTAGGTGTGCGATATGTATAATATGTTCTTTAGTTGCCCTATAACCCCATGGATAAGTAGGTATTTCGAGCATTGCATGCGCGCGATTTTAATTGCGGTTTAAAAAATGTGAAAACTTAAAAAAAAAGCGATACCCAGGTATTATTTTTGATAAGTATGACTTGGCATGATGTCCACAACGAGTAGACTTCAGCTTGGTGATGGGTCTTGTGACACCCTGTATGTATATATTCATTTTATATAGTATTTATAGGTATGTATTATTTATATATGTATGTTTTATCATAATATTTATATATAATATAAAAAGTAGTTTAATGTTGGATTACTAATTCAATCTTTGTAGTTTATACACCTGCCACAATCATCTCTGCACCACCCTAAGGTTGACTGGCAAAAAATGCTATAATATAGCATTAAGTCCGCCTTTGGATTAAAAATGCAGGAAGTGTAAAAAAAAATGTTATGCGTTGAAGAAATAAAGGTTCACTACTCGTTCCTCGTAGGTGATAGCGTAATTATATATAGTCTATATGTTGAACCGACATTCTAATAATATTTGTGTTAAATTTGAAGTAAATCCATGCAGTACTTTTTGAGTTTATCCCGGATATACAGACAAACAGACAAAAATTCTAAAAACTATAATTTGCTTCCGTATCGATTGTAGATCACACCCCAAGTATTCTTTAAAAAAATATTCAATGTACAGCTTTGACTTTCCTACCATTTTATGATATGTATAGATTTATCAACTTCAAATACACGCCTTGGACATAACGTCCACATTTAGATCTTGAAAATATTTAAGTCGCTTATCAAATCTCAAACGCCAATAGATCAAACATACCTTATTTACATGCATACTCTAGTTACAAAATGTGCTCTATTATAACAGCGGACAAATAAAAATAAAGTGAAATATTCAAAAACGGACAAGCTTTGAAAATATTTTGTTGTTTGTTTCATAAAGTCGTCTATCACTGCGCACAAAGCAATTTCTCACAGTTCCAGTGTCTGATTTTTATGTATGGCCATATTCTAAAAATCTATGCGACTCATCAACGTCACAGGCAGTTTTTGGGCATAGTTTATGTTAGTAGCTATGTTGGTGAATTCTCGGTATCAACAATATTGAAGGCGCAATAATTCTTCACTATCATGTTAGGTATAAGCATCAGTAGGGTAATGCGATAATGGTCAGACTTGTTAATTGACAGATGATAGTTGTCGGGCGTGGGAAGAATTACTACTCATAGAGACACCATAATAATATCGTTGGACAACACCCTAGGCCTCCCGCAAGTGGTTGGATGCGGGCGGCTCAATATCGGTCTGTTTGGAGAGCCTTGAGGGAGGCCTTTGTCTGGCAGACGTCTACAGGCTGAAATAATTATGATCCTAAGACAATCCATGCACGGTTAGCTGATCCCAAACTATGCAGTCTGTACTATAGTAACCAGACAAGTATCATATATTCTTGAATACAAACATATTATTCGTAGATCGTTTTGTGTCTGGTTACACAGAAAAAAAACCGTACTCATAAATTTCCACCTAGGACATACTTATTATATTTGTCCTAGATTGTAATTGAACCGACAAATAAGTCAAAAAAAGGTAATGTGGAACATAAAGATTATTTATTAATAGAATACAAAATCCACTTGCTATTCTTTTCTTCGTCTATAATGGAACACTAAAATATAACCACATCTTTTGCCGCTATGCACTTTTGAATTAACATGCGATACATATATTTGAATATGTATCTCTAGTAGCCAAATCCATCGATAGATAAAATATTGGAACCAACCGTAAGTTTATTAAACCCGTAACGGTTTGACAATCCCTGTCCATGTTTTATATAAATGTTCAATTAAAAGGGAAACAAAACAAACTGTCAAACCCTTTGCATTGCTTGATTATTAATTCACAGACAATACAACATGGAAATACACTTCTCTATTGTGACAGGTTGATAAATAGATACATAATGGATAGCAACCATTATATAATTCGATGTATCCTATTCCATTTATACATAGCAGATTTTCCTGGTGGATCGGTCTTATTAATTTGAATTCAAAACATCATATTGTTACGAGCTGGGGTTCGGTGATAAATTATATACACTATGCCAGAAAAACTGCACTTTATTCACTAACACAATAACACTAGATACACACACTTAATTTTTCAACACTAATAAAACTCACTATTCACACCACTAGAAACACCACTAAACACTTTCGACTTACTTCCTTCGCTTGATGATTATCGCTCCGATATTCAATTGTAACTATGCTGTCTCGCGCGTTTACGCGGTATTTATACCGGCCGGAACACATAACTAGCCTTTTCGAGACGACTCACGAAATTTCTGGTAACGTGTAACGTGTTTCTAGATTTGTGTAATTGTTCTATTTACACCAACGTCATCTATTAGAGGATAGATGAAATAGCTTTAAACAACCGATACATCCAATCTCATCTAGTTCTCCCATTCACTGATAGATGGCGTTATTTTCATAATTAATATTTATAAGACAGTTCAACTATCCCCGGCATGTCAGAACTCATTGTCATCAATGGTTACTGCTACTTGCTACAAAGGGGTCACATTAGTGAGAATTTGGGTGGGACCATTCCCAATATAAATGTATTTCTTTTTTCGATAACGCCTACACTAGTTTCTATTACTGTATCTTCCTATAGATACTTTACAAACAAGTATTATTGACAGATAAGACATTATGGATTGGCTACAATTCGTGAAAAATACAGATTTTCGCACGTAGCGTCCTAAGTACCTTAGTAACATGTTTCGTAATAGTTATAATACACACACAAAAGATCTTTGGTGAAAATATTAAAAAAAAAAAAAACTTTTTGCACATACAAACTGTACAATGGTGGACATAATGCCTTGTGGCATTCTCTACCTGTCGACCCTTAGGTAGTGCAGAGATCCCCCTCGTGGGATCTCCACCTTGTCGTGGTGGGGGGGCCTAGTAACCGTGGATTGGCGACCCGCGGTAAAGCTAAGAGGGATCCAGGAGGGGACGCTCCGCGTGGGCTTGACGGAGGCCTGCGCAGGATGCGTCCAAAGGGGCGGGTGCGAGGGACAATTCTTCAGTCCCTCGCAGTCGGGTGCGAAAAAAAAAGAAAGGTAGTGCAGAGATAAATGTGGTAGGTGCACAAGAGATTTGTGTTTTTTTACACGTTTTCCAGTAATTATGAAATATAATAGATAATATTGGTTATAACAATATACCTACCTAAAACATGGGATACTATACATAATATAATAATATAGTACATAGATAAGGAATAATAACATATAATAATAAATTATATAATAATATGATACATACGTATAAATATATACATACACAATACATATAAATACATACTTACAATAATGGATGAGAGGGATGTGCTGATTCCTTCAATGTCTTAAACAGGAGGTCACTTTCTTTCATTTTGAATGCGTAACGGTTAGTGGACATTCTGACTTCAAGAGGGAGCACGTTCCAGAGTAGAACAGACTGGACAACAAAGGAAGAGTAGACAAACCCCGAAGAATGACTAGGACATGAAAGAAGTAGATTATGGGAAGAACGGAGACTTCTCTCGTGAGTAGAAGATAGATACTGGAAGTATTCAGTAAGATAAGTGAGCAAGGAAGGGGACTTAATAATCGTAAAGAGAGTAGTGAGAGCACGCAAACTACGGCGTTGACGAATTGGTAGCCAATTAAGTTCAGAACGATAAGTAGAGACATGGTCATACTTACGAAGATTATAAATGAATCGAATGCAGTTATTGAGAAGTCGGTCGTATTTATTGAGAAATTCTGCATTCAAGTCATAATAGCACATATCACCATAGTCGATTATAGGATATATTAAGGTCTGCACAAGCATAGTCTTGGTCCTGGATGGGAGGAAATTCTTAAGGCGATATAGCGCTCTGAGTGATCCTGTAACCTTCTGACTAACTTTGGTCACCTGTGCCTGCCAGCCGAGAGTGGAGTCAATGAGCAGGCCCAAATCTTTGACCTCAGAGCTATATGGAATAATTAGACCATTAAACAAGATGGGCGGCAGAGTATTTAAATCTAATCTTGGCATTAAACGGCGACTGCCCACAAAAATGGCCTGACATTTTGCTGGATTTACGTCCAGACCGAATCTTTTGCACCAATCCATCAACGACTCAAGATCTCTATTTACGTCACCGATCGCTACTGATATATCATCCACTCTCGCCTGGGTGTACAACTGCAAGTAGTCAGCATAGAGATGATATGCACATCGAAGATTAGGTGTTAAGAAATTAATAAAAATTGAGAAAAGTAAAGGAGAGAGAATGCCGCCTTGAGGAACGCCAGAGTGAATGTCGTGCCAACTCGATGTAGTTTCGTCAACGCGTACTGACTGCTGACGTTCCTGAAGATAGGATGAGAACCATTCTAGTACAACAGACGAGGTCAAGAGATGGGAAAGGATTGATAGAAGGATATCGTGACTGACGGTGTTAAAGGCGTTCGAAAAGTCAACCAAGGTCAGCACAGTGACATGGTGTTCTCCACGCCGGCCCTAACATCGCCAGTCACTTTTAGGAGGGCGGAAGTCGTGCTGTGCCCAGGTCTGAATCCTGACTGTAATGGACTAAGCTTGTTATGGTACACAAATTGAGACAGCTGCTTATGCACACACGCTTCCAGGGCTTTGGAGAGGAAAGGAAGAATGGAGATAGGACGGAATAGTTAGGTAGGGTAGGATTCGAGATCTTAGGAAGAGGGATTATGAAGGCTTTACGCCACAGGGAGGGAAAAGAGCCGCTTTGCAGGGAAAAAATTACAATATGAGTTATGGGAATTATGAGATGATCGAGGATCGGAGTAATCATGCGGCGACTAAGAGAATCGAACCCCACAGCGTTAGATTTGATGGAGAGGATTATCTTCTTGACCTCACCCAATGTAACTGGAGAAAAATTAAAGGGATCTATCTTGGGACAGGGAAGAGCAGCTATGTAATCCACCGTCTGACGCCTGGTCTGGTGATCTAGTGCAGAAGTAGTGGAGAAATGGATGTTTAAATCCTCCAGACCAATCGTCACACGGAGATCACTATGCTGTTGTTTGCCAATACCTAGAGTCCCGAGGAACTTCCATATATTGGCAGGGGACGAAGAGTTTATATTGTCGAAAATATGGCGGCGTTTAGCGTTACGAATCATCTGATTACACTTATTCCTTGCAGTTTTCTACAGGCTCCAATTCTCATCAGATCGTTCCTTTTTGAACCGCCGGAAGGCTCGATCACGACGCCTCATGGCCATTTGGACACCTCTTGAAAGCCATGGTGCCGGCGGACGTTTTAATTTGACCCTCTTAACAGGCGCGTATTTGTCATACAGATTAAGCACAGTACTGTTAAAGATATGAACCTTTTCGTCAATGGTGGAGGCTGCTATTACAGGGTTCCAATCAATCTCGGAGTCGTCTTTTTGCAGTTTTTCAACATCCATACGTCCAAAACAATGCACGTGCAGAACCTTAGGACGAGGTTTTGGCGGTTTGAGGTTATAGGAAAGGTAAATCAAATCATGATGAGAAAAACCAGGAGCAAGGAATTGGCCATGGGAATGGACTAAGGATGGGGCAGAGGTAATAATTAAGTCTAACCAGGTGATGACACCCTTCGATATTGTGGTGAGTGGGTCCTATAGGAAGAGTGTGTAGACTGATAGACTCAATTATTTTTAGGAGTTGTAGGGTACGTGGAGATGTGATGTGGGAGCAAGGAGATTGGTGTTGAGATCTCCCATGATGACATGATGTGCATATTCTGACCCTAAAGATTCCAGAATCGATTCGAGACTGGAGAAGTAGTTTACGGAGGGGGGGGGGGGGGCAATAAACAACTCCAAGAACAGTTTTAGCTCCATTGACTGAAACCTCGAGGAAAAGATACTCCGCAGAGGCAGAATTATTAGGTGGAGAAGAAAAAATAATTTTGTAATGAAGACCACTACGAAGGTATATAGCAACCCCACCCCATCTCCTATCCACCCTGTCGTTGCGAATAAGAATGAAACCAGGGAGTGGGTAGGTGGTAGAAAGTAAATGAGGTTTCAGCCAGCTCTCTGAAATCAGAATGGCATGCACCTTAGCATCGCAGAAAGCATTGTACAGATCAGTGTAATGACTTGGTACACTTTGTGCATTAATATGACAGACATTGAACAGGTTCTTTGTGGATTGGTTGAACGTCTGTTTAACCAAGTCACCAAGCGACTCAGTAACAGAGAAAAAGCTGTCATTATTTGATGAGTTTGAAAAATCACAAGCAGAGTGAAAAGAATCATCATCCTGTAACATAAAGTATAACAGTAATATAAGATATAAATAATTATAAAAAAAATATAATATATATAAGTATAGTATAATAATAAAATAACGCACACTCGCGAAACAGCGCAATGATTTAGCACTGCACCACCCGCCAGCAGACACAAATACAAAAACATTATCTTACTTTACAATGCGATTGAGAAAAGTGAAAAACAAAAAAGAAAAAGACGCAGTAAACAAAACGCAGTAATAAATTTACAAAAGAAAGTTACACATTTCTGAACGCAACACATTGACAACATACGTATGTCATTATAGGTGTCATCATGACATTGCTTGCAAACTGTCAAAGTTGTCAGACGGAGTAAACAAGACAAATAATTAAAGTTTAGTTTAACAATAATACTAGTATGAGGGTGCGATTGAAATTAATGAAGTGATGTAATGCTTACAAAAACAAATAGGATTGGCTACGCACGTAAAATAAGGCACAAAGTGAGGGAGAAATGGAGAAATACTAGAGCTATTTGCGCGTCACGTTCTTGGTATTCTCGATTGCTGAAGTAGGACCGGCACTCTCGACACCGGCCCTGGACTCCGTCACAGCAGGAGCACTACTGGATACCTTGGGATACTTCTTGATCAGCCCGCTGAGTTTACCTTCGGCGACTACCTTGTGACGCCACGACAGCCGTCTTGGGTCCAGCAAGATCGAATCCCAAAGTGTATACGGGCCTTACTATATACTCCCTATCGCACTCTAGTAAGGAATTCCCGGACTGATATGGAGGAGCCCTTAAGCGAAGTTTTTGCACGCCATGCCGCAGATCTGGAATCTACACGGGTGAATCGCACAAGAATTGGCCGCTAACTGTCTTTCTTTTGGACACCGATCCTATGGCAACTGCTGATGTCTGCAGCAGAGATGTCCTTTAGCCCAAGCCTGGTCTGGATAATGCCCAGCATAGCAGCAGCACAATCCTCTTTATCGGCCTCTGGAACCCCCAAGAAAAGGAGGGACTTACGTCTGTGCCTGGTTTCGATGACATCCAGCTGTTTGTGGCATTCTTGGATCTGCTGACGAAGTAGTCCCATCATATTAAATACCAACTCACGGAAAGTGCGGAATTCATCTGCAACCCTCACTACGGTGTCCTTGGAAGAGCTTCCACTATGCAATTGCGCCTCAAGTGCTGCCATCCGTTGAATGAAAGTCTCTTCCAGACTTTTCAGTGCAGACTCAATGTTGTCTAATTGTGACATGGTGATTTTGTGACTTGAAGCAAAGTGATATCAATGTGCAGGTGTATTGCTGGCAGGTGGTGATGTACTAATTCTCAATTACTAAGTGTCATAAACACAATTCTAGTTAAAGGTGATGTAAAATAGCAGTTAAATACTATTTTAATCATATATATTTAGGAATAGGGTAGGTGCATAGAGAGGGTCCACCAAGAACTTAGGGTCCCAAGCCAACCTCACCTGCAAGTGGTGCACCTGCCGATCAACGGACGAGGCTCTGGCAAACAAAATGTCCCAATAAGCGGCAATAGGCTCGCCACCTATTACGTGGGATCAAAACACTGGCGAAAAGTGGGCGTTTAATACGCCTCTGCCTACCCCTTCGGGGAAACAGGCGTGAGTCTATGTATGTATGTGTTATGAAATAACTATTATTTAAATTTAATTATACTTTTCGAAATCTCAAAGCAGTGTTAACTTTTCTAACACCTACCCCCGTTGCCTACCAATATTGTTTATATTCCAATAAAATGATCTGAAAAAGATAGCAAGTAAGAAGAGGAATGAGAAAAACTGTTTTTAGCAAGTCATTTTACAATTCATCGATCAACTGTGACCTATCCATACCCCTTTCATATAAATATTTAATCACTATGGTGTCTTGACCTTCACAAATCATTCATCAAATGTCGACAGTAATTGACCTGGCCACAAAGAAAAATAAATTATTGTTTATATTAGATATAACCATAATATAAATGTATTCAAACACATAATCTAAAATTAATAGAAACTGTATCTATCTATGTCGGATATGTTGGCCACTAGAAAAACTACTTCATTAGCTAGCACTCTCGAGATTTTGGACTCGTCGAAAAATATTATCGGATTATCTGCAAGAAAATGTCGGCTGCACCACTGAGACTGGCAGTATATAGAGTTGACGGTAATAGGCTCGTTCATTTTAAATGGAATTTGAATACAACCTATAAGTTGCGATTTTCTTAAAATATAAAAGCTAGCAGTGAAATTTTATTTGGAGGACAAATACATCGACTACTTCGGATTCTTCACCAGGCAAGTGCAAACATCACTGCAATAGCACAGCTCACCGGTGTGTAGCAGTTGCTAAAATAAAAAGAAGTAAGAGCACCTGCTGAAAGTTACACTTTACAAGGACAGAGCTGAGCCACGACTCTTGTAAGGCGTTTGAAATGTCGAAGAAAACCAAAGGTATAACCTTATTAATCTTTTAGTTAACACAATGAAGGCCTATTACATATATAAACTTGTATTTTAGTAAATGAAATCGCCTATAACGACAATATAATCGCAGATAAAGACACGTATAGTAAGTCTATCACTTAGCACAGTTAATATCAAACAAAGTGACATAATTATATGTGCTCAGTACACACTAATGACTCGTAACCCGTGCTTGGTTACGCAAAAACATGGATCGAAGTAAAAAACGACCTGACAATTAATATCAAAATGGTGTTCGGAACGCCAGTAACATCTACAATGTTCACGTGATTCATTCGTGCGGTAGATATCCACTTACTGTTTTACTTCCCCAGAGGACAAAAATGAGTAATATATACAAGTGACAGTAATATGTACAAGTGAATATATTCAAGTGAATAAGTGGCACATGTGAGCGAATAAATAGTGTCTCTCTGTCACAAATGATCTCAACCCGGTTCACGGGTGCACATTTAATAGCCTTTGAAAAATCGTTTATTATCTCATGTTCACCTAAGTTCAGCTGTCTGATGCTAGGGTTAATTAAAAATTCTGGCATGGACGGCGAGGATGCCGTAGTTAAAACTGCAGTATCAGTGGTGGATGCAGGCTTGCACGAGTTCAGAGGCACGCAATATTGTAAGACATTTGTTATCAGACTCACTTGCTCCATAAAGGCGTCAATACGCGGATCAGAGAACGATTTTCGTTCCCGCTTATTAGGAGGGCGCGATGGCGTACCTTCAGACTCAGACTTATCTTTACTGCTTTCGGAGCTTTTATTGTAAGCCCACTTCTCTCCTCGAGAATCGGAGATCGCCTCCGCGGCAAGGTGGATGTTTTCTTTTTCTTCAATATTAACATCCATATCTTGAAATCTATATAATTATACTTACGGTATCTGATATATTTATTTATACCTAGAGACACACACAATAAGGAAAAATATTTTATTTTGTTATTAAAAGAATTTGGCAGCTGTTGTGCAGGAAATAACAAAACGCTATGAGGATAGGTAATTCAAATTCAAAAAAGTTTTACGATTTACGTCGTAACTTTGAAATTTGTAAACTGGCCGCTGACAACAGTATAGTACCAACAAAGCAGGATGAATTGGTAAGCATAAAACCTTTTTCACGAAACCTTCTTCAATCGACGCTTTGTGTTTTTAAGTAAACACATAATAAGCTATTCACAACAAATGAGAAGATTTTTTATAGGTCATGTAGAGATAATAGAATTGAGAATGATAACAGCAACATAATCCCTGAACCAAGTGAACTCAAAAACTACTGGGCTGATTTATGGGAAAAACGAAATGATCACAACGATAATGCAGCATGGATAGATGAAGAAAGAAATAGAATGACTGAAATAGATGAAATGGAATTCACTGATATCACTCCAGAAGATGAAGCAATAGTCACTAGAAGATTTAAAAAATTGGAAGGCAGCAGGCATAGACAACGTTCACAACTTTTGGTATAAAAAGTTCATCACATTACATCGTATATTAGCTAAAAACATCACAGAACTTATTGCAGGTGAACAACCGTTACCCAACTTTATTACAATATAAGGAGTTACGTACATGCTCCCTAAAAGTAGTGATACATAAAATCCGTCCCAATACCGTCCCATTACATGCCTACCAACAGTCTACAAACTTATTACTTCACTCATTACACGAAATATTAATAGTCACCTTCATCGAAACAATATAATGTCAGAAGAACAGAAAGGCTGTAGGCAAAATCATAGAGGATGTAAAGAACAACTTATAATAGACTCGACGGTTTTAAAATGTGCTCATACACAAAAGAGAAACTTATGTATATCATATTATTATATAGATTACCAAAAAGCTTTCGATAGCGTTCCCTATTCCTGGTTACTAAGAATCTTACAAGTATATAAAATAAACCCTGTCATCATAAGCTTCTTGAAAAATGCTATGTCTGAGTGGAGAATGACACTACACCTTAGTAATGGTACAGACATTGTCTCCACAGATGAAATTTATATTAAGAATGGTATTTTTCAAGGAGA
The DNA here is from genome assembly GCA_944739405.2 of Euclidia mi. Lineage (NCBI taxonomy): Eukaryota > Metazoa > Arthropoda > Insecta > Lepidoptera > Erebidae > Euclidia > Euclidia mi. The sequence continues at coordinate 47,712,105 of OX123186.2, read as the reverse complement.
TTCTCTCAGTCCTCTATGGTTTTGCCTTGCCTTAAATCCTTTATCTTACTAACTCAACAATACAGCAAATGGTTTTAAATTAAACTCCGAAACAGCCATAACGCATCTCATGTAAATGGATGACATTAAGCTTTTTGCAAAGTCTGAAAAATGCTTACAGTCTCTAATAGAATTAACCGCCCAGTACAGTAGAGATATAAACATGTCATTTGGTCTAGACAAATGTCGCACAATACACATTCACAAAGGTAAAATAGTTAGTAACGTTTATAATGGAGACGAACCTGAAACATTTGAATTTATGGGACCAACAGATTCTTATAAATACCTAGGTATTCACCAATCTAACACTATTGATCACAGTAAAATAAAGAAAGATATATGCTTAAAATTCACAAAACGACTGAATTTGATATGCAAAAAACAACTTTATTCGAAAAATCTCTTTAAAGCAATTAATACATTTGCAATACCCGTGTTAACATTTTCATTTGGTGTAGTTAAATGGACACGTGCAGATATCCGTAAATTAGAAATTAAAATCAGGACCACATTAACCAAACACAACTACCGACACCCTAAGTCAGCTATTGAAAGAATCTCTGCGAAGAGTGAAAAAGTAGGAAGGGGACTCATCGACCTAAACGTACTATGGGAAGGGCAAATACAAAACCTGGTAGACTTTTTCTTCAGCAAGACTATCACTAGCAATATTCATTCAGCAATAGTTGATATCGACAAAAATTATACTCCACTAAATTTATCCCATAGAAACATTGTTTATAAAACCCCACAAATTCATGTCACTGACAAGATCAATAAATGGCATTCCACAGAATTGCATAGAAGACATCTGCATGATCTAGAACAGCCACACATCGATATAGACACCTCAAATGCATGGTTGAAATTAGGTTCACTGTTTCCAGAGACCGAAGGTTTTATGTACGGAGGTGGATTTTTTTTAAGATGACGGATGGATTGAGTGTTTTGATTTTTTTACGTTTGTGCTACTTATGGTCGGAGGGTCATACCTACACAGGGTCAGACAGACAGAAGACCGACTTTGTTTTATACTATGTAGTGATTTGTGTTTTATTAACTTACATAAGTACATTTTTTTCTTTAGAAGCTGATGTAATTTTAAATTTTGTTTTTGTATGTGAAATAGTTAGATGTCGATATTGCATAATCCACTCAAAATGCTGCATATCTTGAGATTAGCTCTAAAAGTACATTTTGTTGTACATACGTACTCAATAAAATTACAATAAATCAACCATAAAAAGATTTTTATGGTGATTTTTTGTAATTTTATTGCAAGGTATTACCATGTACTATTACTACTATGCTACCATTTAGTTATAAACAAAACACATTATACGAAAAATTACAATAAAACTGATTTTCTGTTTGAGATGTGACTTTTTATTTATAAAATTCATAAACATTATATATGTTTTTTATAATCAAAAGGGCCTTATGTGATGTTTTTATTAACTGAGTAAAACTTATAGGAAATATCAAATAACAGAAAAATAGAGGCTTAAAATATACATCCGACGATATATAACACATAGACATACAACATAAATTAATAAAAATAATAAACAAAAACCGATATCAAAACTTGGACGGGCTCTCCTGTAAAAAAGTGACTTTTCGACTTGTGGCCCTTTTGAATTTAAGCAGCGAAATATTTGCATACAACACTCAGCTCAACCACTCGGGGATATGAATAACATAATTTGGCTGGTTGTGATGTCGATACGGCTAGATTGGTTTATTTTAGCTATTTTCATAGTGTTATGTCATATAGCATATTATTATGGGGTAGGGCCGCTGACATCGAAAATATTTTTATATTACAAAACGAGCAGTTACGGCCATTTACCAGTTAAAGACAAGAGTCTCACTCAAAGAAAAAAATAAAAATATTGGTATTCTTACTGTAGCATCACAATATGTTTATGCCAGTTGTCTAGAATTTCGGCTAGAAGGAGCTGGGATCAATTGCAGCAGATTTGTGGAAGCGTGACTCTATTCATCAGCCCTTGTCAGCCACAACAAATCTCAGACACAACTGTACTGTGTTGCACAGCGAATACAAGTAATCTTAATATTAATGTGTTTCACTTACCCGCTATCCTTGCTGATGTCAGGCTTGAGCTAAATTAGACACATTCATACAAGTATATTGGCCAAAATAAATGAATGAAGTATCTTATACTTAGCTATTAAGCTTCAAACGCGACGTTTTCAGGACACGTTGGCACGTGGAAGTCGATACCAGATTCACAATTTTCACAAATATCAATCAATAGTTCACAATCAATTTACCGTTGCCAGCACTAGATCAGGCGGCGTTCAAAGCGGTTTACTCTATTTAGTTCAATTAATCAATTCACACGAAATGCAAAAAGGTGTGCTCACAATAAGAGTCGACAACGTGGTAATTTTTCAACGCGGGAAGACGGAAGTTGACAGTTCAGTGTGACCATTGTCAGAAATTTTCAATAGACTAAACAAAATGTTACTCAATCGATCTAATCGATTTGACTTATAATAAAAACTAATTCTATTTCAAACATCCACCCGCCCCGGACCGGCCTACCGGTCCGCTAATCGGTTGGTAGACGTGACAATGTTGCAACCGCTCTCCTCAGAATCGAACCGTCCACCAAGACCTCAGCAAATCGGGGAACTCCATCAGCCCCAGTTACCAAACGAAGGATGCGCCCCCTGCGCCATCTGAGTGGCGGAAGGTTAGCCTCCTTGATCAAAACGAGGTCACCAATCTTGGGTGGATCGGTCTTGTCGGTCCACTTAACGCGTTGCTGGAGTATGTGCAAATATTCCAAATTCCAGCGTTTCCAAAAGCTCTGAGTAATCTGGCGTACCAATTCAAAACGCGAGAGACGACCAGGTCTCGTATCAATGTAGGGGTACTCAGGCAAGGCGACAAGTGGGCGACCAATCAAAAAATGGCCCGGCGTAAGGGCCTCCAAATCATTCGGATCTGAGGAGATCGGGCACAATGGCCGAGAGTTCAAAACGGCCTCAATCTTACAAAACACAGTTGCGAGTTCCTCAAATGTAAGGACAGACTCACCGATTGTCCTGCGCAAGTGCGTTTTGGCCGATTTTACGGCGGCCTCAAATATACCACCCCAGTGTGGACAATTTGGTGGGGAAAACAACCAATTTATCCCACGTCAGGCAAGCCTATCACCTATATCAGCCTTGTTGGTTTCAAGAAAATTAACAACTTCATTCAAATAATTATACGTGCCCTTGAAGTTAGTGCCGCAGTCAGAACGGATCAAGGAAGGCAGCCCTCTGCGGGATACAAATCTGTCAAATGTGGCTACAAACGCCTCGGTCGTAAGCGAGGAGACCAGTTCCAAATGTACGGCCTTTGTGGAAAGACAAACAAAAACACACAAGTAGGCCTTGACAGTCTTGCTGTTTCGAAGTGTCGACGTTTTCACCAAGAAGGGACCAGCGAAGTCCGTGCCAACACCGTCAAACGTCCTGCTCTCAGTTACGCGATCTGCCGGTAAGTCTCCCATCAAGGGCTGCATGGTAGAAGCCTTGAGCTTATAGTAAGGCATGCAGCGAAAGACTACACTCCGAATAATTCTTCGGGCAGACAAGATCCAAAATTCGCGTTGCAAAATGGCCAAGAGCGCATTACAACCAGCATGCGAATTTTTAAGGTGACGGTCAGTTACCAACAAGCGTACCAAATGACCGTCCTTGGGTAACAAAAGGGGGTGACGTGCCCCGTAAGGGAGGTTGGCGTTCTTGAGACGCCCTCCAACACGCAAGAGACCCGTATCGTCCAAGAAGGGGTTCAATTTAGAGACAGCTCCCGACAATTTCGATTTCCCCGACTTGAGGATAGCAATCTCCCTTTCAAAATGCGCCAATTGCACAGAACGAACCCAAAAGGTGAGGGACTCCTGTCGTTCCTGTGGTGAGGGAAACGGTGTCAGACGTTTCTGTTGTGGGTGCCTAAAATTAAAAACAAAACGCTTTATCCAAGCAGTAACACCTAACAACTTGTCGAGGGAGCTGTAACGATTCAACAGGAAATCGGGGTCGAAGGCGCATTCTACCTTCTCAAGAGCGAGTGTTCGTAGACCCGGCAAATTAGAAGTATTCAAAACTGGCGTTCGAGGCCAATCAATTTCTGGTCGACTCAACCATTCCGGACCCCACCACAGCGAATGACCTATCAAACTAGGCGTCAAGCATCCGCGCGAGGCACAATCAGCGGGGTTGAGCTCACCTGGCACGTGTCTCCAAACAAGCTTGACTTCGGATTTCTGGATTTGGGAAACGCGATTAGCAACAAATACCTCCAAAGTGTGGACCGAAGCCTTCAACCAACAAAGAACAATTTGGCTGTCTGTCCAGGCGTAGGTCCCATTAATGCAAATGCTTTTACCCAAAGTGTTAGACACGTGGTTCAATAAGCGTACAAGTAGGGCTGCTCCCGAGAGCTCCAATTTTGGGATGGTCAAAGATGTACGAAGGGGTGCTACCTTGCTTTTCGCCATGGTCAGGGAAACTCTCACCTGACCTGAGGCACTAACTGTGCGCAAGTACACCACGGCGGCGTGACCACGTTCCGAGGCGTCACAAAACCCGTGAAGGGTGGCCTTGTACTTCCCGGGAGGAAGGATGGGACGAGGCAAGGAGATCTCGTTGACGGCAGGAAGTGAGGATACAAAAGAGGTCCATTCCTCAACAAGAGTGCCGTGCAGAGGTTCGTCCCAGGTCAATCCTGCTGTCCAAAGCTTCTGCAAGAAGCATTTTGCCCAAAATATTGTTACGGACGGGGTAACGGGATTGGAAGGAAACACCGAGTAGCACTTATAACACTTTATTCGATTTCACACACGACACGCCGTTTAATTTCGACGCAGACAGCACCAACACTAGCGTCTTTTGCACTGCACTTTTCACTGCACTTCACTTTTTTACTACTTCTTCTTTCTTCCTTTTACTTCTTCCTTCTTCTTCTTCACTTTACCACTTTTCAACTTAAACTGGCGCTCAGCGCATCTACACCGCCTTATATACCCCTAGGAATGTTCTAGATTCACTAATTTCGATTGTCTTTTCGTTATTCAATTGTTTTTCCATCTCCTGTCTCTTTTTAACCTTTCCATTCCTTCTTGAACTTTCTAGAATTTTCTAATTTTTATTCGAAATATTTAAATAATCTTTTTTTTTTAATATTTGCCAAATATTTATAAACATTTTCCAAATTTCATAAAAACCAAAATCCACATAACTGTTATGACTGGGATTTGAACCCACGCCGTCAGAACGTGAACGGGATGCGTTATCCGCACGGCCATCGCCTTGTTGTCAACGGATGCTGAATTTGGCGAACACTTGACAAAATGTATACGTCATCGAATTAAAACTCATTTCCAAATAATAAAATAGTCTTCAAACCTCTTTGCTAATTATTGTGTTTCGTGACGACGGTTTGACATGACATCGGCCGTCACACTACCCCCCTCTAAGACATGCGCGTCCCGCGCATCCTTAAACCCATAATACACCGCTCTACTATTGACATGGACCAAATCATTAAACTTCGTAGCTATAGAAGCCAGTGATCTATGTGTAAGTTTGCTTTCTTTGAGGCACAAAACTTTCCCCATGCTACCACCTTTCATTGGAATTTCCACATATCCACACTTAAGTATACCACCTTTAATGTCTAATCTGCACTGATGATCTCTAAAGAAATCCAGCCCAACTATACAATCGTCTACGATGTCTGCAATCACCGCTCGTTGCCAGTAAAGGTTGTCACCAATTTTTATAGCCACCATCTGTTCGCCTTTAACTGGGATGTACTGACCGGTAGCCGTCGTCAGTCGAAGTGAAGTTGACGGCGTTAGAATCTTTCCGTTCTTTTTTGTCAAACGAGTGCCTATAACCGTTCGTGTCGCACCGGTGTCCAGGGTCAGCGAACATAGAACGCCATTGACTGCTCCATCGATAGTTAAACCATTTCCATCCGTGCGTTGTCGAATACGAACTTTCGGAGCTTTCCGTCTTCTGATCAGCGCTTGCATTGAAGTCTTGGCTGTAATTGCTTCCTGATCATCTTTCAACACTTGAACACTAGCGTCAATTTTACGCCTTTCTGCTACATGTTTTGGACAGCTACGCCTTAAATGTCCGGGCTCTCTACAGTTATAACACTTTAGGACAAAAGATCTGCGACCAGTTCTCTCTACTTCCGCTGCAATAACCCTGTCTCGATCACTCGTAATTTCTTGTCGAAAAGCCTCCACTTCTAGAGCATGTGCTAATGCGTCTTTAACATTTTTGTGGTGTTTAAGGCGCACGGCAGCTCTGACTTCATCGTCATAAATTCCGTCGATGAACGCCTGGAGTCGCATGCTTTGAACTTGTTCCGCGGGTGTCGACTGATAAGCTTTTCGCACCATCTTCGTCACTTCCATCGCCCACTGCTGCAAGGATTCGTTCGGATACTGACGGCGATTGCGTAACTTAGCTCGGAACACATATTTTAAGTGCTCGTCTCCAAACCTGAATTCTAGAGCCTCAAACAGCTGTGCGTAAGTAGCATCCTTTCCCACGGCCTCAAGCACCGATAATGCTTCTCCACGCAACGCCAGGATGAGTGCAAACTTGGCCTGGTCGACATCCCAACCATTGCTAATAGAAGCGGCTTCGAACTGTATTCTGTAGGCCTCCCAGGGAGTGTTACCATCGAATAATGGTACTTTTAAATAACCACCAGAACTTGATGAGTTGATAGAGACCGAAGGGCTGTTGGACTTCATCTTCTTTAACTCCTCCTCTATCGTAGCTATACGGGTATATATCTCTTCTGATACTGACGCCATGCGGGACTGCACCTCTTCCGATACTACTGACGCCATGCGGGTCTGCATCTCTTCCTCTATAGTAACCACGCGAGATTGCACTTCACCGATACGCATCTCCATCTCGGCGATCTTACGTTCGTTCTCGGATATATAACGGCGAATCTCAACCTGGCTCTCCTTTATCTCGCTGAGTTGCTGCGAGTTTTGCTGGAGTTCGGATTTGAGCTGCTGCGAGTTTTGCTGGAGTTCGGATTTGAGCTGCTGCGAGTTTTGCTGGAGTTCGGATTTAAGCTGCTGTGAGTTTTCCTTAAGTGATTGTTGGAATAGTGCTGCGAGGTCTGCGAGAGATAGTGGGTTAGCCGCGCTTGCGGACGTTGATACCCCCCCTTCAGATCCACTTCCTTGTGAAGGAGCATCCCTGCTCACAACTTCCTGGCTAGAGTCACCTTGCTCTTGAGCGGCAGCCCTTGCACGTGTCGTAGGCCCTTCCTTTGGCATGACTGGCATCTTTGTTGCTTCCAATCCCACTTCTGACACCAATTGTTACGGACGGGGTAACGGGATTGGAAGGAAACACCGAGTAGCACTTATAACACTTTATTCGATTTCACACACGACACGCCGTTTAATTTCGACGCAGACAGCACCAACACTAGCGTCTTTTGCACTGCACTTTTCACTGCACTTCACTTTTTTTACTACTTCTTCTTTCTTCCTTTTACTTCTTCCTTCTTCTTCTTCACTTTACCACTTTTCAACTTAAACTGGCGCTCAGCGCATCTACACCGCCTTATATACCCCTAGGAATGTTCTAGATTCACTAATTTCGATTGTCTTTTCGTTATTCAATTGTTTTTCCATCTCCTGTCTCTTTTTAACCTTTCCATTCCTTCTTGAACTTTCTAGAATTTTCAAATTTTTATTCGAAATATTTAAATAATCTTTTTTTTTTAATATTTGCCAAATATTTATAAACATTTTCCACATTTCATAAAAACCAAAATCCACATAACTGTTATGACTGGGATTTGAACCCACGCCGTCAGAACGTGAACGGGATGCGTTATCCGCACGGCCATCGCCTTGTTGTCAACGGATGCTGAATTTGGCGAACACTTGACAAAATGTATACGTCATCGAATTAAAACTCATTTCCAAATAATAAAATAGTCTTCAAACCTCTTTGCTAATTATTGTGTTTCGTGACGACGGTTTGACATGACATCGGCCGTCACAATATAATTGGACAGATCCAACCGTTCGGATCAAAGGTTCTGGCGACAGTAGACAATACGAGACGTTTAGTCCAAGAACACGGCAATTTCAGGTCTACGTTATACGTAAAGATGTCTTGGACTGGTCTGTACTGAACGCCTAGAACAGCCATCATGGCGGGGTTGTCAACAATCTCAAACAAATGTGGATCTTGCTGATGATCCTCTGGCAAGCCTTGCAAAAGCGCTGGTGAGTTGGAAATCCATTTGCGCAACTCATAACCAGCGGAGGCCAAAATACCTATCAATTCGTCCCGCAGGAGGATCGCCTCGTCCACTGTGGAGGCGCCCGAGCAAATGTCATCGACGTAAATATCGTCCTTCAAGATGGCGGAGGCTCGTGGGAAACGTAAGCCTTCGCGGTCTGCGAGCTCCCAAAGAGAACGTATTGCCAAGTAGGGGCTTGACCTTAACCCGTACGTATTTGTATTGAGCTCGTAGACGACCATGGGATCGCGAGGAGACTCTCTCCAAAGGATCAGCTGGAAGCGACGGTCATCAGGGTGGATAATCGTCTGCCTGAACATCATTTTTATGTCGGCCACAAAGACAACCTGATGTCGTCGGAAGCTGGTGATGACGTCACAAAGGTCCTTGACCAACTTGGGACCAGAATGCAAGCACTGGTTCAAGGATACGCCTGTTGAAGTCTGCGCAGAACCATCAAACACTGTGCGCAGCTTGCCAGTCGATGGCTTCAATACCGCATGATGCGGGAGAAAGTAATGCTCCACCGAACGCCAATCCAAATTTGACACAGACATGTGTCCCAACTGTTCATATTCCCTCATGAACTCAATATACTTCTGTCTGAGCTCCGGATCACGACCCATGCGACGCTCCATAGCCAACAATCTCTTTTCGGCTAAAGGTCGTGACTCACCAAGCGGAGGCCGAACAGACAGAAAGGGCAGCTTCGTGATAATCCGACCAGAACGGAGTCGACCAGTGTTGTTCTGGAAGAACAGCTCGCACTCCTCATGTTCTGGATTCAAACGGGCAACTTGAGGGGGCTCCTCTACCTCCCAAAACCTCTGAACTGCATCAGAGAGAGCAGAGCCTACAGCCAACAAATTGTCAAGTTCAGGTGGAGGGGGGTCCCTAGGTACAGGTCCCATCAAAGCAAATCCAAATATGGTCGGGATGGCAGTCAAACCATTTGGCACCAAGACCCGTTTCCCACCAATCAAAATTCCACCGAGGACATCAGAGCCAATCAACAAGTCGATTTGTCCCGGTGTGTCAAATTTGGGGTCTGCCAGTTCCAATCCCGATGTCAAATTCACCACAGCAGCAGGTAGCTGCTTCTGTGGATGCATACCCAAAATATTCTTCAGCACAATAGCTGAGATTTTTATCCTCGGGTGTGAAGATTCAACAGGGCCAAACAAACCCTTAACTTGCCCCTCAACATTAGAGGCTACGTCCCCTATGCCCCGTATACAATTTGGAAAAGAACCCATATTTAATTTAACCTGCCCTACCAAAAAAGTGGAAACAATGCAACCTTGTGAACCTGTGTCCAATATAGCACGGACAACAACAGAGGTCCCCGTGGGTCCCCAGACCCTAACAGCAACCGTTGGTAGGATAACGGTCTCAATGGGGGAGGTTGGAGTTATAGGGCAGGGGTCAATGACCTATTGTTGCCTGGGCGGCGACCGTTGGCCAGGACCAGGCAAGTCAAAACGAGGATGCGGCTTGAAGTCCTCAAAGGCGCGATGACTCGATCCGCGCGCCATCTGTGGGGGGTCATAATGACGCACCCGCCCAAAACGAGGTGGGCGCGAGTCAAGGCGGGGACGCTCCGCCAAAGGAGGGGAGTACCTGGGGCAGCAGTCATGGTGCTGGTGACGTAGCGCGGTCGCACATTCAGGTGCGCGAGAGAGAGGAGGCGTGCGCACGCTACGGTTCTCCAAGCGGGGCGAGTGGCGATCAACTGAGCGAGGCGACTCTCGGCTACGCGCCGGTGAGCCTCGGCTGCCACCTTCAAAACACCCGCCCGTGCGCGGCGTCGGCTGGTTGGACAAGCGGCCAACCTCTCTGGCATTCATACAAAGAATGTCCAAATGCTGTCCTCCACAGTGAGGACAGGGGCGAGAATTTGGGCAGTCTCGCTGGTAGTGGGACCCCAAGCAAGAGAAGCAAAGGCGGCGGGCATTCGCGATGCGCCTACGAGAGGCGACATGTAGGTCCAAGAATGCCCTACAACTGGCCGTTCTGTGCCCCGTGACCTTGCAGTAGGAGCACTCCACTGGGCTCTGCGTGACTGCAAAGCGAGGAGGGCGCCGGTCAACACTGGCTCGGGTGTGAACGCGAGCCTGCTCCTTGACCTTGGGCGGCTGCGACTTAGCCGGCGTGTCACCACCGGAGTTGTCCAAGACCCGGCACTCATCCTCCAGGAACTTCTCCAGGTCAGCAAAGGGGGGCAGATGGGTCGCGCTATCCCCACCAAAGCGCTGTTCAAAACGCGACCTCAGGTCGGCAGGCAGCTTCTTCAGCACAATGTGCACCAATAGATAGGACCATTGGTCCACGGGCAGGTCAAGGCACTTAAGTGCGTTGATGGCCACCAAAAGCGGGTTCAACAGTTGGGTGCGCAACCCAGAGACCCGGGTGAGCGTCGGCAAACCCAAAATCTGCTCAATGTGCGTGTCGGCGAGGCCACGCTTATTATGGTACCTACGGGTAATTAGGTCCCGAGCCGTCTGGTACGCCTCGTCAGACACGGGCAGATGCTGGATGAGGCCCTTAGCCTCCCCATCCAGAACCGACATTAAGTATGCCAATTTTTGTGCTGGCCGAAGGTCAGCCCTGTCATTGACCAGGCTGTCGAACAAGTTAATGAAGCCCAGGTAGCTTCCTAGGCAGCCATCAAAATGGGGGAGGTCCAAAGTAGGGAGCCTACTCACCAGCCCCGGTGCTGACCTAGGAAGCTCCTGCTTCAGGCCGGGTTGCCCTTCCCTATCGGCAACTAGTTGTCTCGCAGTATTGGAGACAGCATCATACAGGTCTAAGACCTGGGCATAGTCTTCGCTGACCTTATTTCGCTGGTCAGCGGTGAAATCATTGATTGACACTTCAAGACAGCAAGTGCTGAAAGTGCGGAATTGCTGTTCCACACTTGCCAGGCGATCGTCAATCCGCTCGTACCTTTGAAGTAGGGCCTGCTGGCGATCAGGCCGGTTCACTAAAGCACTGGCTGAGGCAAACCAGCGCAAATCTGACGCAATAGCACCAGCAGCCGCACGCAAGTCCTTGATAGCTGACATAATCAAAATTTCAAAAGAGCCCGGACAAGCGTTAAACAATATTAACAATCAAAGCTTAATTTTTCTCAATTCTTTGAAACCAACAAAGTATTAGCCTGTTTACTGCAAGTGCAGGCAAGTGACAAGTATTTACTGCCCAACAAAATTAAAGGTTTCAGTATATTGAAACAAACACAAAAGTTATCAAAGTTATAACTTATAACAAATTAATAAAGTTGAAACTTCAAATTAATTAATGAATTATTTGCAACAGACAGACTGGCTGTGGTTCTTTGAGATATACAATAGTAAGTAAGCACAGAATAAGTGTTACCTAGCAATATTATCTATATTATAACAAAACAAAGTTTATTAATGTGACCCGCCCAAGTGGCAAGGTCAAGTTTGATTATTACAATGTTTATGAATATATGCAATGAACTAAATTTACTAAATTTATTGATACATACAGCTGTTATGTATCCAAACAAACTGACTTATTAATGCAACAACAAATTTAAGTTAGATTTTTCAACAATACAAATCAACAATTACTGATTGAGGTTATGTGACAATGTGTTTCAAATTATCTAGGTCAACTTATACAATTAAATATTATGTATTTTAGACAATAACTGACCTGACAAACACTACAATACTGTCTACAAGGTGATAAGATACAAGCTCATACCAATCTGAGTTTATACTCAGTAATGCAACAGCGGCTAAGATACAAGTTTACAATATAGGCACAGTTAACCACGCTCTTGCTATCAAAAAATTATGTCTAGAATTTTGGCTAGAAGGAGCTGGGATCAATTGCAGCAGATTTGTGGAAGCGTGACTCTATTCATCAGCCCTTGTCAGCCACAACAAATCTCAGACACAACTGTACTGTGTTGCACAGCGAATACAAGTAATCTTAATAATAATGTGTTTCACTTACCCGCTATCCTTGCTGATGTCAGGCTTGAGCTAAATTAGACACATTCATACAAGTATATTGGCCAAAATAAATGAATGAAGTATCTTATACTTAGCTATTAAGCTTCAAACGCGACGTTTTCAGGACACGTTGGCACGTGGAAGTCGATACCAGATTCACAATTTTCACAAATATCAATCAATAGTTCACAATCAATTTACCGTTGCCAGCACTAGATCAGGCGGCGTTCAAAGCGGTTTACTCTATTTAGTTCAATTAATCAATTCACACGAAATGCAAAAAGGTGTGCTCACAATAAGAGTCGACAACGTGGTAATTTTTCAACGCGGGAAGACGGAAGTTGACAGTTCAGTGTGACCATTGTCAGAAATTTTCAATAGACTAAACAAAATGTTACTCAATCGATCTAATCGATTTGACTTATAATAAAAACTAATTCTATTTCAAACACCAGCGTTATGCATGTACGACTACATATAAATTCTTACAAAATGAATAGTGACATACACAATATAAATACTAGAAATAGGCACAAAATTTTTTCGTACCGTATTTCCGTTTACACAAAACGCAAAGCTCTTTTATTGGGTTTAGCATAAGAATGTATAATAAAATACCAAGTAATATTTTAGATCTCAATAAGTGTACTTTTTTTGTATTGGTGTTACTCTGTAACATGTGCAGTGAAAATGTTATAGGGGCTTAAAAAATAAAACTAGCGTGATCTTATCCGAGCGACCGCCGAAGAAATGGCAGTAGAGAATCAAAACATGCATAGGAATATGCTAGACAATTCAATTGTTGTATCACTAGTAGATACTAGTAGGATTAGGCGCACAATGCCACATTCGTAAAATGCTACAAAACTTTCGCAAAATGCCGCACTTCCTATATGCCACACTAGCAAAATACATTTAAAACAAGCATGCAATTTGTGCAGTATATCAGTGTGCACCGAGCATGTTACTTTTATGTGCCATATGTGTTATGAAAGACACATAACTCAAAATCTCATCGAAGATTAAATCATTAAATTTTTATTGTGATTTTATTTCTTATAATTTTTTTATGTAAAGTTAGCCAAAATATATTAAGGCCAAAGTACATATTTTTTAGTTTGCACATAAGATTTGTTATTTACTATTAATGAAATACTTTTTTTAATTAAATAAAGACTTTTAATTTATTATAACACTAGAGAATGCCCGCGGTTACACCCGCGTTATTTAAGGCTACTGCTCCGCTCCCGTCACTCATAACACGATGTTATATAGCTTATAGCCTTCCTCCATAAATGGGCTATCAAACACTGAAATAATTTTTCAAATCGGACCAGTAGATCCTGAGATTAGTGCGTCCAACCAAACAAACTCTTCAGCTTTATATATGATATAAATATATAGTAAAAATATAATCGACCTCAAAAAAAACGTAATTTGTAGTAGAGTGAGAGTTTTGCTCACGCGCGCCTGCTCGTGTAACTTTTAAGGGCGCGCCTTCTCATGGGTTAAAAAGGTGCCACTGATGTCAACGCAGTGGGTCCTTTATTATTAACAATATTCATGGCACAAGAATATTGTTAATTATTAATAGCGATAGCCGAGTGGAGATACCAACAGACTGCCATGCAGAGGGTATCGGGTTCGAATCCACGGCGCGCACCAATGACTTTTCGGAGTTATGTGCGTATTGAATTGTTAATTATCGCTTATCCCGTGCCTCGGAGAGCACGTTAGGCCGTCGGTCCCGGTTGTCATGAAGATCTTTGACAGTCGTTACAGGGCGTCAGTACCTTCTAAATAAACTGACACTGGTCTAAACCATGGAATATCGCTATCCCTTCGGGTTGCGGAGGTCAGACAGGCAGTCGCTCTGTGGAAAAGCTAATATTCAGCCAAATCCGGTTAGACTAGTAAGCGGACCCCAGATTGAAACTGGGATAACGCTAAGAGAATGATGATTCATGGCACAAGAGTGCTGTTCTTGTGTTTGTAATCTATAGTTTGGTATTCATAACAGTATGCTACTTCAAGCAAGTGGTATACCAGTTTAATGTTTCAAAGGTCCTGTCCTATCGTTTTTGATTCACAAATAACAATTAAGGTGATGATCTTTGTCAAGCCCTAACTATGATTGATCCCGGTTCCATTTTAATTTTGTTTATGTAAAATTGCCAATTGTATGTATGTGTATGTAAGATTTGACCGTCCAAATCAAATTACTTGCCAGAGAGCCCGTCTCTCTGGCAAGTAAATGAATTTAGATATTATATTATGATTGAATCCCTCGGTATTCAACTTTACACAATACATGACTAATAGTATGTCGAACGTAATTCTGCCGAACCCTGTGAACTAATAAAGCCCGTCCGTAGGTAAAAGGCCATTGGTTTCTCGAGTATAATCTTCAAAGCAAATTTGTAGATAATAAACTGGATTGGAATTGAATCCGATAAATAGCGATAAATCTAATGTAAAGGGGTAAACTTTCCTATTAGGTAAATTGAAACCTTGTAACGTAATTGATGAACTGTGAACGCTCAATGCGATCGAAACTTTCTCGTTAATATTGCTTTGGAGGAATACGTCGGTTCTTAGAATATGTCATGTCGCTTTGAATTAAATAACTGGCAATTTCTCTCTTTATAGAAATGAGTGTGGTAATGGCACAGTATATTGTACCTATATCCAATGTAACTGTGATAAAGTTTATTCTTTACACGTCCTTTTAAGCTCCGACCATAAGTAGCACCAACGTAAAAAAATCAAAACACAACGCAAGTGAGTTCATACGACTCGTTAAGATTTTGATTTATACAAGAATTCAATTTTGTAGCAAACAACACTTTTATTGCTAGCACGTATATTTTAAGCCTCAGCAGAAAATATAAAGCCTAACATCTCAAGGACAGTGTACATATAAACTAATGGCTTTGTGTAATAGCATCCTTTTTGCAGTCTGAGCACGATCACGCCATCCAATAATGGCAAAGTCGTATTAGAGGAATAAGCTCATTCTATTTCACTGCTAAGTATAAAAAAAACGTTTATTATGTGTATAATGCAAGTGAATTTCAAAATCACCCTATCCCCGTTACACAAAAATCCATCAGTCTAATTGCCCTTTATTAGAATATTAAAAGCCTTTGACTTTGATATTATCTACGACTTGATCCAATGTAATATACGCTGAAATGTTAATATTCCTTAGAATTAAATTTCGAGATTAATTATCGCTTTATAATAATAATTAGCTTCCGCCATATTTGATGAAAGTGTAATTTATATTAACGTTATTGAGCTCGTTCGATGTGCGCCGCTCAAGTGCTCAGCATATTTGCTCAGCATTTTCAGTGTGTAATTTATAATATTGTATTTACTCGGAGCCCTTTGACGAAACGGGTAACCTCTCTAACATAGCTGCGATGGAATACGCCATGCGAACATAATATTAAATATTTTCATAATCATGTTTAAATAGAAAATGACCAGAACGTTTTATTCACGACAGACATATTATTTTAATGAAGCTATATCATTAAAATAATATGTCTGAAATTATATTCAAATGCTTTACCACCAATAAATAGGACTTAAAACTAGATCTAGAACAAACGTGATTTTTATAAAAATCGTGAAGGATGTCACAGTCATGAAGGAGGTCGATTAAAGACGCACTTGAAAGACGCGTACCGCAGTCTATCGAAAACATATACCCACCTACTAGCTCGTTTCTCCAGACAATTTATTAACGTCCAAAAGAATCCAAATCGAGATCACGACTGAACATCCTTGTACTGCGTTGCAATAACTTTAGAGACGACATCTATATTGGGCTTCTGCAACAATATTGCAACGAAATCAAAACATCGTGAATCTACCTTACTTCAATCAGAAAACGTGACTCGTGTAAAGCCATTTGTGTTTAGCGACTGTCGTGGAATGAGAAAGTAATAAAACAGAAAATGAATCCCTCCTTTGCTTTACGAACCGTACTGCGATATCTATACTAATATAATAAAGCGGAAGAGTTTGTTTGTTTGTTTGTTTGTTTGTTTGTTTATTTGAACGCGCTAATCTCAGGAACTACCGGTCGGATCTGAAAAATTCTTTTTGTATACGATAGCCCAGTTATTCCGGAAGGCTATAGGCTATATAACATAACGCTTCGACCCTTTGGGGCCGGGCAAAAGGCTAAAAAGGCTAAAACATAATGTCAGCTAATCTCAGGAACTAGCAGTTGGATTTTAAAAATTGTTATTGCCTATGATAGCCCAATTATTCCGAAAGGCTATAGGCTATATAAAATTACGCCACAACTTTTAGGGGCCAGACAAAAATAATAAAATGGTCAAACGAGAAGGGGGAGGGTTGGGTCAAAGGCAAAAAAAGGCTAAACGAATAGTATACAATCGACATGGGCATCATTTTCGAGATTTTCGGGACGCTGATTAATAATATGAAATTTATTTTGTGATCCAAGATGGCGGACGGGCAATCAAAGATGGCGGATGGGAAAGTTTAAACAATCAATATCGGTATCGTTTGCGATGTTAAAAGGGATGGGGAATGCAAATACAATATCTGTTTCGTGATTCGATGGTGAATGGGAAATCAAAGATGGCGGATGGGAAAAAATTAAAAAAAATCAATATGGGTATCATCGATTTTAAACTTTCGCGATTTGTATACATCATACAATATTATTTAGCGGGTCTTAGTCGCGTGGAGAATTGAAATACAACATCTATTTCGTGATCAAAGATTGCGGATGGGCAATCAAAGATTGTGGATGAGAAAATTTAAAAAAATCAATATTGGTATCGTCTCCGACGTTTAAAGTGATGGGGAATCCAAATACAACATCTATTTCGTGATTCAAGATGGCGGATGTGAAATCAAAAATGGCGGATGGGAAAAATTTAAAAAATCAAAATGGGTATCGTCTCTAATGATTTAAGGGATGGTGAATCCAAATACAACATCTATTTCGTGATCAAAGATGGCGGATAGGAAATCAAAGATGGCGGACGGGAATTTTTTTTAAAGTCGATATGGGTATCGTCTCCTATATTTTAAGGAATGGAGAATTAAACACCACCATCTAATTTTAGATCAAAGATGGCGGATGGGATTTTTTTTTTAAATCAATATGGGTATCAACTCCAATATTTAAAGGGATGGGGAATCCAAAACCAACATCTAAATCGTGATCAAAGATGGCGGATGAGAAATCAAAGATGGCGGACGGGATTTTTTTTTAAGTCGATATGGGTATCGTCTCCGATATTTTAAGCAATGGGAAATTCAAAAACACCATCTTTTTCGTGATCAAAGATGGCGGATGCGATTTTTTTTTAGAAATCAATATGGGTATCGTCTCCGATGTTTAAAGGGATGGGGAATCCAAATATAACATCTATTTCGTGATCAAAGATGGCGGATAGGAAATTAAAGATGGCGGACGGGATTTTTTTTTAAAGTCGATATGGGTATCGTCTCCGATATTTTAAGGAATGGGCAATTCAATATTATATAAAAATCTATGTTTGATTTGCATAATTTATAGACCCTGGAATGATAAGAGATTAAACGCTAAGTCAGTGGTAACTTTAGAAAAGGGGCTTGGAAAAAAGGGAATTCAATAAAAACTCTTAAAAAGGCGATACGGAGTTTGCTGGGTCAGCTAGTCTTATATAAAATAAAATTAAAAGTGTAGAGCAAGTTGCAGTTTTATAGGGCTGTAACAGTAAAAACAATCATAAAGTACATTAAGGTGTTCTCGCAAAGGCGGTAAGTACACCGTTACTGTAAAATGTACATTAAAAGCTCCGTCAATTATGTTCAATTAGGTTTAGTATTTTTCTTCAATAATAATTAGAAAAAGATTTTTTTAGTTAGATCACTTCACTGCACGGATAATACAATATGGTTAGGCAATATTTACTGTTAGGCTAATGTATCTCATTTAATGTCAGCTAGCTGATCTAAATCCATTTATTTCAATGTTATGTCAATGTTTTTAAGGATTCTCTACATGCAGTTTACAGGAAACAATTAATTTACGGAATTGTAGGAAAAGACAGAATTACCATCTTATTCGTTCATACTTTTCCACTAAAATAATAATATATTTTTAACCGACTTCAAAAAAAGAGGAGGTTCTCAATTCAACCGGTATATTTTTTTCGATGTATGTACAACGATTGCTCTGAGGTTTCTGAACCGATTTACGTGATTCTTTTTTTGTTTGATGCAGGTTAGTTTCAAATAGGTCCCATAAAAAATTGAATTAGGTAGGCTCAGTAGTTTTTATTTTATTAGTAATTTTTTATTTACTTTCACCTATCTCGATGTCTAAAATAAAATCTCGCAAGTAAATTTGATCCACTTCCCGGTTACCGATTTATCTGAAATTCTGTATATGTAAGTAAAATGGATGACAATGAAAAATGATTATGACATAGAGCTGTTCTGATGATGGAATCGAAAGGTGGCCATAGAAACTCAGTAAATGAATGACAAAAGTCTATCGAGTTTGGGCTCGTTACATTCGTCTTAACTAGCACTTTGGTGCGGATGGTAACTAGGACCCTATAGGGTCCGATGAAGGATCCAGAAGGTGGCCATACAAACTCAGTAATTACAAAAATCAATGTGGCTTGTACAATGATGATAATGGTGACTTCAAGGATGTAAATTATGCGGTAAGGCCGTTTCTTGAGATCGATATATATTTTGTTTTTAAAGAGCGCAGCACCTTGTGTAGGTCTACCCATAACTAGTTGACAGTACAACAATACACTAAAAAGTCTTAAAGGGATATAACTACGTTAAAAAAATACCACAAATCAAAAACTAAAAAGTAAAAAATAATAAAGATTAAATATTAATTAAATACTACCTAATTGTGCTATTTACTAATAGGATTGAAGTTGGTGCCAAGCCCTTAACAAATAGGCCTGTGTAGGATGCGTCCCAAGGTGCGGGTGCGGGGGACAGTTCTGTCTGTCCCAGTAGGGTGCGGTCGCGGGAGGAGAGGCGTGTCGGTGCTGCGTTGCCGCGCGCCCTTTCTCCCGCGACCAAATGGGGGCGCACCATCGTTGCGTCACGGTGGGACCGCAGAGGAAGAGGAGATGCGGTGTTGCGTTGCCGTCCTCCCTATCCTCTGCGGCCGCTAGGTGTTTTGGCGGCGGAGCCCAACACCTTCATCCGCCGCCAAGGGGGTTTCGTTCGGGGCCCGCCTGACCATCTGGCGGGCCAGTACTCGTCGGGGGGTAGCGAGGAATGCCTCGGTGAAACCCTACCCTCCGACACATGGGTACATGAGGATCACGGGTTGGTTTTTAGTCAGTAAGAGTCTGACAGTCCCCTTCGTCCTTCCCCCCCAGGGCGGAGGGACTCCATGAGGACTTTCCAACCCAAAACCAAAAAAGAACAAAAGCCTTTAACAAATAATAATATTTTAATCACATAAATGAATACGAGCAAATTAATACATTACTTCGTAAGTATTAAATTGGCTTGGCACCGACTGTAAACCTATTAGTAAACATCATAATTATATAAATAATAGGTTGTATTTAATTTATATTAAATCTTTATTATTTTTTACTTTTTAGTTTTTGATGTCGGTTTTTTTAACGTAGTTATTTTCCTTTAATACTTTTTATTGTTTCCATACTGGTTCTCGTTTTGTACATGTTCAAACGAAGAACGCAAGCAAATCGTATTTTATCGCTAAATCTGTATATACAGGGTGTAAAAAGACCCTTAACGAAAACTGAAACCCCATATTGTACCAATCATTACGAACATTTTTTGCTTCGGCATCATGCCTGGGAAATCACTGGTTCAGGAGATATTGAGGCTAAAAGTTACTATGGAATTTTTGTAATTAGGTACAAAATCGATGCATTTACCCCGCCAACCTGTTCTATAGATGTCCTACGCACCCATAGATTAGTAGGTATTTCTAAAATTGCACGCGCACATTTTTTATAGTGGCTTGAAAAAAGTGAATACTTAAAAAAAGTCGTTTCCCAGGTTTTATTTTTGGTTAGTATGACTTTGCATGATGTCCAAAACGCGTAGACTTCGGCTTGGTGATGGGTCTTGTGACATCCTGTATAAAATCCTTGCGTTACTGACTGACTGACAGACAAGCTACAGCTAAAACTATTGGGCGCAAGAAGCTGAAATTTGGCATGTATGTTCGTTGGGAACCGTAGGGGTGCACTAAGAAGGGATTTTCCGAAATACCCAAAGGATCGGGCAAAACGGGTAAATTAAAAAATATTGCGGGCGTAGCCGTGGGTACCCACTAGTGAGTTATAAAACTGTGCACATGTTGAGAAACAGAGCTGGAGTCACAAAATTTGATATATAAACTTGAATTACGTAAGACCGGTTTCATGAAAACTAATAAAGAAACAAAGTAATCGTGCCTTTCTTGTTTATAATTCTGTTTATTTGAGAATAAATCTTCTTCAGTGAAGTTTTCCAGGCTCATATTCCTCTGAAAGTTATACTACTGAAAGTTTTGAGTGAAAAATTGCAGCAGTAATTTTCGTAGAACTGTGAACGTCTTTGTAATTAGATCTCGAGCCGAACTTGAGTTTCCAGTGGTCTTTTTCTTTAATAGCAATTTCGAGAACTTATTTTGAATAATTTAAATCATTATGTCAGACCTCTAGAATTTGGAGTTGTTTTTCAATATTCTGGCAAAATAGTATTGCATAGAAACATATTATAAAAGACCAACTATGTAGAACGAGCAGGTAAGACAAATTTAGATCATTTTTACTTCTATTTTTTGTTTTAAGGCGCAGTGCCCGATAGAAGACAGTCATAAATTTTGAAATAAAGACTCCTTCTAAAATACACACTGATGTTACAAGACCCGCTTCAAAGTTGAAGAAAGTATCCATAAAAACAATACTCGTCAAAAATACCAAGTCTCGCGACCCTAAAAAGTTGTGAGATCCATGCAATACCAAGTCGATTAATTAAAAATCTGCAATGTTTTAAATAAATATATTGACTCGGCCATCGCATGAAAACACGATATATCTCATAAGTAATACATTATATTATATAAATTTGATTGTTTTATGCGATTGCCAAGTCAATATATTTATTTAAAACATTCAATACTTTAATTAACCGACTTGGACAGGATAAAATACCTGCATGGTTACAAAAAAAACAGGCTTCTTGTTTTTTCCACAACGAAGTTATAGGGGGTCAAAAATGGCCTGAATTTCTTCGAGAAAAGGATGGTACGGCCATGCCGCATTTTTTGCTCGACTTAGTTGGGGCACTGCCGTGCCCCCAGATAAAAACTTCTGCTGAGGTGTACTGTGTGTGAACTTTTATACATTTTCCATAATTAACATTTCTTAATATTCCTTCTTAATTTTGTTGGAAAACATTCCGTTCTTAATTAGCAACACTAATTATGTTAGGTTCTAATGAAAACGGGAAATTTATTAACAGTTGAGAATTTCTGTCTGCTGAATTCCCAGTTATCTTAGCAATAAATTTTCAACCGATCTGACTTGGCATGGACTATGTTGGCAGATTAATGAACAAATTTGTAAGAAAAACATGCAAACGTTTTTTAATGCCGGGTTCTTAAATCTGTTTTAAAATTTAATATAACTTCAAAGTGTCTGGATTAACTATATTATTCTAACATTTAAAGATTACTCTGTGGAGATAGCAACAGACTGCCATGCAGAGGGTATCAGATTCGAATCCACGGCGCGTACCAATGACTTTTCGGAGTTATGTGCGTATTGAATTATTAATATCGCTTGTCCCGTGCCTCGGAGAGCACGTTAAGCCGTCGGTCCCGGTTGTCATGAAGATCATTGACAGCCGTTACAGGGCGTCAGTACCTTCTAAATAAACTGACACTAATCGAAGCCATGGAATATCGCTATCCCTTCGGGTTGCGGAGGTCAGACAGGCAGTCGCTCCGTGGAAAAGCTAATATTCAGCCAAATCCGGTTAGACTAGTAAGCGGACCCCAGATTGAAAACTAGGATAACGCTAGGAGGATGATTTAAAGATTACTCTGTATACAGTTTATTGTTGTTTTAAAAATGTCGAATTAAAGAATATTTATCCATTTATAGTAGTAGGAGTTTAGTAGAATTTCTGCTTAGTTTGCGACTGATTGGTCTTGTGTAAATGTGGTGTAATATCATTATTATGTTATACGTTTCGACAGAAATAAAAAAAACTGATATAATGTTTATATCTTTTTTATTCATTTAATTCTCAAAACTGGTGTACAGTCACGCATACATACAATAATTTGTAGTAGTAATTTACAAGATCTGATTGGCATCTACTAGATGTGAATCCAGCGTACATATATTAGCTTTAATATCTTATTTAAATATGTATGTATGTTAATAAAATAATTAAACAAAATGTTTGTATATTCGTCTGTAATTGCAGGCATTTATTGTCTAATGTTTCCATTTCCAAGTCAACGAAATTATTTTCTATGGAGCAACGGAATTCTCAAACATAGCACGAAGGCTACCACAGTAGGCATACCTACACATAACTTGGCTATCAAAATATATTTCATCAGCTTAACGTATGCTAGAACATGATTTAGTACCATGCTGGTATTTTATACCGTGCCCACTAACTACTACTACTAGATATTCGGGGCAGGTTCGTAAGTGCAAGACATAGTGCTACAGAATCAGAGTCAATCTTTAATTTCAAATGCATGTTTAATTGCTTAGAGATTATATTTTAGTAATAAGTCTCATACATTATCATATATTCTATTATTTATGGTGTGAAAACATATATTACAATACAAAAGAGTGATATTCGTTAAAAAAATTAATCGTATAAAGCAAAAAGTTGGTGTCGATATTTAGTAGTCAGGGAAATTCGCAATCAATTTACCTTACAATTATCTTTCATTTAAAACGTTCATCAAATATAGTCATAATTTACTTTGGAAAAACATATATCAATAGCACAAATACATACCTACTTAATTTGTATTCACGTATTGAATTCATTTAAAATGTACTCGTGGGCTTAAATTTAAGTGAACATTTTAAAATAATATTGTTAAACCTTTTACCAAGTAAGTATTAATTAATTTCTCACTACAAGTACTTTTTCAAAAAATTTTTTTTTCAAACATTTAAGGAATTCTTGTGACGTGTAATGTAATTATTGATTTAAGTGTATTGGCAAATACAATTAAAACTACTATCGGACTTCATTACAGTAATATAAAAGTACCTATATTTCTACTTACTTGTCTGACCAGCACTGGTTATAAGAGAATTGTACGGAAAATACGTGAACACAGCGCTTGTAAGGGCGGTTTCAGATTAGCGTATTTTTCTGCGCGTATACGGTCGTTTCTGCATACGCGCTTATACGCGCGCTATATTACGCGCTTCAAAAAACCAGACTCACGTAAACGGGCGTGTTCCCTCGAAACGGTAGTGATGTCTTGTCAGTGTCAACATGGATTCTGACGGTTGGTAGTTATACGAGCTTATAGGCGCGTCAACGCTCGTACGAGTTGCGCGTGATAGATTTGTTGAAAAATATTGTAAAGATATTCAAAAATATATCAAAGTAAGTACGTCTAAAGTATGTGTGTCCCGTTTGTAAGTACCTATTTATCATCCCAGCAAAAGCTCGGATATCAAACTGTTATAAATCTGGCTAGAATTTATATCATTGTTATTTTTACGTCGAGTTTTAGGTAAAGTTACAATAAGATCGATTTCAGAATTATTCACATATGTCTCTAACAAGATATAACCATATATATGTTTCTATAAAATGTTAAAACAATTACATTTTAAGTATAAAATGTATTATGATTTATTTTTGTAATTAAACATTGTATTTAATCTGCACAAGGCGACGAAACGTCATATCCCCACTTGGTGAGTTGTTTGTTCACTAGTATAAAAGTCAGATCGCTACGGAGCGACACTCAGTTGTCTCCCGGCAGTCGAAGTGTGAACCACATGAGTAAATAAACCGAACAGAGAGACAGCTTCTTAAGAGCTTGTAAATTTGTTACCTTTTTTGGTAGGGTTGTCACAATAGGTTAAGACAAATCGCTTGTTCGGTATACGACAGATTCTGGATTGGACAGATTCGTGATTTGGCAGATTCCCAACTCGACAGATTCGTGGATTGGGTCGATTCTTGGACTCGACGGATTCGCTATACGGCAGAAGTACAGCTGTTGTAAATAAAATAGCGAGTGGAACCAAAAAAGGCATGCACCTGAATCTTTTAAAAGCACGGAATAAAAATATACATTTGTTACCAAGGACACGACGTGACGACGTGATTTATTTGACATTCCCAACGATACCACTAATCGTGTTGAATATTTTCTGGTAATATGATCTATTTTGCTAATAAACATAGGAATCTCCTTTAGCTATTATGGCCACTAGTTTTACCACGGGGATAGGTATCTAAAATAAGTTTAAAAATAAATTGTGTAAGGCAAATGAACGTCTACAAAACAAATGACTATAAAATGATCAACCATCGATAGGGCTTACAAAAAACAGGTGCATGCGATTTTCGACCTTATTGATAATTCATGACAGACTTTTATTTGGTATTTTCTTGCTTTCTGACATTGATACATTATTAAAACTGTACATTCTGAGTTACGTCAATAAGGTCGAAAATCGCATGCACCTGTTTTTTGTAATACCTATCGATGGCTGATCACTTTCTGATAGTCATTGGTTTTGTAAACATTAATTGATTTTACACAATTTCACAACTAATGAGTTGTTAAGTATTTCGTTGACAACATTCTTCTTCTTCTTCTGTCGCGACCTTATCCCATTTACTTGGGGTCGGCCCTCCTTATCCTTTTCCTCCATAGTGTACGGTCTTGAGCAGTGCTTGCGTCTATTTTAGCTTCTTTCAGGTCATTTTCGACCGTCGTTAACCAAGTGGCGGGTGGTCTTCCGCGTCCGCGTTTCGTCGTTGGCATATTTAGGGCAAGCTTGACCATGTGGTCATCGGGTTTCCTCTGGATGTGACCATACCATCGCAGGCGATTTTCTTTCACTTTGTCAGTGATAGGGACCACTTTGAAGCTGCCTCTTATGTACTCGTTTCGAACCTTGTCTAACTTAGTAACCCCCGCAGACCAGCGTAACATACGCATTTCGGCTGTATGTAAGGTATTAAGGTGTTTTTTTGTGGTTGCCCAACATTCTGACCCATACATCATTACAGGGCGTATTGCTGTTTTGTACACGTGGCCTTTGATTTTTATTGGCATTTTTCGGTCGCATATAACCCCTGTGAGCTGCCGCCATTTCCTCCAACCACATGATGTTCTGTGTGTTACGTCGCTTTCAATTTTAGCTTCATTACTTATGACTGAGCCTAGGTATTTATATTGTGTAACTGTGGGAAGTGGCAAAGTTCCGATGGTAAATTTGTTGCTAACAGGGTGAGTGGAACCGTCAAATATGCACGACATATGCACCGTTTTGGTTCTACTAACTTTCAAACCGTTATTTTCGAGTGCCTCCACCCACGAGTTGAGATTTTGCTGTAATTCATTTGCGTCGTCCGACATTAAGACCACATCGTCTGCGTACAAGATGTTCCAAGGTAGCGGTTTTTGGCAGTGCTTAGTGAGATAATCCATCGTGGTATTGAACAGCAGTGGGCTAAGAGTTGAGCCTTGGTGCACCCCGACCTCCAATTCAAACTTGCTACCTATTCCGGCTGGGCTTTGTACCTGTGTTGTCACGGATGTGTACATATCCTGAATTAATTTTATATAGCACTCGGGTACCAGTTGTTGTCGCAGTGCTTCCCAGATCAGATCACGAGGAATGTGGTCGAAAGCTTTCTCTAGATCAATAAAAATCATATGAAGATTTTTCTGATTCGCTTTGGTTTTCTCCAACATTATACGAATTGTCTGTATCGCATCAGATGTACCCTTTTGTGCAACAAAGCCGCACTGATTTGGTGTTAATATTATTTTGGCATTTAACCGGTTGTTAATAACTCGTTCCCAGATTTTCATAGTGTGGGCCATCAATTTAACGGCCCTGTAGTTGCTGCATTCCCTCACATCGCCTTTGCCCTTATAGAAAGGTATAAGAAAACTATTACGCCAGCAGTTGGAAATGGTACCGCCCTCAATAAATTTATTAAATAATTCGCACAGCCACAGAATACCCTGTTCACCCATGTGTTTCCAGACCTCGGCTGGTATTTCGTCTGGACCTGGTGCCTTGTTGTTCTTCATTTGCTTTAACGCCTTTTTAACTTCTTGTGGCTCGATAGCAGGGATTGGGCCAGCAACTGGTTCAGGGTGAGGGAAGGTTTGGTTTCTGGGACGTGATATATTAAGTAGCTCTCTGTAGTATTCTGTCCACCTGTTTTTAATGTCCTCGTCTTGAGTTAGAAGTCGGTTTGCTTCATCATTTATGTATTTTACTGTTGTTAAGTCTTTTGTGTTGTTATGTCTCATTTTTGCTATTTTGTGAATGTTAACATCTGTGGTGGCTGACTCTAACTTTTCGTAGAACTTGCTGTTTGATTTTGCCATTGCAATTGCCACATGTCGCTTAGCCTGCTTTTTTTTATCTTGGTATGTTTTACGGTCATTTTCATCTTGTGTGGATTGCCATAACTTGAAACTGTCCTTTTTTGCCAATATGACCTCCCTAATATCGGAACTCCACCACTGAGTTTCCTTGTTTGGACCTTTTCTACTTCTGGTTCTACCCAGGTATTTTTCTGCTGTTGTTATGCATACTTTTTTGAAGCGTTCCCACATTTCCTTCGCTGTACAGGCTGCTGTATCGTCGTTGGATAGGTAGTCTTTCAGATCTTTGATAAAAAGTTCACCAGAAGGTTCAATGATGTCTCTCCATTTTATTTTGGGTATCATCTTTCTTTTCAAGTTAATTGGCTTCGGCAAACTATAAACAGCCACCATCAGTCTGTGTTGGGTAGTGAGAGGTTCTCCAGGTATGATTTTACAGTCCTTGTATCTTCCTAAGCTACTTCGTCTTGCTAGCATATAGTCTATTTGCGTGGAATGGCCACCGCTTTGGTATGTGATTAGATGTGATTCTTTTTTCTTAAAGAAGGTGTTAATGATGGCTAGGTCATAGACAGATGAGTACTGCATGATAGTATTTCCATCATTATTCCGTGCACCGTACCCGTATCCACCATGCCATCTTTCAAAGTTTCTCCCTTTTTCGCCAACATGGCCATTCAAATCACCGCCCAGATGTACGGACTCGCACGAAGGTATAGTATTAGTTAGGTTATACAGATCATCCCAGAATGCTTCTTTCTCGCTGTCGGTAGTTCCTGTCTGCGGAGCATATGCTGATATTATATTAAAGCATGGTTGGTTTTCAAGTGCTATTTTCACCAACATTAGTCTATCGCTAACTCTCTCAACTTTTACAAGCCTGTTTGTTAATTTCTCCGATAGTATGATCCCCACGCCATTTTTATTTGCCACGGTTCCATTATATATGAGCTTAAACCCATTGCCGATATGTCTTGATTTTGCCCCTTTCCACTTGGTTTCCTGTACACAGCATGCATCTATTTTTCTCTTGACGAGTACGTCGCTGAGCTCGGCACTTCTGCCCGTCATAGAGCCGACATTCCATGTGGCTAAACGTAGAGATGCGCCTGTGTTCATTCGACCGTCGCTTGAGGGGGACGCCCTAACATTGTTGCCTCGACCGTCGCTTGAGGGGGACGCCCTAGTATGTATATGTCTTCCTTTATTGCGTACTTTCATATTTTTTCTTGGATAAGGATATTTTGATTGGTTGTGGTTTTACAGCCGGTTGCCACCTGACGCCAAGACAGTAATCCTCCTCAGGACTATGAGCGCCGCCGTTGAACAGTGATGGTTTCTTCCGCCGCCGACTCTTTTGGGTTGCCCTGCCCAGCACCCCAACTCCAGTGATGACCTAGTTGCCCCGGTAGCCAGGGTTAGCTCACCGCTAGGCTCTCCCCCCTCCCCACAATGGCCAAGCACTTATTTAATGGCGGTGCTAACTCG
Organism: Euclidia mi; assembly: GCA_944739405.2. Taxonomy (NCBI): domain Eukaryota; kingdom Metazoa; phylum Arthropoda; class Insecta; order Lepidoptera; family Erebidae; genus Euclidia; species Euclidia mi. Next base: position 47,683,646 of record OX123186.2, on the reverse strand, counting down.
CCATGTCACAAGGTCGTCATCGGATTTGCGAGTATTTCTTAGAGCCTGTACCTGCCACAGTACAATCCACCCGCCTCCTGATAACCCTGCCGCCTCGGTCCGGGACTGCTTATTCGGTGTAACCTTATTCGCAGCTATCCTATATACTATAGGAGTATTCCACTATCCGCCACCTGTGGACCCGGTAGTTAGCTGAGGCTCGCCACTTCGTTTCGTTGACAACATTGACAATATTTATTTCAAAATCGAAATATTCGCGAAACTTTTGCTCGAGCAATTTAACAAATGCGACAAAATTATCAGGAGTTATACCTAATTAAAAAACCCAATTGTACATTACCATTGTTAAAATCTTTATAATGATTTAATTATTTCATCTAGTATTATTCATACACACAGAACAATAAACAACCATTATTAATAATAAAACACCACTTTTTTACATTAAAATATTAAAACTTGCAACGTACAAAACAAACAACGTGCGTTTTAATAACCCTAAGATTGTCAACTGCCTGTGCCTACGTAAACCGGTTCTTTCCACTCTCGCCGCGTACACGACAAGCGGCCAGTGGTCACGCAGACATAAGCCGCGTGCTCGTAGTAGTGCAACCAATTCGCGCTGTTGTATGAAGCTGTGTCTCTGTTCCGTTTATCTACTCATGTGGTGTGAACATCAGACGAACAAGTGTTGCCAATTCTAAATAGACAAATTGATTTGACGTTTTGACATTTGACACTGTCAAACGGGTAAATAGAGTATAAAGTGTGAACAGACTCTGTGCAGTTTTCGCTCCGGCAAGGGCTAACTGAGGTACGATATAATTCTGACTATAGATGCTGGCGGGAAAAATTCCGAATCATTCCCGTCGAATACTTCGGAAGTATTCCGAAATATTCCGAAACTTTGGGAATATTTCAACTGTCAAAAAAAACCAGCAAAATCGACCTTACTAACTATTTCGCGCTTGGAAGTTGTAAATTATATTTTCTTTGTTTGCTTGCAAGGTTTACCTTTATTTGTTTTTATTGACTGGACTATTACACGCGTTAGGTAGGTAGGTAATGATTAATAGCTACCTATGCGACTCGCGAATACTCGCGATGCGTACAGAACTACATACAAACTAACCAGAAACATAGGTAGGTAACCCTTTTTCAAAAAACAAATCAAATATGCTAGGCCTAGTTTTTTATTCCACAACTAACATTTATAAAAATAGCATTCGATTTCGAAATAGGCAGGTACCTACCTAAACACAAAAGTATAAAAATCCTGTTAATCGCAGGCTAACATATCTACCTATAAAAACATCAACATATACTTATTCAATCCCATTTATAATAAAAACCCACCACACCACACATAAACACGTTTGTTCCCATTGAATTATTCGGGCGAAATATTCGGCGGAAACATTCGATTGCGGGGTACGAATCTTTCTCGCGGGGGGAGGGAAAACTTCTCCGGGGAGCATCTCCCCTCTTACCGCACCCCGCACCGCCATCGCCTGCACGCACGACTCGTGGCAGTCAGGCAGGCGCGCGCGGCGGCACCGGCCGGTGCACAGAGGGTGCGGAGGCGATCGACGATCGATGTAGTGTTGCCGAACTATCGATATTAAAACAATCGATAGTTTACATCGCAAATCATGTACCCTATCGATAAGCCTATCGATAGTATCGATACTATCGATAATATATAACAAGGCAATACTGTCGAATGGGTGCAATATTATCGATACTATCGATAGTATTGCAGTTCGTTAATAACAAACTATTGATAGTATCGATACTGTCGATTTTATTTGTAACGATAGTATCAATAGTATCGATACTGTCGATAGTATCGATTATTTTGGACTATCGATATACTATTGTAAATTTTTAAACAATCGATAGTCCAAAACAATCGACACAATCGACACGATCGTTGCAAATAAAATCGACAGTATCGATTCTATCGATAGTTCCTTATTGAGGAACTACAATACTATCGATAGTATCGATAGTATTGCACTCATTCGATAGTATTGCCTTGTTCTGTGCTATCGATAGTATCGATACTATCGATAAAATCGATACTATCGATAGGCTGATCGATAGTCTTACGATTGGTTGGCAATCGATAGGCTATCGATTAATCATCGATAGTCGACTATCGATTGGCAACACTAGATCGATGCAAAATACGATTTTTCAGCAAAATAAAATAAAAATATTAATTAAATTCGTTTTGAATAATTCTGATTTAAAGAAACTTTCCCAGAAGTATTCCGGAATTATTCCGAATTTTTCAGAAGTTTTGCAACTATAATTCTGACTATTATATTATTGTGTTTCACGATTCTATATTGCTTCTGTGGTGTTATTTAGAGTATTGTCAATAGAAATAATGCAGAAGCAATATAATATTGCGTAGCTATTGTATAATTGACATTGTGGGTGGTTTTGTCAGTTGTGAAATGTTATAAGTTTAGAACATGGAATATCATATAATAGAATAGATTCATATGCTGTGAAACAAGCCATATCAATTATATAAGTACCTATGGTGAATATTAAAGTGGTAAATATTGAATATATATACATATATACATAGTAAATATACCTAGAGTAATATTAAAGATATACCTGGGGCCAATATTACTATTTTTTAAACCATTGACAAATATGACTAAAATACTATATATAAGCCATATACCTTGTATCTATACATATATATAATAACCCTTCTATTACGCGCATGCCAAAAGGCGCGCCTATACGCGCCTACACGCGCTTCTAAAAACGAGCTTATACGCACGTATAAAACGCTAATCTGAAACCGCTCTAACAGAATCAAAGATATGCGCTATGTGCCAAAATATAGTTTAAAATTACAAACACTTTATCACGTACCGATATGTCGTTACGTGATAAAGACTTTTAATTTAAACTTGTAACGCGTACCTATTTTACGTGGCCGCGATTCGTTACCATATAGGGTAATCGCGCGCACCAAGGCGTGGCTCGCTAGGAGAAAAGTACGGGGTGGCGGGTACTGCGTGCCCGGCCTCTTGAGCGGGGTGCGCTCGCTCGCCAGTCCGGCGCACGACGTCACTGGTAACGCGCATGTATTGTCGCTATTACCGCGCGACCGTTATATGTGCACTAACTGTATTACTATAAGTGTTGATTGCTGGAACTGTATAATTGTGTGTAACAAATCATCAACAATAAACTTCTTTGAACTTATAATGGTGTTTATTGTTATAAGTGGCGCTTCCAACTAGTGGTCGTGAATCCGCTAGCCAGTATAAACCGGTTTTTGCCAGTCGACTTCGGACATTAGTGTTCCTGTACCATACCTGTGTTGGGTGAAAATGCCGCCACGCAAAGTACGTACCGACGCTAATGTGAGTGACGCTCAATCCAGCTCGGAAGATGAAGCACCGAGACCGTCGCCAACGCTCATGTCTGGGGACCAGTTGGCCTCGTTCCTTACCGCCTTCGCGAAATCTCAGGCGGACGCGAACCGGCAGCTTGTCGAATCCCTCATGGCATCGCACGTGACAGGATCAGCGGGACCCTCACCGACGCCCTCGTCGACTAACAAGACCGGCAACATGTCCAAGTGTAAGGCACGTTTCGACGGACAGAACAGAGACCCAGAAGTCGTAGAAGCATTTATCGACTCCGTGGAAATCTACAAGGAGTGCGCATCGGTCACTGATGACCTGGCACTCCGGCGTCTCCCGATGCTGCTACATGGCGAGGCAGCTGTGTGGTTCCGTGGCGTGAAGGCATCGTTGGCGTCGTGGGATGACGCCCTTGCCAAACTGCGGGTGATGTTTGGTGTTCCTCGCCTGCCACATAAATTATTTCGAGATATGTTCGCTGCGGAACAAGGTGAAGAACGAACGGAGGTGTTCGTGGGTCGTCTTCGCGCACATATGAGCAGGTTACCGTACACGCTTGAAGAGAGAATCAAGATAGATAAAATCTACGGTTTACTCCATAAACGCATACGAAAACGCGTAACACGTGAGTCAATTAATGACTTCGACCAATTAATAGGAAAGTCGCGGGCCGTCGAAGATTCGCTCACGGAGAATGCAGTTATAGTGTCGTCTTCGAGTTCGGGTAATAATAACAGGCACTCGGTGCTTGCACGAGCAGCGTCAGCACGGCCCACAGCGGCCGGCTTACGGCCTCAGCACGCGGCCGCTCCGACGCAGGCGCCTTATCCGGCGGGAAAGGGTGCGTCGAAGCCGCCGGCGCCGTCCAGCGGCGCGGTGGAGCAGCCGTCGGCACGCAGCACCAGCGTAATACATCGACGAATATTAGTGCCGATAATAATTACGCGAGTGATAGTGTAAACAAAAAGTTGTTTTGCGTATATTGTAAGTGTCGTGGTCATACGCGTGATTCTTGCCCAAAGAGAGACTCGAACTTGTTTTGTTATGGTTGTGGGGAGAAAGGTTTCGTAAGATCAAATTGTCCTTCGTATAAAAATAATAGTACTTCGCCTTGTAACGTAGATACGTTACAATCACAACCACAAGATAATGTATTCTACTCACTTAATACGGTACTTACAAATAATGAGTGTTGTAATGTTATTTGCGAGGATAAAATACTATCATCCGTCAAGGCCGACCGATCTTAAATATTGAGATATTAGGTTACAATGGCTCAGCGCTTATAGATACCGCCGCCCAGCGTAGTATCGCGGGTTCGACATTGTATGCCTTACTTTTACGTTTAGGTACTAAATTTAAAGAGCAAACCATGTCGGTAAACTTGCTAATGATAGTATTCGTAACAATACAGTGATTACATGTGTTGATGTGAAATGTATGTCGATGTGTATACCTGTTGAATTTCTTGTGTTCCCCGAGGCCTCAATAATGAAACACTTTTAGGTAGATTTTATTAGGAGATCTAACATTGTGCTGAATTTTTGTAATACGACGTGGTTCACAGCTAATCGGCCTCAGGTCATTCACCCCCTGCTCACAGAAAGTTCACGCGAGGCGGTAGAATGTGCTTCTGTCAACTTTCTTCGAGAGGACGAGGGTATGTTGTTGACCTTGGGTCAGCGTTCTACCCTAGAAGATTTACTTGGTGAGTATTCTGATATTTTTGATAAAGTAGGGGAACCGACGCCATTCGCCGAGCATCACATAGACACCGGCGACTATCCTCCTATTGCCGTACCTCCATACAGGGTCACGCCGGCGAAGAAGGAGATTATGCGAGAAGAACCAACTTGACAAGATGCTGGCGGAGGGTATCATCGAGGAGTGCGAGTCTGCCTGGTCTGCACCAACTGTTTTGGTGCCAAAGCCTAACGGTGGGTATAGGTTTTGTGTAGACTACAGGAGGCTCAACGCTGTCACTAAAAGCGATGCGTATCCTATGCTGCGTATTGATGAGCTGCTGCAGTCCACTAAGAGGGGTTGCGTGATGAGTACCTGGGACCTTCGGAGTGGCTACTGGCAATGCAAAATGAAGGATAAGGATAAAATCGCGTTTGTCACGCCGTTTGGTACGTACCGATTGTTACGTACCCTTTGGACTCAAGAATGCACCGGCTACGTTCCAGAGGCTTATTGACCGGTTTCGTTCGGGATCGTCACTTATTGACGTCATCATGCTGACGTACCTTGATGACATACTAGTGATATCAGAGTCCTATACTCATCACCTTTCAGATCTCCGTGCAGTATTTGACCGTCTCCGTGTGTTTAAGCTCCGCGCGAATCCGGACAAGTGTGTATTCGCCAGAGAAAAGGTTAAGTAGGTAGTAAGTTCACGTGATCTCTCAAGAAGGTATATCACCGGATGAAGACAAGGTACTTGCTGTGCTGAGTACGAGGGAACCCACCTGTCTCCAACAGCTGCGCACCTTCTTTCAAACATGCTCCTGGTTTCGCAAATTTATACCAGACTTTGCGAAGGTGGCAGAGCCTCTCACCCGCCTCACTAAGAAATCGCAGGCGTAGCAATGGAGTTTGGAGCAAGGTAAGGCTTTTGATATTCTTAAGAAGCTGTTGACTAAGGCCCCTATTCTGGTGCAAGCTGACTATACGAAACCATTTAAATTGCGGACTGACGCTAGTAATTATGCCCTCGGCGCTGCTATACTCCAGGGGGAGTCACCACATCAGGAACATCCAATCGAATACGCCAGCCGTCTGCTCACCCCAGCCGAGCAGAATTACTCTACTACGGAGAGAGAGGCTCTCGCCGTCGTCTGGGCGGTGGAGCGTTTTCGCGGTTACATTGATGGTTACCAGGTCCATGTGATGACTGATCATCAACCCCTGAAGTGGCTATTTTCTCTAAAGTCACCGAGTGGTAGGTTAGTTCGCTGGGCCATGAAGCTACAAGCTTTTGATCTACGTGTCGAATATGCGCCAGGTAAGGTTAATGTACTTGCCGATACGCTTAGCCGTCCCGTGGTGGAAGATGGTTCTGCATCTGAGTGCGACATCTGCCCGGTTGTCGTGGATGTACCACACTGGAATGCGACCTCAACCCGGGAAGCGCAGTTGGCGGATCCAGAAGTTGCAAAGATCATCCAGGACTTGGAAGGTAAGGATGAGCTTCCTGTCACTCGTTGGTCCGAGAGAGGCTTCTTGTTGAATCAAGGTGTCCTGTATCGGTATGTACCGGATACTGATTCGGAAGAACCTCAACTCGTCATCCCAGAGAGTCTGCGGAGCCAAGTCTTGTTCGAGTGCCATGACGCGCTCACCGCTGCTCATGGCGGTATTGATAGAACATTGCATCGTATCTCGCAAAGATTCTATTTTCCTGGGATGAGAAGGTTTGTCACTGACTATTTAAAGACTTGCATTGAATGTCAACGATTCAAGCCATCGAATGTCAAGCCAGCTGGACTGTTACAAACTCCAGGACCAGCTTAAAGGTTTGAGACTATCGCAACCGACCTTTTCGGTCCGTTGCCGAAAGGTCCTCAAGGTGAGAGATGGATACTGTTAGTGGAGGATACCACTAGTAAATGGGTAGAGGTGTTCGCTCTTACCGAAGCTACAGCAGAGATGTGTGCCAAAACTTTGGTTAGCGAAGTCTTCATGAGGTTTGGTCTTCCTAGGCGTATTATCTCGGACAACGGAGTGCAGTTCGTGGCGGATGTGATGCAGAAGGCCATGTTTGTTTTAGGTATAAAGCAAAGCCTCGTACCTCTTTATCACCCCGAAGCAAATCCAGTCGAGAGGAAGAATCGAGACCTAAAGGCTCAGCTCGCTATCCTGGTGGAAGGGCGTCACCAGAATTGGCCAGAGGTATTACCCTTTGTACGGTTTGCTTTTAATAGTTCCGTTACCAGGTCGACCGAGCACACACCTGCTTACCTGACTTTCGGTCGTGAACTGCGATCTCCTTTGACAGTTCAAGCTGACCTGAGAGCTGGGGTGGAAGCTGAAAACTTTGTACCACAAATCACACCTTACCTGCAGCAACTCGCTGATACCATCTCCACAGCCAAGCAGAATCTCGAACGTCATCAGGATGTACGCAAAGAGTATGCTGATAAGGCTCGGTCTTCGCCCGTACAGTACGTTGAAGGTGATTTAGTGTTGATGAGAACTCACGTCCTCAGCAACGCTGCTAAGGGTATCACCTCCAAATTCACTTCGAAACGAGATGGACCCTACGTTATATCTAAAAAGGTGAGTGCTACCACTTACCTCCTAGCTCACAGTAAGACAGGGGAAGTTTTTGGTAAGTACCATGTGTCTGACTTACGTCCATATCATGTAAGGGAAGGTGAGTGTCCTGAGCCGATGGTTCCTAAGCGGGGTAGGGGTAGACCGCAGAAGGTTGTTACCTAATTATATACCTACCTTCGGATGTTGCCTAGCTTATCTGTTACTTACCTTGGGATCTTACCTTGTAAGGTTACTTTTAATGTTACTTACCTCGTTATGTTACTTACCTTAAGATGTTATTTACCTTGTACCGTTACTTACCTGATAATATTACTTACCTTGTAATGTTACTTACATTGTAATGTTACCTACTCTGTAGAGCTGCTTACAGTCTCGCGTTACTGTTGTGTGACCAGTCGGGAGACCCTCTCTGGTCAAAAGGGGGAGTGTGTAACGCGTACCTATTTTACGTGGCCGCGATTCGTTACCATATATGTAGGGTAATCGCGCGCACCAAGGCGTGGCTCGCTAGGAGAAGGGTACGGGGTGGCGGGTACTGCGTGCCCGGCCTCTCGAGCGGGGTGCGGTCGCTCGCCAGTCCGGCGCACGACGTCACGGGTGACGCGCATGTATTGTCGCTATTACCGCGCGAACGTTATATGTGCACTAACTGTATTACTATAAGTGTTGATTGCTGGAACTGTTTAATTGTGTGTAACAAATCATCAACAATAAACTTCTTTGAACTTATAATGGTGTTTATTGTTATAAACTGTCTTTTAGAAACATTGCTTTTTCTCATATCGATGCCTTCCGGCCAAAAGGGGGTAAGCGACATTTTTTGCGAAATTGACTTATATATATGGTTAGAATCGGCTTTTTTTTCTGCGTCTAATGGTCTAAGTTTCGTGGCTCTAGGACAAACTTTTTGTCGCTTAGGCGGTAAAGGAATTGAGGTTCTAACACTAAATATTTCGTCATAAACGACAGTTATTTTTGGTGTATTTTGTATTATGGTGGTTGGATAAAAATAATATTTCAAAACTGTGAGATAAGCATTTTTGGCTTTGAATATTTTTTTCTTTACTTGAACGTTAAGTAGTTTGGGCTGTAAATACTTTTTTGTAAAAAATACATTAGTCAAATTTTAATTGAATCTTTGTGTACCAAACTTTCGGTTAGGATATTAGGGCAGTTCCTTTGGATAAAATATATGTCATTTATAACATTTAGGTCTCATTTCCGTGACTTAATTTTGGCGTTTATTTTTATTTTCCCTAGTCACCAAATCAATCATCGAAGGCGCTTAGGATAATTCATCCAAACGAATGTCGCCTTGCATTGTCGCTTACCCTTTTTTTCCCTCCCAAAAAAAATATCTGGTATGGTGGTTAGATAACAAGGTAAATCAAAGGTTTGGCGGTTAGCTTACAGAAGAATGACAAACAGCGTCGGTTATCTCACTCTTTCATTCGAACAAAATGTCGTTAGCGTTGCACAGCGAACATTCACTGCGGGCATAAGCACCTCCGTGCTTGCGAGTCCGTTTGGCGCGAAGTTTTTCGAAGGAAATAAAACGGTAAGATTATTTTCATAGACTTTTATATTCATCTATAATTGTGTTTTCTAATTAAAAGAAAATTATAACGAGCTATTCAAATACTGTAACGTGTTACCAGTGCAATGTAAAATCCAAATGGCCGTTATGAAAGAACTTGTAACACAGACCTACTTAGTAAGTACAACCGCCACTGTACTCTAAGACAGTTGCCAAACGCAAAGAAATATATTTTACCAAAATCTAATAATCTGTATGGAACTAAAATATGTCGATACATACTTCCAAAGATATTAAATAGTTTACCAGAAGTTATAGCTAATAAATATGTAACAAAACAGCCGTATAAAAACATGTTAAAAAGGTATTTCGTCAACAACATAGATAAGGTACTAATTTCGTTGTGAATATTGTAGTCATGATAAATATGAACTCCCATTCGGAAAAAACTCTAGTGGTTTAAACGAATGGTATAAATAAGTGTGAATATTGTAAATTGAAAATTTTGGTCAATAAATAAAAAATAAAAAAATCATTATTTTGCTATCTTGTTCAGACAATACTTCTTTCTCTTAGCGTTATCTCAGTTTCAATCTGGGGTCCGCTTACTAGTCTAACCGGATTTGGCTGAATATTAGCTTTTCGCAATCCGCAATCCCTTCGGATTGCGATATTCCATGGTTTAGACTAGTGTCAGTTTAATAAGAAGGTACTGACGCCCTGTAACGACTGTCAAAGATCTTCATGACAACCGGGACCAACTGCTTAACGTGCTCTCCGAGGCACGGGACAAGCGATTATTAACAATTCAATACGCACATAACTCCGAAAAGTCATTGGTGCGCGCCGTGGATTCGAACCCGATACCCTCTGCATGGCAGTCTGTTTGTAGGTATATCCACTCGGCTACCGCTGCCATACTGAATGGTTAAATAAGTACCGACAGAGTTTTTGTTGGCTGGCCTGGCTTAGGATCATAATCAAGGGTTCGAATCCCAGGTTGGGCCAGCAAGGAATTATTGGATTTTTTGATGAATTCTCAGTAACAGTCAAGAGTTAATCCTGCGACTGATATGACTCTGTTGTGTCGAATTGCCTATGGCACTATGAGAGTGAGAGAATAAAAACTGCACGTTTGTTTTGCACATATTATATTAGCGTTAGTAGGTCCCTCTTTTGCAAATTGTTATTCTGCCTCAAGATTTGTCACCGTGACTGATTTAACATGTGTGTCATCATCATTGTTTTATCGACTGAGTGAATGGATGGGTGAGTGTGAATGAATGGATACACGGCAAAAACGATAGTAAGAACCCTCTTTTTGGCTGAAGGCCGCCACGGTGTCCTCACCTTCCGCCTGACGCATGTCTTCATCGGGCACGGTTGTTTTGGGTAGTTTCTTTGCTGTGGAGGACTCCCCCGGCAACGGATGTTGCGAGGCGATTTACGGCAACTGTAGACGCGGACCTGCGGACGACGAGGACTAAACGTCTGCCGTCATACCTAAAAGTGGTTCTTAGATACGAAATTTTAAGTTTATATTTTTTTGTCATACCTAGAATGTTAGCATGAATGTATAATGCAATACTAAATTACAATGAGTAACAATTGTTTTGTGTAATTTTCTAAAATAAAGACTGATTGAGCACAATTTCTCTCTTTTTTAATTCATAACTTAGTCGGTTAGCCTGTCTAAAAACTTATTAAAGTCTAATGTATATATGTAAGTATGTATGTATAATTTTATAAGAATTAATCACAATGTGCTTTCGCGTTGCATAAAAGAGCTTGTAGTATTTTTTATAGATAATTAACTTATAACAATTTTCTTGTTTTTCTGCCATTAACCAATAGCCGGTTATGTCATATTGGCTCCACTTGATGAACAGAAAAAGCACAGGTATGCTCTTTTTCTTCAACAGAAATAAAATAAATGGTGCAGTTAAATCATTTGGGTTGGAACTCATTAATTGGGTTGTTTTCATTTACGACGTTTTTTCCTGTTAGTATAATTAGGACCATTTGAGGGTAAGCGACAGTAAATAGTGTTAGGAGTGTGATTTGTTTTAATTAACAATGTCATTTCGTAGAGACCTAATCAAAAACTATATGGTAAAATTTTGAAACTTTTGGAACGTACAGAAAATTTTATATGATTTTTTTTCACTTATTTTGAACTTTAAACTACTCTCCTGTAAAGTTTGTTAAGTGGCGGTTAGCCTCTTTTGGCCGTAAGGCATCGATATACTTAACGCCCTATATGTGTGGCATAAAGAAAAGGTAAAAACCCAGTAGAAAATCTTATATATCGCTATACAACATTTTGGATACAGTTTCATTCTATTTTATACTTTTTCCAATTGTTGATAGAACCCAGGATAAATGAAATGGTACTATTTAGTCAGCTAGTTCAAAAATTACATGCCGTATTTTAGTCACGTGCCGAATGCTCACGGAATCCAATTTGCAGTACAAAATAATACAATTTTACGTTGACGAACACGGTATCGATTTAAGCAGAAAATTAGATTGTAACCTGCTTTAAATCAATTAATGTCGCCGTGTCATACGGTACGTACACAGGATTATAGGAAGCGAGATTTTGCACACACCGCCAGATTTTTTTATTCCTTTTTTAGTATTTTTTATTTATTAGTTTAAAGCGACCAATAGTACCAATGTTGTTATTTTACAAACTGTATTTGTTTTGTGCGAATTTTAATTTCCAACTGAATCCTAAAATGTTTTAGTTTTGGCGTACAAAATTATTATTCTTTGCATGTAAATTGTAAAACTCGATTTGAAGCAACGTGATAATTAATGTATGAACTAATCTCTCAATAGTTGTTCTATTCAAAGTGTCCATATGTGTTCTCATAAAATAAAATTTTAATATGATAGGCAAAATGCATTGTTTTTACTTATATCACATATCTGCCTGTTATAAATCAAGTAGAAAGACTACAGAATACACAAACACTATTCAAAGTGTTCATGTTACACGCTTATAATATGAAATATTAACAAAAATACATGGATTTAGGGTTCCGTACCTCACAAAGTAAAAAAAGGAACCCTTATAAGATCACTTTCTTGTCCGTCTGTCTGTCTGTCTGACTGTCTGTCCGTGTGTCACCACCGATTTTCTCAGGAACGGGTGGACCTAGCAAATTGAAATTGAAATTTATACCAGATACTGAGGTCTATGGTTCCTATTAGGTGTATAAAAATCAGGGTCCTGGGTCAACCCGATAAAAAGATATGGTCAAAATTAGAATTTTGCGAAAACTTGTAAGTACCAAAATTAACCTTAATTTTCAACTCTTTTTAATTTTCGGAATTTTTACTTTACTTGTGCTGTAAGATCTTGGTTTTAACCAAAATTGACAATTCTAGGTCAACCGTAAGTGCCCTATAGGTTTTGAGTCGAAAACCTATATGGTAGTTCCCGTTGAACTAGAATCACGAAAATTGGCCAAAAGCAGGGTCTTACAGCACAAATAAAGGAAAAATTACAAAAAATAAAAATAGTGGAAAATTTAAGGGTGTCCCCATACATACATAATAGACTCCATTTAAGATAGTCTTATTTATTTATTTATATTTTATTGGCACACCAAAAACTCATAGGCATTACATTTAAAAGGAACACAGTATATAATACATATCATGCACTAGCCTATTCACTAATAACAGGTGTGAAACAGCATTTTCAAAAGAGCAGTACATAGCGAAAAGTTAAACATACCTAATGTCTTCTAAGTTGTATGGGCGCTCATACAGATTTAGAGGACTAGCGTAATTAGCACCAACCTCAGATAAGGTAAAATGCGTACGGAACCCTCGGTGCGCGGGTCAGACTCGCACTTGCCCGATATTTTTACTTATGTCAAATATCTGCCTTTTATACATTAGGTGAGAATGAGTATACAGAAAACAAACACTGTCTATAAACTACTATCTGAACTTGTTCGTGACTTTATGATGGAGCTATCTTAATAGAAAAAAAGCGACGTCAAAATTACCAATTCTTTAGAAAAAGCCAAACTTCTGGTATTCAGATTCACGATCCACAACATATTGAGGGTACGAAAAAGCAAAAGACAAAGTAAAGAGAATCATAAACATACTTTAACAAATCGCGAAATATTCACAAGGATATTCTTTTTCTTGTTTTAAGAAATAATAAGAATAAATGATTGCGATTTTATTGTAAACTTTTCATAAGATAATTTATCTCTGGAGGCGACAAACTCCTCGAAAATAAGGAGCGAGAGGACAACGAGAGCTTGAATAAAATTTACTTTTTGACAACAGTAAAACAACAGTCGTTTAACTTTTCATGTTAGCGTTGATTCCAGTGCCTTTGTTTTCAAATATCGTCTGTGACTGTAAAAACACGCGACGCGGCACTCTTCGCGTTGACGTTGCCTTACTGTTACCATCTACAATTTCTACATCCATTTCTTAAAAAGATATATGGCCGGGATATTGTCTCTATTCCACTTGATAGCTGCAAAATGAAACTGATGTTAAAATTTTCGAATAATTTAACTTTCATGACACTGGCAATTTGAGTAATTTTACTGTTCACAGACTATTTATGAACTTTCTGTGAAGTGAAATTGTGATTTATGGATATATTATTCACAGATACGGGAATATAACTTTGGAGATTTTTTGTCGTCATTGACGTTAGAATTGACTTATTAACGTTTGGTATTATAAATAATATCAAATACCTAATACATATAATTGTCTTGTGTTTTTAACATAAAATACATTTGTGGAAGATTAATACAGTAAATATGGCTGTCAAAATCATGACATGTCATTAATTTAGTAGATAATTTCAATTACATATTACGATAGCGAATATACAAGCAAACTGAAATGCCAAACATCAATAAAAATTTTTGGTATATAAATTCTAGTCAATATTATTCTTTTAATATTTTAATCCAAAATGTAAGTATGCCGTCGGCTTGGAATACGTAGGAAAGTTTAATAGAAATATTTTTAACTCTATAAACTGAAGCCGTCGTGAGAGCGCAATAAAAACATTCAGTAACAAGTTTTCAGTTAGGGTAAACAGTATAATGATTGGCACCCTAAGCGGTTTCTACTAATAAGTAAAAAATTCTCAGGAAAATACAAATTCAATAATATTTTCTATGGTTTTGTTGGAGTTTTGTTTACATGGGCATTAATAAAAATAAAACATCGTATTTAATAAAGCCGTTTTATTAGCATAAAAATGTGCTCAAACTTATTTCTTAAGAAAAGTACAATCATTGGCACCCTGGTATAGTTATTGGCAGTACCCAAAAGGTACAATCATTGGCACTGTTGGCCTAAGGCCGTGATACCCAGACAGTCTTAAGCTTGATATCCGGATCTTTATACATGTATTCTACGTATATTTATGAATGTTTATGTAACCTTCTAATATTTCTAACATAGGTCTATATTTGAGAGAAGTTTAGTTCATTTACCACGTTTTATATCTTTCTTTCGGCATATTTTTCTAATGTAGCTCATTTTGTCTCTTAGATCTGTAGCAAATGAGCCCTGTTTCAGTTTCTCACAAGCATTTTGTTCGTAATATTTTTGTTTATACTAAGTTCTTTGTTTTAAGCGATATATGTCCTGATTTCTGGGTACTTTGTAGAGAAAGGTTGCTATCTCTGTACGACCGTACCATAGTAAGTTGGGTGTAAATGCGAAGAAATATACAATCTAAAATTGTTTGTATATGAATTTGACGGAAAACAAACAAAAATCTGAAAAAAATATGATTCTAAAATGTGCCAATGACTATGTTGTTGAACAATTTTTAAGTATAATCATTGGCACTATCGGAAAAGACGATCCATCTATTTAATAGCGCCAAACTAACGTTTATTAAGCTCTTATGAAGATAACAGATACAAATAAATAGGTACTTTTGTGTAAAACTAATTTAAAATATATTTTTTTGCTTCGGAAAGTAACTACCTAACCTAAACATTTCATTAATTTTTTAGGCAATTTTCCTAACATTTTTTTAAAATAGTTGTTAAAGAAAAATGGTTCATAGTTAAGATTTAAATATTTGTTCTGTGTATAAAAATAGGTTAATCCTGCTTATGAATGTATTTCGGTGACATAATAATATAAGATTTTCCTAATATTCAGGATAATTCAGCAGAGTGCCAATCATTGGGGGGGTGCCAACATTACTATAGTTTACCCTATAAACCATAATATTCTTCGCAAGAATTTTCAGACAGCACGAATAATCCTACTTGAAGAACTTTCTAATAACTAGAAATCGGATTATAAGCACTATCAAAATGCCAAATTATGCACTAAAAAAGGGCGAAATATGCATGAAATATGCACAGTAAAAAAACATTCACAATTAGAATTTACGTTTATAATGATAATAATTTTATCATTATCACATTACAATGAAAAATATTCATACGTATTTATTAGTTTTTAATAAAATATGTTCTGTAACTTTGGCGGTCTCTCCAGTCCTATACCGGTAACACTCGGCGGTACACTTCTACCAGTAAGCTCCGATTTCCGCTACCTAGGTTCACTCCTGCAAGATGACGGCGAAATTGATCGGGATGTTAGGCAAAGAATCAACGCAGGATGAATGAAATGGCGACAGGTCTCAGGCACAATATGCGACCACAAAATGCCTGTGAAATTAAAGGGCCGCATGTATAAGTCGGTTATAAGACCTGTCGTACTGTATGGAGCTGAGTGTTGGGCTACAAAGAAGATGGATGAGAAACGATTGCATGTGGCAGAGATGAGAATGTTACGATGGATGTGTGGAGTGACAAGAATGGACAGAATTAGGAATGATTACATTAGAGGTAGTATGAAAGTGGCGCCCATTGATGAAAAGATAAAATGGAGTCGATTGGCCTGGTATGGACATGTTATGCGGAGAGATGAGATGTATGTAGGTAAAAAAGTGATGAATATGCATGTAGAAGGACGAAAAGGGAGAGGACGGCCAAGGAAAAGATGGATGGACTGTGTGAGGATAGATATGAAAGAGAAAAGGGTAAATGATCGGATGACTGGTGACCGAAAAGTATGGAAGAGAAGGACATACTGCGCCGACCCCAAATAATTCGGGACCAGGGCAAGACAATGTTGAATAAAATATAATATTGAATAAACTATTTTTACGTAAATAATATATTTATTTACTATAATTCTTGTGACACTAAACAATAATATATTCTTCCAGATTTTCTGCAGCAAACTTGTGACATTTGTCACTTAATATTAATTTATAGGCTGAAAATGATCTTTCAACCTCAACTGACGCTACCGGACAGAACTTAAACTTTGTCGCCATTTCTGCAGAGACCTCTTCAGGCAGACTTTGTCCGGTGCCGTTGATAAATGCGTCAATTTTCTTATCTTCAAAACCGGGATTTTTTTACAAAACTGCATTTAAGGCGAGGTTGCAGTACAGTGCGAAGCTCGACCTCACCCCCCGCAAAAAAACAAAAACACGGGGGTGGCGTCAGCGAGTGAGCGGGGGAAGTGGAGGGGGGTTTCGTGTGTGCGTTTGCGTGTTCGAGTGTATCTGGATTAGGTTTGAACCATAGATATAGTAGTAAGAAACCGTAGATGAGTTATGTGAACTTCAAAAGTGGCACATTAAAAACAGGATAAATGTCTCATTTGGCTTTAGTCGTGTACGCGCTGCGGTCAGAAGCTTTCGCTCTTTTACTCGCGTGTGTGTACGTTACATATGAAAATGCCATCGTGTGTAATGAAATTTTGCACAAACTATAGTAGGAAAATGACTAAAAGTTATGGAATCACTTCTAATTCATGAGTATTACAATATATCATCGTTTTATTTACAATTTATAATAAATTCAGTATCACAAATAATAGAGTGAATAAAAAAATTGGCATTTAGCGAGTGTAAAAGAGAAGCAGTATTGTGCGTGTTCAAAGACTAAAAAACAAAGTATCCAGATGGGACATTCGTAATAATAAAATACTGATGTGTGTTTTTGTCAAGTAATAAATGTGATTTGAGGCTGAATCAACACAATATATTATTATTATAGAAATACAAAATCATACGTAAGTTACAAACATTGACGAATGATCAAAGTCCATTCACTTGTTCTTGTTTTTCTCCTTTTTCAAATAGTAACCATAGTTGGTATTAAATATCTAAGTAGATTGTACTGCACAGTTTTCGCTGCCGACCCACCGTACCCCTGGCAGTAGCCCTGGGGGTATGGTGGGTCTTAGAAAGCTTAACCGTACTGACCGTACTCCCAGATAATATTGTTGTGTAATAAGTTTATTAATTTCAGTTCTATAATTTGAAGTTTTACTATTTTGTGGGATCATTCCCAGTAGCTCTATTGAACAGTTCTATGATAGAACTGTCCTAATTCTATATTTAGCACAACTTGATGAGGAGAATAGAACTAATGGGATAAGTAATAGGAAATGTCCCAGTCTAGTTCAATGTATGTTTTTACAAGGTATTCAATAGAACTACTGGGAATGATCCGTAGTGTCACGACATCGCGCTCATATATCCGAATGAATATGTTTTGTAGACGTTCATTTGTTTAAGGTGTGAAACAAATGAACGTCTACAAAACAAATGAACGCCTAAAAACAAATGTTACCGAAAGTTATCAGCTATCGATAGTGATTGCAAAAAACAGGTGCATGCGATTTTCAACCTAATTGACATTAGTCAGAATGTATAGTTTTATTAACGTGATACTGCCAGAAAGCGAGAAAAAACAAAAAATATTTTTTTCATGAATTGTCAATAAGGTCGAAAATCGCATGCACCTGTTTTTTGCAATCACTATCAATAGCTGATCACTTTCTGGTAGTCATTTGTTTTGTAGACGTTCATTTGTTTTGTAGGCGTTAATTTGTTTTGTAGACGTTCAATTGTTTTGTAGACGTTCATTCGTTTAACACATTTTTATACATACATATTTATTCGGATATGTGAGCGCGATGTTGTGACACTACTACCCTTGTAAAACATATATAGAACTAGTGGGAAATTTCCTGTAACTGTTTCCCATTAGTTCTATTCTTCTCATCAAGTTGTGCTAATAGAACTAGTGGGAAAAAAAGTCTCACTAGTTCTATCATAGAACTGTTCAATAGAACTATAGTATTTTCGCTGTATAATGAAATGCATGGCAGTTCATGACTGACAGTTATAGTGATGTAACCTAAGGAAATTTAAGCGATTATTTATAAATATCGAGTTAATTGGCAAAGGACATGGAGTCGTAGCTACCGATTTTAGATCTTCTAAATCTATCGCAATTCATCTCCTCATGATAGTCTCCTGTTTTATTTCATTTAAAGGCAAGAAGAGCTTGAGGTCTAAATCCTTTTGCGTTCCCGGCGTGACATATGATAAGGCTCTCGCCTTTGCCCTCTGGTACTTTGGTAGAGGAATGAGCGGTATCGTCTGTCCTCATTTTACCCACAGTGTTATTAACGTTCAGCCAAGTCTCATCGAGGAATATTACATTGTCCCAATTTTGAATTTGTTTTGCAGCCTCTAAAATGTAACTCGCACAAGCGCAATATCTCCCCTTTCCATTATTATTTTCCTTTTATTAACTTGTTTTTAGTCCGTGTGGTGACGGATTATGCAGAGAACAGCACAGCGTGGTATAGTAAGCCAATTCCTTCTTTCAAAGGAGAGGCCTAGTCCAGCAGTGGACTGTTAAAGGCTGATGATGATGATTAACTTTTTCCAGCTAAATCCCACTTTGTGCAATAAGTACATTCCATAATAATGTAACACCTCCGCCTCTTTTAGTGATTTGATTAATTTTATCAATGTAGGGAACTATCTATGGCAGTTATTGAAGCTTTACGCTCACGTTTCTTCGGAGTAGGCAGCTTCTTGTCTTCAAAACAAGTTTCTCCAAATTTTGTTGGTTATTCGAGAAACTGTAGACTTGCCGATGTCCAGAGCTGCCGCAACTCTGTCCACAATCCTGTCAATCGGTATTACCGGGACCCCGTTTGTACGCTCTGGTTTAAAGTAGGTCCTCAAACGGATTACTAACGCACGGCTTTGAGAGCTTTAAACTATCTTTTTTGTTGTTTTCGGAATTGTACGTGGTTCGGGTTTACACCGAAACCGTAGGGTTCTAGGCGACTTGGGAAGGATTAATGGAATGGACTGTATTAGGGCGAGTTCTGGGTCGCCCAGAAAGGAATAAGGGAAGAGGAGATGGATACGGGAGGAGGTGATTGAGTGGGTATAGGATATTTCAAGGATGTAAGGCACCTACCTTATACAACCTTCTTCGTTTCTTTTCCTCCTGGTGTTTCGTGATGCAGCTGATTGTTTACACTTCACTCACGAGCGGGTTTTCCTTGGTGGAAGCGGTAAATCACATACAGCGGTGCGGCGCGGTACGAACGAGACGGCGTTCTCAGCGGGAGGAATGTTCTCGACTGTCACTCGCGTCCACGATCGCGTCGACGAATCAGGCGAAGGCAGTGCCTCTTCCAGGGAGTGGGAGAGAGCGGGACGGAAATATGGTATCGCTCGCACTAGACGTGAAACGATTGATCTTGATGCGATTAGTTTTGTATAGGAAGGTAGATGGCGCTACCAGTACGTACCAAATAAAACACAACAAAAAATAAATAATAAAACGCCACACAGACAGAAATAAGAACCGCATACAAGGCAGATGCACTCGTACTGATGTATTCGATCACAAAATGGCCGCTCCTATTAATCGAGTTCATGTCGATTCAATGGTGTCAATCTCTACTGAAAGAGGTTCCTTTTCATGCATGTGACATTTTGAGGATTATATTTTATTATATCTAAATAATTAATTTACAGTTAATAATTATTATAAAATAGGGAGAGACATACTAGTATCAATTTACTTTGTAATTTTTAATAGATATTTTTCTTAAATAATTGTTTCTTTTTGCCAATTTATTTTCATAAGTTAAAAGTAGTATGCGTGACACGTAAAATGAGAACCTTCATGCATATCATCATACAGCGAAAATACTATAGTGGGAATGATCCGGCAGCGCAAGGATGATGATGATGACGGGTCGTCAACGGTACCACAGATTATACCTATAATACACAAAGCATTATAACCATTAGCAGTAATACCTAAACGTTGTAATCTCTAATTTATCTCCTTGTTGCACTATATCATCGTACTAGCGCTTGTCTTCGCTTGTCTAAAAATACAAAAATAACTCGTCGTATAATATTTGTAATTAGTACCTAAGTAAGTAATTATCATACAAGAGATAACACTGTTCAATTTGATGTCCACGTAGCACGTTGGAACAACACTACGAGCATTTCAGCCAGGAGTACGGTTAAGCAAGCACGTTGTAACAACACTACGAGCATTTCAGCCAGGAGTACGGTTAAGCATACCCCTAGGGGTATTGCCAGGGGTACGGTGGGTCCGCAGCGCACAGTTTTATATTAACGTACTGGTTTAGGTGTCCATTGAATGAAATGAGAAGAATAAAATGTACTTTTTTTAATAAATGTTATAAATAAATCACATCGACGATTTTTATATCCCTACCTTAAATCAATTAATTTAATTTACTTTGAGGTGAATTGAAATTACTCAAGACAGACAAAGTGATCATGTCGCATCTGAGTCAAATAATTCTTTGAGAAACGGTCAGCATGATGTCACAATGCGCGTCGGTACAAAGAGTATATGTTTATCTCTTTTTCGCGCTTGCGATAAGATGTGCTATCTCACTTACACTTCTTATCTAATTCTTAGTGTATTATTTTGACATATTTATATTAGTGTGCGTACGCTTTTTGCGATGCGTGCCACTCGTAAACGCCGGTTACCTTGTCAGTAACCTGTCTACGGTTTCTTACTAGTATGCCTATGGTTTGAACAATTGAGTTTGGAATACGAATTACTTTGTATTTTTGCGAAAAAGTAAATGCGGGGGTGGAGGGGGATTTTGCGGAGCAACGACGTATGTACGTCCGCCCTCAATCACGCCCCGGCGGACACTGATAAACGGCCGGCGAGCGATATAATGCCAACATTTTGACAATTTTTTTTCTTGGAGAAAAATTACAACGAAATTACGAAATCTGTTTTTACCATTTATTTTAAAATAAAGAGCTGTTTCTATTGATAATACTTTCATATAAATTCATTATGGAATCTCTAAGCAATACACGTTTAAAATTGTGTTTAGTGCCATGTTTGACATTTTTTTTTATCGAGCCAAACATTCCAAATCGTGTTTCTATCTTTACGATTTACTAGAAGATATGTTCAACTTTTATAATTTAATTTTTATTCATTAAAAATATCATAGTTCATGGGACTTTCAGACGTTCAAAAATCTTAAAAAGTACTACAAGCTCGCCTTAATTTGCCACTAACTTTTTGCGATAGTGAACTCGGAAGGGCATTTGTTCAATCATATTTTCTATTATTTCCAAGGACTGGCACAATTGAGAGTTTTGTTTCTCGTTTCTCAATTGCATCGGGTATATTGCTGAAATGTGTTTCGATAATAGCAATATTTTTTTAAATTGTAGGACTAGGTACATATTATATAGCACAACATGCCAAACACGTATACCTAACTATTAAAATAATCACTATCATTGAAAATGTACCAAAATATGCAATAGCGCTATGAAAATAGAATTATTTCATATATGCGAACATGCAAATGCATATAATCCGATGTCTACTAATAACGTTCTGCTCTTAGATTTATTGCAGCTTGCAGAAAAATTTCAAAACTTTACCGAGGAGTTAAGAAATGTTTGCAAACTTTTAGAATGACATTAATCCCTGTTATTTCTCACCAGAATCTAAAGAGTTCTGTAAACATTTTGCTTTGAAACTTTAATCGCTCTATAGAGCTGATAAATACGAATTTAATTGCTGTTAATCTTATACTATTGCACGTTGATTTGTTTACAATTTACGTAGTTATGTATGTATTGACTAGTAATTTTTATCTTAATAATACATTAAATTATCAACACAAAATTATTTATTCGCTTATTACACTAACCAGTAATATAACAAGTTTCTCTGTTTTAAAATTTACTAATAATATTTAGCAACATTTTTGAATACCACATTATAAAAATAATATAAATTGAAAAATATACGGAATAAGTGCATATAATAGACTTAAATTTCCTGGAGATATTTCACTCCAGAGTCTTTGTTAGGGTTCTACAATAATTATATCTCAATGAGACTTACAAACTAGAATAATTGTTTAGAAGTAAAGTTAAAACGTTGAAATGTACGGTAAAGTGTTAAGTTTATGACTTGAGTTTCTTAAGGACTTGAAGACGGCATCTCATGGACCTCGAGGGGACGTGACCCTAATGAACTTATGATAAAGAACTTCATTTTCAAGAAATTCTCTTTAAATAAGGGAGAAAATACAACAAAATGTTTTGATTTAATAAAATGTCCTAGACCCTGGTACGGTAAATTAAATTTTAAATTCCCGTACATTTAGTAGAAAGTGCTTAAAAATACGAGCGGCAGACAAGACGTTTTGCTAATTATGATTATTGGGTTGCATATTATCTTTCCATAAAGTACTTTCAATGTGTCAACTACCAAAAATATATTAACATAAATAACTCTGGAAAAAATATCGCTCTAAATTGTTCAGTTTCTTACCTAATACGGTACACAAAATGTAACAATGGTAAATATAATTCTTTTTTTTCAATAAATTGACAAATGACAATGTCACTTGTCAATTTATTGATAAATATTGAAAATAATATCAATAGATATTGATGACGAAAGGTAATCGTAAAAAAAAAGAAAAACAATATGACATGCTTGAGAAAATTGCAGATATTGCGGCATAAATAATTATATTATATTTCATTTGATAAATTGAAAAACTAAATTTAGTGTTTGAGTGATTTGTGCAACGGCAACTGTAGTTCCGGAATTTAAATATAAAGGAAGCGATTCGTAGCCGCGTCAGTCGTGTTTGGCTTCAACTGCTGTGCGCTCGACACTATCCAACAGGAATGCTAATATGTTTCCTCCTTAAGGCATAGGTGATACTGTCAGCGACAAGCGAGTTGCAATATTATTTGAATGTAAAGGAAGTGATTCGTAGCCGCGTTAGTTGTGTTAAGCTCCACCTGGTGTACGCTCGACACTATCCAACAGGAATGCTAATACGTTTCCTCCTTAAGGCATAGGTGATACTGTCAGCGACAAGTGAGAAGCAATATAATTTGAATGTAAAGGAAGTGCTCCTTAACCGTATCAGCCGTGTTTGGCTGTAACTGTTGAACGCTCGACACTATCCAACAGGAATGCGTAATACGTTTCCTCCTTAAGGCATAGGTGATACTGCCAGCGAAGAGCGAGTTCCAATATAGTTTGAATGTAAAGGAAGCGATTCGTAGCTGCGTCTGTCATTTTTGGCTACAACTACAGCATTGCCAACAACTATCTATGGCAAACGTTAATGCACTTCCTCAAAAGCTGCCAAAACTTCCTACTTTTGTGGCGATAGCCGAACGGGGAGGAATTTTCTGTGGAGATATTGTTTTTTTGTGTTACCGGTGGGCAGAATAGTAGCATCACAGGTGCCAAATGTCTTTATTGTTAGCAGTTAGAGATGGCCAATCACCAGCAACTGATGCTCATACACATACTAGCAGCTGCAAACTCTGAAAGAAGCACGATAGCACCTACGTGCCTTGCGAATTTCTTCTACTTCCACGATCAAACTGGTAAATTCGTTTTAGTACTATCTAGTAACATTTAATTTGATATATTATCTTAAGATAATTGACGCCTCACAAGCAAACTGATAATATTATGCGTAAACGGTTGTGCTGAAACGGCAAAGGTGATCTTTGTTTTAACAAGTTACGTTAATTAAATGATAATTTCAGGACATATCACACATATCTTGAGAAGCAAGCACATTATAATATGCTTCCCAAGAACAAAATATCATTGAGTTTATGAAAGGATTAGTGTACATTACTTTGCTTGCTTAACATTATTTTAATAAAATTATCGTAATCTAAAATCGCTAATCACTTTCAGTCCAACCAAAGGTTAATTGGGTTAAACAAACGCTAACCGTTTCCTTAAGCCAGAAAATGTTTAAATTACCATCAGATAACGTCAAAGGCCTTTTTATTGTTCATGGTGGTACAAGTCAAGTGAATGTTCGTCCTGTCAGCACTCAAGAATAAGATAAGTTCTCTTAGCGTACAATAAAAAAGCCACTGTAATATAATAGCAAGTAGGTACAACATTTATATTCGAATAAACTTAACTCGGCTTTGCATGTTATAGTACGATTTTATCGCATTTATTTCCACAACAACTGTATTTGGTGGGCGGACTCAGGTGTAAAGGGGATTTAAAGTTCATTGCAGAGTTGGAAGGCGGGACCACCACTCATATATCTTAGAAAGCGATAATGCCCGACAGCAATGTGTCCCCTAGGGAAAACCTCCTTGGGTTAACATCTTAAAAGTTATCCAAGTTTTTGTTTCACGCCCTTTGTATGTTGACTTGAATAGCAATGATATATTTATCGATAGCAATAAATTTTGCAGCTATTTATAAAAAAAAATATAAGAACGAATAACGAAGAATAATAAAAAAACCTATTTGACTTGTCATATATGAATCAATTTGACAAGACAGATCTATCTACCTATCTATCTAAACTCGCTAGAATATAACTATCTAAATTGGATAATCTCTTAACATTTACCAATTAGGTGCATATTTAAGAGTAAATTATTAATTAAAATAAATTGATAACCGTAAATTAACTTTCTAAGCTTAGATAAGCCTTATTTAATAGGCAACGAACCGGCAGCAAGAACACCCTGATAAAAGACAACAATTGCAATTCGTGCAATACCGGTCGGTACTGCAAGCGAGCTACCATCTTACTACTTTAACATAAACTTTGAATTCAACTATTCTCTAGTAATTTTGTAAAATCATTTTTATGCGAACGCCACAAGGGTTAGGGTAAATTCATTTGCGTAGTTGGAGAAGTATTCGTTAAAAGTTCGACACCACACTAAAACGAATCTGAGTCTAAATGGTCTTTGTTGCTGCTGTTTCTCTCGGTGAATGCCTCGTGGGATAGAAATTGTTCCAAATGCGACATATCTCTTCCGTGGAAAGTTTGTGCGGAATGTATGCGATCTTAGTAAATATCTACGTAGTAAGGGACGATAAACAGTCTTCTTAAAGGATTACGTATCTGTTTGCTTGGCTTAACTTACTTTACTTTCTGGCAAATAGAATTTTAGACTATTCGTTTACTTTAAAACATTAAATTACGACACATCATAAAGTACTTAATTTGGTTAGTATAATTTCCCATTCGTTTTTTTGTTGTACAACAGAGTTATTAATAGCTGTAGTTATAAACACGAATTTCATTAAACCCCAATTGCCTTTTCCCTGCGAAGTTTTATTTTTACGATACCATTACGAGTAAAACGAAAGCAAACGCAACGTGACGAAATTGAAACAGCCGGTTTTACTTACAGTGCGGTTGCTGTTACCTGATTACAGGCCAAGAATATTCAATAGTTATTAAGAGGAACAAAGTAGTATTTCTCCAGCTAGAGAGAAGATCCCCTGGCTAAGCTAGGGGATTGTGCTTGGTAGACCATGGCCCCATAGTTTTTTGTCAAGTACTTGTTTGTATAGTCATCGCATGGGGAACTTACAGTTGCGCAATTCAATCGTTTCTTGTATTCGTAGTTACGCCGGCATCCGTTAGATGTCACCTGAGGCTTTAAAATTTTCCGACAAATGACATCTGTTGTATGTAGCTACATATGATACGCAGATTAAAAAACGCCTATAAATCTTCTAAAAACATGGATAATGTATTTCTACGATACAATTGATTGTAAATACACTTAAATTATGTTTTTAATGACCAATTACAAGAACTGTAGAATCTTCACCAACAGGGCTGTAAGTCTTATTGGCTGGTTACGTCATATATCTAGCTTAGCCAGGGGATTGTGCTTGGTAGACCATGGCCCCATAGTTTTTTGTCAAGTACTTGTTTGTATAGTCATCGCATGGGAAACTTACAGTTGCGCAATTCAATCGTTTCTTGTATTCGTAGTTTCGCCGGCATCCGTTAGATGTCACCTGAGTCTTTAAAATTTTCCGACAAATGACATCTGTTGTATGTAGCTACATATGATACGCAGATTAAAAACGCATATAAATGTTCTAAAAACATGGATAATGTATTTCTACGATACAATTGATTGTAAATACACTTAAATTATGTTTTTAATAACCAATTACAAGAACTGTAGAATCTTCACCAACAGGGCTGTAAGTCTTATTGGCTGGTTACGTCATATATCGCAAAAATATTTTTTCTGATAAACGACCTAACTTGGTGACTGGCCGTTCCCAATATCTATTCTATCAATGGATTTGTTACTAGAACCTACCAGTGATATATATTTGACATAAGGCAAATTTGATAACATAGTAAGAGTAAGGTTTGTCAGGATAGAAACAAGTGGTGTTCCGTTGCCTCTGCCTACCCCGACGGGAAAGAGGCGTGGGTATATGTATGTAGGTACGCATGCAAATATAATTATATCTGTCGTAGCCCAATGTGTATAAAGATAAAAAAGGGGTACGGCCGTAAATCAATCAAGTTAATCATTAAATTATCATGATCATTGAAATAATAATAAAACTCTTTTCTTCACGTTCCAACAGTAATTATTGCAGGTTGATATTATTTTTTCATTAACTGTGTGTTTGTTCCTACAAGTAAAAAGTGTGTCCCAAGCTTGTCTCTAATTTGAATATGTATTTTAGGTATAAACAGAAGAAAAGTTCATTCGTTACAACATTACAAACGCAGCGGGTAACGCTATGGGCAAAGTTTGTTTCTCTAAACTTAACAAACTTTGATCAAACATTCTTAGTAAAAACTAGAGGCTAAGGAACCCTATTGTTCTCCTTACTTGATTTGTACACGGCGAATGTCTGTTTCAAATTCAAATGTATTCTTTTAACATCGTTACAGATTGTATCTGGCAAACCATTTCGTTTAACTCAAGATGTGATACATACTAATAGGTGGATTATTATTGTTATACTTACTTATTTTAGTTTTCTTTTATAATAGGTGTTAATATATGAAAATGTTTAATTTAAGGTCTAAGTTTGTTTATTTGTTTTGGTGGTTTCGAACTTTGATCTTGAAGCTGTGTTGCTTAGTGTAAAACTGCTGGAAGACGAGTTTGTAATTATATTGTGTGTGTCATTTGTTTTGTAGAACAACACAAGTAGAAACATCCACGTGTTTCTAACCTACTTCTTCAAATAAAAGCTTTACCTCCTGAACAGATTCTTTTCAATTCTTAAATAATTTATTTTCCATTATGCCTACGTTATATAATTTTACTGACGTGTCCCCAAAATAGTGTGACATCTTAATGGAAACATACATATTTAAGTTTCGTTTTAAAGCTTGTTATTTCAGTCTTTGTATTCGTAATAAACATTTCCTTTTTTCTCTGTATAGAAAACTAAGTTATATATATATATATTTATATGTATATACAGGGTGTAAAAAGACCCTTAACGAAAACTGAAACCCCATAATATACCAATCATTACGAACATTTTTTACTTCGGCACCATACCTGGGAAATTACTAGTTCAGGAGATATTGAGACTCTAAATTACTATGGAATTTTTGTAATTAGGTACAAAATCAATGCAATTACCATGCCAACCTGTTCTATGGATGTCCTATGCACCCATGGATAAGAAGGTATTTCGAAAATTGTACGCGCACAATTTTAATTGCCGCTTAAAAATGAGATTTTTTGAAAAACAAAAACATTTCCCAAGTTTTATTTATGCTTAGCATGACTTGGCATGATGTCCACAACGAGTAGAATTCGGCTTGGTGATGGGTCTTGTGACAGCCTGTATATATATTTAAATCTCGGAAGACTTCTTGCGTCATTTCAAAGTCGAACCTTGTGGCGTCCACCACTGTCAATGAGATTTCAATTGTTATTTGTGCGAATATAGGTACACTTTAAATATGTGAATTCAATTATCAACAAGAAATTTTGATTAAACACGAAATGAAGATATTCAATTTCAAATAATTCTCGCTGGTTTCTGGCGTCCGTTCATGATGGAAATAATGTGACGCACTGTATATTTCTGAATATGTTCTATGTGTATTACAGATTATCCTACATCCATCTAAATTTAAGTTTATATCGGATCCGTATATTTTCCTGTATTTAATATAAGCATTCCATTAATTAAATGACTTCCTACTACATTACAGGTTATATTGATACCGAATATTTTTCTGTATATAGTCCATATATTGTGTTGAGAATGCTGCTTCCTCCTAAACTGCTATATTTATCGATACCGTACACTCTCGTGTTCCAGCCGTCATGACCGTTTCGAATGGTACCTACCATTAGTTGCCATATTTGATCTCACAACTATATACTGAAGAACTATTGCTCAAGTTGTTGTTCTTTTTACATGTAATGTTTTTGTTGAAATCTCACTTCTTTTTGCTAGTAATGGTCTTTATCAAACATCTCTCTTCTGTCTTCTTCTTCTGTCTGGGTGTTATTCTACCCTGCACCCCACCGTGACCCCCATCCGTGAACCTCCATCCGTACCCCATCCGTGCCCCCAACAGTGCAAACACCCGTGAACCCCCACCCGTGCCCTCACCCGTAAACCCCCACCCGTGCCCTCACCAGTGAACCACCACCCATGGCCTCACCTGTGTACCCCCACCCTTGGCCTCATCCGTGAACCCCTACCCTTGCCCTCATCCGTCAACCCCTACCCGTGCCTATCTACACCCATGAACCCCCACCCATACCCCGTACCCCCATCCATGAGTTCGCACCTGCATCCCCACTTATGTACTCCACCCGTGAACCCCCTCGTGCCCTCACCAGTGAACCCCCACCCTTGTCCTCACCCGTGAACCCCCACCCGTGTCCTCACCTCTGAACCCCAACCAATGCCCTCCATCCGTGAAACCCCACCCCCCGGGCCCCGACTTATGCACCTCCACCCGTGCTCCTCGGCGGTCCCTTACCGGTGCCTGCCCGATCCCTACCCTGATCCTACCCTACGAGTACCTACTTCTAGATAGCCAAAAATATTTGAATCTAGTAGGAACATAAACTGAATTCCGAATTCTAAACCGCAAAGTTATCTTGGTGGAGTAATTAATACCTAATCTACGTACTACTAAGGTTCACAAACTTATTTGTGTAGATTCTAAAATATGAAAACTAGACCAAAATTAAAAAGGTACATTTGTTTGAATTTTTCCTGAAGGTTTAAGGATTTTTTTATTTTTTTTAGGCTTAATGATAATGATCATCAAAATTACAAGCTTGTACCTTTGTCTGCTAGAAATACCTTAGAATTTTATGAAGACGATTAAGTGAGTGTGACAATCAATAATTTTAAAGTACTAGTTCGATTTGGATGAAACTCTGTAATATATTTTTCATCCCTTCTATTCGAAAAGTGTCGCTTTGTTCCTCTTTTAGTTGGAGCAAAATAGCTCTTTTCTGTTAAGCATTTTATAGCGGGCGGAAAAGTGATTTGAATTTGGAACGTATATCATTCATAGAAATTGAACGAAAATTGTATAAATAACTGGCTGGTACGTGTTGGCTGCACGGGCGTGACCTGCGCTAACAAAAAAAACAGCGCGCGAATTACAACTCTGTTCTCGTAATCAGTAGGTACATACTTTATTGAAATTTGCAAAAATAATGAGTTCTACGTCGAGTTGTGAAAGAGGAAAATATAAATTTGTAATTGTTTTAACTTATATTCACACGTCTAATTTTATTAAATATATTCATTAATTACATAACACCGTCTCTTATTTATTTTCTCATAGAAAGGGGATGGAAAGTAGAGTATACGACTCGAGAGCAAATTATTTTTCCCTCGGGCAATGTATTTTGAACCCCTCGCTGCGCTCAGGATTCTACGTTAGAATCCCTCGCTACGCTTGGGATTCTATTCTAGAATCCTTCGCTTCGCTCGTGGTTCAAAGTAGCGCCCTCGCCGTAAAAATAACATTTTGCTCCCTTGTCATACAATCTACTATTATTTTAAAGATTTTCTCTTGATAATGAAATGTTCAGATGTCTAGCTTTATCCAGAACGAAGTTACAGAGACTTGAAAATGGCCTGAATGGCTTCGGTAAAAGTAAAACTAACGACTGAGCTTTTTGCTCGATTTTTTTGGGTTCAATGCCGTGCACCCTGATTAAATACGAGCGTTATCCAGGATAAAAAAAGCTTATTACAGTCATTATTGAGTTGGCATTTTTGTTCTAACCATATCGATGTACTACGTACTGCCTGATGTTAAGCAAATATGTTGTCGAGGTTGTAGCACACTAACGCAGAAGATACCTGCCTACCTGAGGGTCATGACCACCTCGTGGACAACAGTCTATTGCGAACCACTTCCTGCCATCTATTCCTATCTGCTGCCGAGTGGAGAGCGATCCGCGCGACTCTTAACACCACGGTACACGATACCGTGGTGTTAAGAGTCGTGCGGATCTGGTCGATCCAACGTATCGGGCTTCTGCCTCTCGGTCTTTTTACTTCCACTTTGCCAGTGATTATTAACTTTTCCAAGTTATCACTGTCTTTCCTCGCAATGCGCCCGAAGTACTTTAGAACTCTGCGCAGGCAGATGGTGGAAAGCCTCGTCTGGATCTTGAGCTCCTGTATGATCGATACGTTGGTGCGGTGTGCTGTCCAGGGGATGTCCAGCATCTTCCTTCAGCACCACATCTCGAAAGCATCAGTGCGATCACGGTCATCTTTCTTCAAGTGTCCATGTCTCTGCGCCATACAAGAATATGGAGAACACCAGAGTGCATACAAGATTGATCTTGGTTTTCAGAGAGATATTCTAGACATATCTTTGACAGCAGTGCCATGGCTCCTTTTGCCATCCCGATCCTTCTTCGCACCTCAGATTCACAAGAACCATTATTACTAATGCTTGAACCCAGGTATATAAAGCTGTTAACCGTCTCTAAATTGAGTGACCCAGTGGGCTCAAGCTTGCCTGTGCGATCTATGACCATGATCTTCGTTTTGGACCTGTTTATAGAGAGACCTAGTTCACTGCTGATGCGCTCCATCCTATCCAGTAAGGTGATCATCTCGGCGTCATCTGACGCTAGCAAGGCTGTGTCGTCTGCATAACGCAAATTACAGATTTTGCGTCCACCAATGGTGATGCGTCCCTCCCAGCTATCGCACGTACGCCTCACTATATATTCACCGTTTATATTGAATAGGATGGGTGAAAGGACGCAGCCCTGTCAAACTCCTTTTTCAAAACTGAATGGTTTAGATTTTGTGCCGTCAATCCTCACCACACTTTGGTTCTTGTGATATAAAGATTGCAGAAGTGCAATCAAGTGATGAGGTACGAGTATACCCAGTTCTGATAAGACCCTCCATAGAAAAATTATGTATGTACGGATTTGGTGGACCAATCTACAAGTGGATAAAATCATACTTAAACTATCGTGACTCCATGGTTGTATTGAATGGCTTCGAATCATCCACACGCTCCATAACTTCAGGAGTGCCTCAAGGATCACACTTAGGGTCATTATTATTTAATATGTTTATCAATGACCTGCCGAACTGCTTTCACCCCTGCCCTGCTATTCGCATAATATGACCTTAAAACCTTTAAGCATGTATAGGCACTTAATGAGGCCCTACTTCTTCAGAAAGATCTGGATTCGTTGTCTATATAGTGTCATAACAATGGTATGCAATTGAATCCAAATAAATGTCAGTTTATGAAGTTTACTCGTGAGATTGACCAAATAACATCAAAATACTCGATCAACGGCGTAGAATTAAATGAATGTGATTGTGTTAGAGATTTTGGCGTTTTGTTAGACAAAAAGTTAACCTTCGTACCTCATTTGGAAATGATCGTTAGGAAAGCATCTAGATCTCTGGGCTTTATTGTAAGAAATGGAAAGGATTTTCGCAAGCCTCATACAACATTTTTGTTATACAATAGTTTTGTGAGAAGTCATTTAGAATACTGTAGTGTAGCTTGGCGACGGCATTATGCCGTTCATATTTTAAGGCTAGAAAGAATTCAAAAAAGATTTCTGTGGCACTTGTCGCCCCCGCGTTTCCCAAGAATGGTTTCTTATCAGTATAAACTTAAAAAATACAGAATGGAAACACTTAAAAAGAGAAGAAAATATTTAGACCTGGTTTTCTTATAAAAACTTGTCCGCAACAAAATTGACTGTACACAACTCCTTCATAGAATAAATTTTAGAGTGCCATACAAATATCCTAGAGTATACATCAGTCTCCTTTATCCGTCACCCAGAAAAACTGTTTCAGGCTCTACTTCTCCTGTCCCTCGCATGTGCAAGCTGCTTAACCTCTGCAATCACGATGTTGATATATTTGCTGATTCTCTTACTAAATATCGCAAAACTATAAAATGTAATACTTTCTTATAAATGTATTTCTGTAGGTATGCTTGGCGAATTTTTGTATCAGGAAAAGGTATGCTATATAAAAAAAAAAGAAAAACTGAACTGTAATCCGTACTTTTTTTAAGTTGTTATTAGTAATACTTACTTACGTTTGTTACTGTAAGTGTAAATGGTGTTTGCTTATAATTGGATGTAACTGTTACTCTAGATCGTAAGATGTTTATAATATTTGCTTGTATTACTGTTACAATTGTTAGCCAAACCTAAATAAATAAAAATAGACAGTCCCAGTTGACACAGTCAAATGCCTTACTATAGTCGACGAAGCACATTATGACAGCTGTGTCGAACTCGTAGCATTTTTCCACAATTTGCCTGACGTTTAATATTTGTACACGCGTGCCTTTTCCCTGGACAAAACCGGCCGGTTCTTGCGGGATCAGCCAGTCAAGATAATACCGGACCTGGTTGTTTATGAACAGGACTTTGCTTGCGTGACAAATTAAAGCGAGTGTGCGATAATTATCACAGTTTTTGGTCGCAAAAATTATATTGCAAGTCAAAGTTATTTGATTTATAATCCACTTGAAGAAGGAGGTTATCAATTCGACTGTTTGATTTTTGTATATTTATTTTGCGGATTACTCCGCCAATAAGGAACCGATTTCAATGGTTCTTTTTTTCATAGGTCACACTTCAATGTTGGTCTCATTAAATTTTATCGAAATCAGCTAAGCTGTTTTTGAAAATTAAGAATAATTAAAAAATACATATATAATAAAAACAATAAAGACAATTGTTTAACTTATATAACTACAAAATAATGTTATTGGTTATAATATAGGCTAACAATTGTTTAAAATAATGATCAGGAATTGTTTTTTAAGTCCATAATAAAATTGGCCATATTGAATGAAAAACATGAACAAAAGAAATCACCGAAAAAATACAAAATACTGTTCTTGTCACTTTTGTTTCTTCTTTTTAGTAACGAGTATGTCCTCCACTCTTAGCAATACACTCCAGAAGCCTTGTGTGCATACTCTGGATCAAATTTCTCACTTTTTCATCCGGAATCTCCTCCCAGGCACGTTTTAAAGCGTCAATCAGCTGCTGTTGATTGTAGACCCCTTGCTTATTCACTCTAACCCTTCGTTTCAATTGGTGTGGGACCAATTGAAACGAACAAATTGCTCGATTGGAATTAAATCCAGACTGTTAGCTGGCCATGGTAATACCTCAATATGAGACCCTTCTAGGACAGTTTGGGTCGATCTAACTGTGTGTGCACGGGTATTGTCTTGCTTCAGGATGAATCCAGGCCCCACTCACTGTGCAAATGGGATCACTTGAGGCCTGATGACAGCCTCGATGTAACGTTCTGCAGTTACGGTACCCGCATTTAAAATGGTAAAATGGAGCTCGGTTTTACCGTGTAAACTAATCCCACCCCAAACCATTACGTTGGGACCACCAAAACGGTCAACTTCGTGGATGCGTCTTGCATCCACGAAGTTGACCGTTTTGGTCCGTAAACCGCTCGCCGTGTGGTCTCCACACCCTAACACGCCGATCATCATTAAAAAAAATTACTTTGCATTCGTCTGTAAAAAGCACCTTGCCCCACTGATTAATTCCCCAGTTCAAATACTGACGGGAGAATCTTAAACGGTTTGCACGTTGAACCCTGGTCAGAGGAATTAGAAAAACTCGTCGTCTTAACATTTGCTGGTCTTCGTGCAATCGATTACGTATAGTTTGATCACTGACACGGGTACCCGTTGTCAGCCGTAGGCGGTGTTGTAACTTACGGCCCGTAACTGTACGATCGCGACGAGCACTTAGTTGGATGTACCGATCCTCGTGCGCCGTTGTTACACGAACTCTACCTGAACCGAGTCTCCTGGCAGCACCGCCGGTCTCTTGGAAGCAATACAATACATTTTGGACAGCTCTTCAAGAAAATCCCAACTGCAAAGCCACGTAACGATGATAACGGCCTTCTCAATGAGAACGGCCTTCTTGAGTCATAGTAATGGCTCTGGTTGCCGTAATTGTATCCATGTGCCTTCGTAATGGTGGCATGATTAACGAGAGATGATAAATTAATCAATTAAAATTGAAAAAAATTTTTTTTCCTAAAATAACCGAAACAAGTTAAGAAAAACTTAAGAATAACATTATTTTTCTTGGAATGATGTCCAATACTTTTCAAATTAGGAACACGAACACTAGCATAAAAGAGATCAAACACCAAAGAGTTCGTAATATCAATATAATGCTACTTATCAGTCACTTTCAGTTTACTAAAGTGCACTTAAATGTAAATAAACTAGTGGCCCTTATTTAGTTTTGAGTAGTATATATCAACTCGAGTGAACTATTCGAATTTTGTACATGATTAAAATCGGTTGTGTGCCATCTTTGTTGAAAAATAAAATTAGTCACCGACAACTGACCCACTCACTCCACGATCATCATAACAGGTAAGACGAGTAAAAAAATATATAAAGACAACAAGTGGGTATCGGGCGAGGCATCAAGGGAAGCAACCAGAAAATAATAAGGGACGTATAGGCCGCGCCACACAAGTTGGTGAATGTGAAGTTAGCTACAAGCTGCGAAATATCCAATCCTGACTGAACCTCACATAAAGCTACGCGATGATTGGATATTGTGCAGCTTGTAGCTTATTTAACATCCGCTAACTTGTGTGGCGCGACCTATAACCAAGGTGGTATCAAGGGAAATAACCAAGGGCCATCAAGGGGCCCAACTAAGGAAGCATCAAGAAGAAAGGAATTGTATCGGTAATACCATCAAGCTTTATTTTTGCCGAGTTATTAAGTACAATATTAAGACCATAATCATAAAATTACAATTTTTTTCACGATTCAATCAAGTCAATCAACAACACTAGACATATTTTTGTTGTAAATTTGACCCAAACAAACAAATAAACTGGTCAAGCTAAATAAAACCGTAAAATATGCGTAAAAAATTTGAGGTAAAAAGTAGGTTTTCTTACAAATGCACCCTTTCACTTAAAGAAGGAAGGTTGTTACATCGTTTGATACTTATGTTTATTATTGTCAATTATATGTAAAGCTTTTGTTGATAGCTTTACCTAATTCAGCAAAAAAATGTTTTATTGAAGGAAGTACGAGTTAAGTAAACAAAACATACTCTACATTTCTTGGTATATTTTCAAGAAATATAATATTTACTCTTAG
Organism: Euclidia mi; assembly: GCA_944739405.2. Classification (NCBI taxonomy): domain Eukaryota; kingdom Metazoa; phylum Arthropoda; class Insecta; order Lepidoptera; family Erebidae; genus Euclidia; species Euclidia mi. Next base: position 47,647,556 of record OX123186.2, on the reverse strand, counting down.
CTTACAATTTGATTACAAGTTATTTACGTAATAAGTTATTTACTTAAAAATACTCATTTACCTTTTACCTAGTAATCATTTTAATTGAATTTTATGATAATAGTTACTTGAAAATGAAAGTAACCTGGCACTTCTTTTCATGTTGCTGGTTATTTTACTTCCACTTCACACCACAAGTGTTTATGCATCCGCCCCGGCTGGCTAGTCAAAACGGTGTAAACAAAATTACGCTGCGGGCCTCTAACAGGTTGCAAGCCGCGTGCTAACTCCGCCCCCTCACACTAGCCATGTCTGTATTTGCGCCGTTTTGTTGGACGCAATTAAATCGCTAATTAGAATCGATAAAAACTTTTTAATATACTGAATAAGAATTACGGAAGCAATATTATCGGCATGATATATGTAACCAAAATAATGAATATACGCCATTAATATACATCTCTCAGTAGCGGCCTCTAAAATTCGCGCGGCTCACTGCGGAACTAAAAAATACGCCGAAATTCACTCTCGTGACAAAACTACGTCCATGCCAATATTTCACCCATGCATTGTACTGATCTTTTGATGGCTTCTGGCTGAATTTGAGAGATGGTCAATCTTGCGTCCGTATACAGGACGCAGCAAGTCAGTCGGACGCAACATCATCGGTAAAAACCGCCATGTAGGACGCAATATCAACATGGGGATGTAAATATATATATATTACATATATATATATATATTACCAAGTCGAATTCTACTCGTTGTGGACATAATGTCAAGTCATACTAACTAAAAATAATACCTGGGAATCGATTTTTTTTTTGAGTTTTCAAATTTTTTAAACCGCAATTAAAAGCGCACGCGTGCAATGCTCGAAATACTTATTTATCCATGGGGTTATAGGGGATCTAAAGAACATATTAACGGGGTAAACGCATCGATTTTGTACCTAATTAGAAAAATTCCATACTAACTATGAGCCTCAAGATCTCCTGAACCAGTAATTTCCCAGGTATGGTGCCGAAGTAAAAAATGTTCGTACTGATTAGTACAACATGGGATTTCAGTTTTCGTTAAGGGTCTTGTTACACCCTGTATATACAGGGTGTCACAAGTTCATAAACTAGCATTTGCCCGCGGCTTCGCTCGCGTTAAGAAGTATTATTATTAATTAGGTATAATTTTTGCGGCTTTACTTTTGTTTAGCGTGTGTAAAAAATTAGGGCCTACAAAACTTCTTTGTACACAATATTCTTAACTAATCTGTCATTAGGCGCTAAAACTATGAAGATGTAAAATAACTCGCGAGCAAGCAACATAAAACTGTCCATGAGAGAAGCAATGTGCTCTCAAGTCAATACCCGCAAAGAACATTGGCAGAATTTGGTCTGGGTTTGTTGTGGCGACCTTAAACTTCATATGAACAAAACAAATTGTTATTTTTTCCTACGATTTTTAATATTTTCTATTTGTCTCGTTAAAGCTGGAGTATTTTATGACGATAAAAAGCATTCCAATTGATTACGAATACTTGATTGTTACCATAGACAATGGTGTGACAGGAATAGACGTGAGTGCTATATCCGTATCGATTATTAAATAAGTAATCGATACGATCGACCTTTATAGAGTTGGTTTGGTTTAAAATGAAGTTATTTAATATTTAATCAACATTATATCAATAATCTAATATTTTTGAAGCAAAACAACGTTTAAATAAAATAAAAACGTCACAGCATCGTTTTAATGTTATATCGATTTAACATAAAATCGATTTAAAATGTGCAGCTCTGCTTTTGTCTTTGGCTGTGACAGTTAGATGCTACAAAATACTTCCGCGTTTTGATGTCAATCTGACATATGTCATTTGATAATTCAAACGTACCTACCTACACTGTTTAACTTTCATACTATAACTTTCCTTTTACCTACATTGTTCATTATTATCTAAAAATTCAAACCACGATATCTTCTTTTTCCACCTTTCCTGAGTGAAAATAGAATCATTTATAGACTCTGTTACTTACGCCAAATTTTTTGATATATTTTTTATTACTGTACGCTTCAATTTAATTTCAGACATTTTGATGTATGGAGATCTGCCATTGTCCTTTGAGAGCTTGCCCCTGAGACTTATTTATTGTCATGGTAAAGCAGACTGTTAGGGGAAACTGTAATCGTTTAAATTCGAACGGGATATCATTCGGTATTAATGGGTTCCGTGGTATAAATACAGTTTCGCCTTTCGCACATCTAGTTAATATAGTGACTTCCACTATATTGCGATGAAAGTGAAAGCGTTACTCACTTACTATATAAGCCTGAGCGCTGGGTGCTCTCCGCTCTCTATCTCGAAAAGGGTTAGCCGCATTGAGCGTACAGAAAAAGAGTTGAGACAAAAGTTGTGGCAAATTTTTTATCTTTAATTTTTATAATAAGCGTTGAAGTGATTGGAACCATAGAAACGGAGATAATTGCAAAAAACAGATTTTCGTGAACTTTGACCTCGAATACCTTACGATGCAGACACGAGATAATATGAGACTTTTGAGACAACTTTTCGAACACCAAAATGAAGCTGTATACGAGTTTCCAGCTTATTATCTCCAATTCCGAGGTGAAACTCTAAAGTGACTGGACTAATAGGTATTCAGTACGTACTTATTTGATCAAAATTGAAATTTAAATACGTAAACATAGAAATAATAATGAAATTGAACACAAGACTTTTGTTAAAGGTTGCAATCTAACTAAGCTTCCTAAATATTAACCAAGTTCTCTAACTACGGAATTCTATATTCGAAATATAGATAGACCTGTAGATTTTAGATTCGTTTTTGACAGTTTTTGACATAAGCTCCATACAAAATATGTCGAACACGAATCTAAAATCTACAGATCTATCTATAGTTCGAATATTGAAAATGGCCGTAAATGCGTTTTTATTTGGTGGAAACCTGTGTTTCTACTTGCACTAAGAGCTGAATACAAAATTCTAAAGTGATGCAATGAAAATATCCGTTAAAAGCCTCACATAATTATAACATTTCTTTTACTTCATTTTCTTCTGTTTCTGCCTACGTGTTCTCTTCATTGTCAACGGTAAGGAAATTACACCTTTGATATAATATTCTAAGAACAACAGTAGTACGTCCACAGACTGATTGTGTTGACAGTGCAATCTCATTATACCAACAATGGCACACGGCAATAAATCATGGCATTGTGTGTAACCGTTCGTGGCTTGTACGGCCGCGGCTTATTATTGTCGCCGCAATTATGAGATATCACCGCTATTTCTTTAGACATACGTTCTTATTATGTGAGGATGTGTGGTATTTATCAAGGTATTGTTTTTGTTTGTCATATATTGTTCTTTGGACAGAACTGAATTATTTATTTGAGTACTCTTTAGTACGCCTAAAAAAGTTAAGTGTACGTAAGTAAAGAAAAACGTAGAATGTTGTTGAATGCAGTTTAGAAGTAGTAAGGTATGTTCGATATATGTATTTAAAGGTTGTTTGGGTGAGTATTAAATGGAATGGAGATACAATAAATAAGAAATTATTGACCAAACATCAGATACCTCTCAATGTACTTGCAAAGGGGAGCGTTTTTAAGAAGAGCTTGATATAATTTTGTGTAGAAGATAGGCAAAACAATCTAATATGTAGGTATGCCTGCTGATATTAGTTTAATTTGATGTTTTAGAAATAGTAGGCCTTGGTGATTTTAACACTAATAGGTCTATCATCAACAGTAAAGTCCTACCTCCTCACAGAATATCGACTTGAAGTTGCTTATACTCAGGCGCTTCGTCAGTTCGTTTACCACCCACCTCACTAAAGACTATTATATTATAATGATTTACTTAATTTTAAAAGCAGCGATAGCCGAGTGGAGAGACCGACAGACTGTTACGCAGAGAGTCCGGGTTCGAATCCACGACACGAAACAATGAATTTTCGAAGTTAAGTGCGTATTAAACTGTTAATTATTATAGATAGATACACCACACATATCGCTTGCTAAACGGTGAAGGAAAATATGCATCGTGAGGAAACCTGCATGTATGAGAGTTCTTCATAATGTTCTCGAAAGACATGTGAAGTCTGCCAACCCGCACTTGGCCAGCGTGGTGGACTATGGCCTTACCCTTCTCATAGTGAGAAGAGGCCCGTGCCCAGCAGTGGGAGTATAAAGGGCTGATGATGACGATGACGACTTAATTATGTATTTATGAACGTCACAACGTTATCATCACCGTGGCCACAGTCGGAAATGTAAGTTGCCGTACATCACGATCCTCTCAGCTATCCTTGTTAAATTTTATTCAGTCTGAAAATGTTTTTAAATAAATTTATCTGTTTAACTCTGAATAAATACAGAAGCCAAACATCAATAAAAATCTTTTAATGGACGCAAACGAAAGTGTAAACAAACACAGATCGGCCGCGGGCGGTGATCGCATTAGCGAAGTTCTGTCTATGCTTGTAAACTGATAAATACAATGTGTAGTACAATGTTATTATCTGCTCGTAACTAATTATTGTATTATTTTCTCTTGCTATTATTTTACTAGCTCAGTATGAAGCTTTTAATGATAAAATATATCTATAAAATGGGATTCTATCGCCTCATATTATTGTGAACGTAAATTGTGTTTTCTTTTTTCCATTTGTCCGATATTTCGGCCTGGTTTACAATAGCTGAATAGGTCGGCAAAGTTGAAAAAGGTCATCACGATCACTACAAAGTACGCCATACATACATAGACTCACGCCTGTTTCCCGGAGGGGTAGGCAGAGACTACGTAATGCCATTTGCAACGATCCTGACATACCTCTCTTGCTTCATTCACTCCCATCAAGTTTCTCATGCCTGCTCTTCTTCTAGAATTGACAAGTTACATGACTCTGTAGCCTGTCGAAAGCTGGTAGCACGTGAATCTCTTCTACAGCATTTATTTTACTTTCAAGTCTCTTCTGCCATACCCAACTTTCACTACCATACATAATGGTAGGCACTAACACGAGGGGTGTCAGTGCCTACCATTGTATGCACAGCCAAACGTGCCTTTTTGGACACGTTTTGACTGTTCATAAACGCCTTCAGCGCTCCATTCACTCTATTACCTGCATTAACTCTTCTTTCAATATCTTCTTCATTCTTACCATCTCTTGTAAACAATGTAACGTATGATCGGTACCTACCGAGTGTACGTCATAATATCGTCCATACGCTCGGCCATTTAGAGAAAGCCATCGTCCGCGCTCGTGAGTTTTGTCCATATTTGGTTATGCGCCGACACGAACTCTGATGGAGGGCCCAGTATATATAGGGGCCGACAGAGAGACCGACACCGCTAATTATTGTTACCGTGCCTAACTACGTGCTACTACTACTACTACTTCATTCGTGTATCCTGGTCCCAGCTGTGGGTAAGTTACTACATTTACTGCGTTAGCGTACTGCCCATCTCTCTACCTGCTAGCTGAGGCCGGCTGACGCCGCCTACCTGACTCTATTGGTTGTGGCTTTCCTAATGCTGCTTTCCTTCAGGTTCCAGGTCCACCTTAAGGCTCCGGGCTACTCTACCTAGACCGCTTCACTACCCTGCACCGTCATCGACGTCACCTCTGCCGAAGAGTCTGACCTGCCCTACTCATCGCACTCAGACCGCCGGCGCCTGCCAGCTGAACCAACAGCCTGCGAGGATCTGCCCGCTACGCGCAGCCCTTCGAGCAACCTGCCCTGCACACTACCGGAGGGAACAGCGTGGGAGACTGCAGCCCTTAGTGTTCATGCCAGTGTCGTGTTGTTGGTAGGTCATACTCGTGCAAGGGAAGTGAGACAATACTCGGCAATAAACGCATCTAGAACCTCTACTGCGTTTTAATACCAGAACCCGTTACAACAACGTACCTAAGTTTACAAACTCATTCACTTGTTCCACTCGCCGTCCATCGATCAAAACATTACAAACCGTAACGCATTACTCCTTTTCAAAAACCATAACTTTCGTTTTACTTACATTCACTTTCATTCCTTTCCTCTCTAACGCACCATGCATTATTGTTACCATCTCCTGCAACTCCTCCGCTGAAGAAGCAAGTATTACCTGATCATCAGCATAAAGGAGGCATTTGACAAGTAACCCATTCATCCTTAATCCGCAGTCACTATGTTTTAGATCTTGCAAACAACTGCCCATGAAGAGGTTAAACAGCCACGGCGACGCTACATATCCCTGTCTAACACCTGTGTTGATGGTAAACCAGTCAGGGTATGCCCCATTTATCCTCACACAAGCTCTAGAATCCTCGTAAAGGGATTTCAGAGCTCGAATGAGGCTGCTGTCCACCTCATTCATTGACAGCGCCGACCACATTTCATTCCTCACCACTTTATCGTAAGCCTTTTCCAAATTTACGAATGCGCAATAGACCTTTTGACCTTTGGCCAAAAACTTTTCGGCTATGCTTCGCAAGGAAAAAACCTGATCCGTACATCCCATACCCTTTCGGCATCCCGCTTGTACATCCCATATTTTCTTGTCGGTTACTTCCATAACTCTTTCAATAATTACCTTTGCATACAATTTGTAAACAATGCTAAGAAGGCTAATGCGTCTATAGTTTTTGCAGTCTTGTTGCAAGCCTTTTCCTTTATTAAGAGGCCCAACTACAGCTGTGGCCCAGTAATTAGGTACTCGGCCAGTGCTCCAGCACAAGTTATATAACCGCTGCAACTGACCAACTATGATGCCCTGTCCAGCCTTCAGCATTTCGACTGTAATCCTATCATATCCTGCAGCCTTACCTACTTTCATACTTCCCAGTGCCTTCACGATCTCATCCACGCCAATAACGCTTTCATCATTGCTATCATTACCATTCATTTCAGCTATCGGTGTCTCTATCGCCGTTCTTTCAAATAAACTTTCAAAATACTCTTTCCATCTCTTCAGCACGGATGATTCACCATTTACTATCTTTCCATTCTCGTCTCTCATGGGTGTGTGTTTTGAGGATTGAGTTCTTCCTCGAACAGCACGAGCAGATTTCCAGAGAAACTTAAGGTTCATCTTTAAATCGTCAGATAATCTGCTATCAAACTCATCTTTCTTTCCTCTTTTTTCCTTTTAACCTTTTCTTTCACTATTCTTTTTGACCCTAACAAACTCCTTTCTCTCTTCATCCATGTCTACACTCGTTGCTTATCCCATTCTTTAATTTGCTCTGGCAGCCAACCAATCTGACCAAGCTTTCTTCTTCTCTGACACTGCTGATTGTACATCCTTGTCCCACCATGTATTCTTAACCTTTCGTATTTTCCTTCTTTTGATCACACCACATACTTCAGACGCTACACATACTACCTCTTCTTTAAAGGCCTGCCATAATTCTTCCATGTCATTTATGCCATCGAACCTCTCAAATCTTGCTATCAATCTTCTTTTATACGCATCTTTCACATCTTTCTCTTGTAGATTTTCTACTTTTATTCTTTCCAAGACCCTATTTTCATTACGCTTTCAGTGTCGCCAGGCGCTGTCCTAAGCGAATGTTTAGGTAATTGAGGGGATGAAGCAGAGGAGGTGAAGCGCACTACTGCGGGGCGCCCCCCTGCATTCTCCTCACGTGCGGCCGTATTCTGGCGACATCTGTATTCCAAGATTTCAAAAAAGCAAGCAAAACTTTTTACCATATTGAATTGAGATACTGATATTTTTTAAATCTCATATTGACTATTCCTAAACTATTATAATGAAAATCAATCTGTTTGTAAAATACAGGCATAGCGTAATTTTTGTTCTAATATTTGATGAAAGTAGGTAAATACCTACGTCAACGCTATTTGGTTAAATAAAATACCAAGATTTCGGTAACAAATAACAATTTGTTTATTTCTATAAAATAATCTACACAACCTTTAGCAAGTTAAAGAAAAAAAAACTGACTCTAAACAATTTTAACTCTAAACAAAAAGAGAAGAGGGTCACGAAATTCGAATGTCTTAAAGGAACGTGTTTCCGGCGTCGCACAGGGAAGAGAGACCACTTATTTTCTACTGCGCCACGGTCGGGCGAACGGCCAGCCGAGAGTAGTGGTGGACGGCGTCAGCGACGACGTCACATAATTTTAAACCTGTGCCCACCCTATACGGTATAAAGCTGGGGGACTATGTATGAATGTTATATTAAGTAAAACACGATATAAAGGGCAAACAATATATTTATTTATCATTTACTAACGAAATACAGAGTTTACAGCTCATCAAAAGGTAGCTGTCTGCTACCACCCGGCAGGTTTTCTTTATTTTCATCGAAAGTTAAAGGCAGTGAGGTGATGAGGCTTCAATACTTATTATTTGCTGTTGTTCACGAGGCACATTTTCATTTAATTTCCTTATAAGTTTTTTTTTTTTCATTTTCGTCTCCCAGAAAACATCATCTATTTCTATAATTTATATTTTTAGTGGTATACTTTCGCAAATCCTCACAGAAAATAAACATGTTTGTTTGCGTGTAACGCCCCTGAATTTGTTAATACCAATTACAATTTTTGTTTAGACTAGTCAGTTCACTTTCTTTCGCATGTTTCCATTTTTTATTTTATTTGCTCTTATACTACTTTTCAGGTCATTCTTATAGGCAACTATAGGGCATTTAATTTCCACAATCGTGTTTGGACCTATTAATCCATAGCACCAATATACGGATAATCATAAATTGTCCACAAATAATCCGCAAGGCTCGATTGTTACATGTTGTTGCTTCGCCAGTTGTTGCAAAGCCAGTCGTTCATTTTCTACTCCATACGCAACTCCTGTTACATTGCAAATATTTTATTTGTACAATATTTTTTTAACTAAGTTGGCTTTACTACTGTTATCTCTTTTTTTGGCACTTTACCAAAATTTAAAGTTGTCAACATATTCTTATGCAATTCGAACCAGTCACTACTATCCCTCTATACGTCAGCAATAGCGGCATCACGTTCAGGTATTGCAGCTTTTTCAATAGATTAATGGCAGAAATTGAACGGCAGCTGCTTCCCATTTTTCATAAACAGTGTTCAGTGATAACAGAGTAACAGTGTTTGATATAAGTTAGTGCAGAAAAAAATGGTATATCCATGCAAGCAGTTATTTCTTGGAATTACGAATATCCAATGCCCAATGAAGTAATTCCTGTGACCGCAACTGTATTTACATTAACACTTTGTCTCTCTACATAATCTTCATTTACGATAACAAATTCTTGTTTAAACATATTAAATATAAATGTATACTTTGATAATAAACCATTTCTAGTTTCTCCTATCAGAGACATGTCTTTAAAATTACAGTTAATTAAAGAACTAGGGCTGGATATATTTTGAAGCTACTGGTTAAAGTACGGTATGTTTACGACTCTTCGGCCTTGTTTTGGTTCAGGTCGTACATCTTCTTAGGCTTCGATATAGTATGGGTCGCCTACAATATTTTCTCTGAAAAATAAAAGAAATGAGTAAGTGTATAATTATAACATTTATTTTACGCACCATAGTTTTTACAAGGTTCTAAATTATACACCAGATGAGTCATAAGTGAGTTTACCGCCTAGATAGAAAATGGAGTTGGAGGAGAAGCAGGTCCATCACGCTTCTCCTCCTTTTTATTAGAAATTAAATAAATATTGGATGTACTGAGACAAAGGTACCTAATAGTATATGCATAATCAAAGTTTTACACGATGTACCTAAGAGGTTTATGTTCACAACACAATAATACAATATAAGTAACCGCTTGTGTGTGGACTGCGGAGCGCCATGTTAGCGCTGTTTATTGTTCGTCGTGGCGACATATTAGCGCTCCAGGTGCTCTGACAAGCCAAAAAATTTGCAATGATAGGTGTATGTACATAAAATCAAGGAGCACATAAAATGATTAAATTTTATCCGCTCAAAGTTACCGCTTCAATTTGACATTTACCGCTAAAGCATCACGCGGTCGTTATCTGACCGCTCGCGAAGCAAGGCCACTTGCCGTGCTAACTTAAACCTAAACTTCGACTCGTCACTCGGGTGTTGATATTTGAAATGATGTTTTTATGAAAGTAGATTAAATAAACTTTGTAGTAATGTTTGAATGGTGACTGAATGACGGAATGTTTAGTTTATACGACCCTCCGAACTTGATCCTATTGTAAACAATGTCGTCTATCGACGACCTACTCGCCATTTTTGTTTGTCATGATAACAATATGGGTTATAAATTGCTTACTTTTGTTTTTTTGTATACCAAGAGGTATAAGCTTTACAAAAATATAAAATTATAGCAATGCTTGCTTAGAAAATTATTTAAATGTCAGCATTTGAAATGTTGTATATTTCGCTGTCTTTGCATGTTGCGCGCGGGGCGTAATTATGGATTCAAAACATCATTGTAAACAAATAATATTTGATATTTTTATGTTTAAATTGTGAAAAAACTAATTAATTATAAAATAACAGCAAAAAATTATCAAATATTGTGTAATAATTTAATTCAAGAGGCTATATTCATTAAATTACCGAAAAAACGGCATTTATTTTTTATTGAATGAAAATATGTAGATAAGATTACATTTATGCTATGAATTATTGTTTTATTATGAGTATATAAATAAACCTATCATATGATATTTATAATAATTCATGAGATATTGGCTTTCGAAAATTTTGGCGGGAATGGCGGTTTTTCTTGGCGGGAAAAAGTAAACAATTGTGCAAAGTCCAATAAGAATAATTCATAACGGAATCTTATCAGATATGTTTTTTTAAATTGAAAATCTAGTCGAAAAGAATCTTATCTAGGTTTGAATCTGATATATAACAAAAAAAAATGTTTAAAAACTAAAATACGAAAATTGGCGGCAATTAACAATAATTTATATTTTTTATGTTTAAAATCAAAATGTTTCTTTCCATTATATTTATTTTCTCTGAAAGTAAATTAAATTACCTTTCTAACTGTGAACAATACTTATATACCTGCCATAATAAAAAACGACGAGAAATATGAATATGTTAGAACTATAATAGCGCGCTCGAAAATGGCGGGAAAATATTATACCGGGTGCGCTTTATACCGCTCTTGCTTGGGCTTCAAGTATATTATTTGGTGTTAATTAATATCAATTAAATGTTATTTAATTACGCGTCTTTGATATACAATTTTCACTTAATAAATAGAAATTTCACCATTCTTTCAACGAAAATATTACGCGCCTGTACTTAGCTCGAAAGCCTAGCTTCGAAAGTGGCCAAAATGATATTACTATTTCAAATATTGAAAACTGTGGCAGCTGTGTAGTGTGAGAATAATTTATATAATTATATTATAAATAATTGATAATCTATAACATAGTAAGTCATAAGACTCTTATGAATATAAATAATTTGTGTAAAAATGTTACATATTTCATTTTCACTTGGCCACGGATGAATTTGTGTTTTTATTACGACGTTTTCTCATACAAATCCTTCGTAGTACTTTATTTCTCTTATTGCCCATTTTTATTCTTCTAATTATATTATATATTATAAGCACAGAAACAATAACACATGAAACACAACGAGAATATAAAATTAGGTCCTAATTATATGTGTCCATAGTCACATGAAAAGTCTATTTGATTCCAAATATTCAGTCTATAACATTAAATTACGAACTCAAACTGGCGTATTACAATAACAAACAGGTTTACGTAAAATTTCGAGCAGCGGAGACGCAAGTGACATGACCTATCTCTTACAGGGCTCATAGCCGAATGATGTGGTCTGGGCGAGGGGTAAACTAGCAACTAACACTCAGTGCACCGCTTATGCTAATAAGGTTTAAATTGCCGAAGCGTTTGACATTTATGGGATCTACCGAGCGTCAAAATCATAGACGTTTTTTCAGATTTTATTCAATTTAATAAAATATATACAAATAATATGAAAATGAATAGGGTAATTCTTTAGTTCCTTAGGTTTCCTATAATATTATTAAATAAAATAAGATAGTTTACGATCAAAATATTGCAAACAGTGAGACGAAAGATTATTTTCAGCCTCGTTTTTGTGATTACTTTTTTACCGTGATTCTATTTAACATACATGAAATCTTTTTTAAAAGTCTTTTGTTCAGACTTTTGACTTTAAGCTCTATTTTTTGCTAGCTTGTAATATGTACCATTATGGCTAGTTGCGCGACGAAAAATTAGACGTTTCACGGCTTCTGAGGTATAACAGCGCCTTAAAGAGCCCACTTATCCGGCTCAACACCAAGAAGTGGTCTGTATGGATGTCGATCCCTCGATATTACAATATCCACATATTGTTGTGTTCACACTTGACCGTTTCTCCATTAGGTAATGAAATTTATTGTGATTACTTTCTGATTATTTATTACATTTAACACAAATTATGAAAATATGTGTAGCAATAGAAATAAACAGTAACAAAAAGACAATGAAATAATTTTGTCTACAATCCTTGTATCTCTTGTAGGTAATAAAAGATCCAGCAACACAATCATCTTAATTAACATACTATATTAGTTTACATGCCCTGAGGTTTTCTGAAACTTGAAAATGTCTTTAACGGTGGTAATAAATCAGCATAATTTTTCTTTCTTTATTTGTTATACTATATGCTAGGTTAGCAGGTAATTTATCAATTTCAATTGCCAAAAAGGAACTTCAACTCAAAATTCCCTCGTAATTAAAAACAATAAAGAACATCCAGTTGTTGAATTAATTGCTTCAATATTAAACTGCTGACTCAGAGCTAACCAACGCGAAAGTCAGTTCCAAAATCTGACAGCGGATAGGCCTCTGTCTTTTCCACGTCAAATTGAACCATCCAATAATCCGAAATTTCTGCAAAACCAGTTAGGGCTTACAAACGTCAATCTTAATTTCCAAGATTATGACAAATTCGCATTGAGATTTGTTTGAAAACTTTGTTTAATACCCATGTATGTAATACAGAAATGTCAATAAAGCGAAGATACATTTGTCAACAAACAGTTGTAACTACAGTATTAATATTAATTAACTAAGAATTATGTACGACTATTATAAGTTATTATGCTACAATAAAATTATAAATAATACTTAGAAATATGTACATTTCTCTTTACCATTTCTGTTTGGAAGTATCGATTACTTATATAACTAACTATGCAAGTATGTGTTTTGTGTTTGATTGAATAAAGTATCATTTCATGTACATATTTAATTATGAAGTATGGGTAATAAATTACATATATTAGTAAAATGTAAACGTACCATTCTCCGTACTAGATATATTGTCGGAGTACACAGACAGGTTAATGAACAGCAAGATAAATAAACCTAAGATATCCTCACAAAAACGTAAAATGTAACAGCAAACTCATTTCTTTACAAAGATATAATATCCTGAAGGAAAACCAGACTGCAATTAATAAAAATTAAACAGTACGTAAGGCGGTATTCAACAGAAGATTATGCACAATAATTTATTTCTAAGTATTAAATGTATAGGTAATAGAAGATAAATAAGGAGCTAGCAAAGTCTTCCTGCAAAAGTACATTAACATTTCTTAAACGAGGCTCCCTGAGAACAGATGTTAAAGCCACAAGTCAAATAGATGCTGGCCAGAAACAAAGGCGATGGTCCGGAACATTGAAACTTGGAAGGATTATAGTACAAGATTAAACATTATGGAATGCACAGACGTTGTCTTTGTACGAAGATATGGAACATGGGTGTGATTATGTACTTCAACTTTAGTTCTCTCTATACATGTATTACGTGAGGGCGCTCTGGTTGTACCTACATGAATGTGGTGAATGGTTGGACAGAACTTTTGTTCGAGTAGAACAATCTAGTATTAATAAAGCATTGAGATTTGTTTGAAAACTTTGTTTAATACCCATGTATGTAATACAGAAATGTCAATAAAGTGAAGATACATTTGTCAACAAACAGTTGTAACTACAGTATTAATATTAATTAACTAAGAATTATGTACGACTATTATAAGTTATTATGCTACAATAAAATTATAAATAATACTTAGAAATATGTACATTTCTCTTTACCATTTCTGTTTGGAAGTATCGATTACTTATATAACTAACTATGCAAGTATGTGTTTTGTGTTTGATTGAATAAAGTATCATTTCATGTACATATTTAATTATGAAGTATGGGTAATAAATTACATATATTAGTAAAATGTAAACGTACCATTCTCCGTACTAGATATATTGTCGGAGTACACAGACAGGTTAATGAACAGCAAGATAAATAAACCTAAGATATCCTCACAAAAACGTAAAATGTAACAGCAAACTCATTTCTTTACAAAGATATAATATCCTGAAGGAAAACCAGACTGCAATTAATAAAAATTAAACAGTACGTAAGGCGGTATTCAACAGAAGATTATGCACAATAATTTATTTCTAAGTATTAAATGTATTTTCCAAACAAAATCAACTAGGTATTACATAAAAAGCAGCTTTATTATGTCCTAAAATTAAAAAAAGCCTATTTAATATATACAATACGAAAAATAAAATAAATTAAAATTAAATTTAGAAGGCGTCATGGAAGTCATCCGCATCGCAGTCAATCGGAAGCGTGCCCAGAAGACTGGCGGCATTGCCTCGTTGTATAGCAATGCTTATCTTAAATGTATAAGTAATAGAAGATAAATAAGGAGCTAGCAAAGTCTTCCTGCAAAAGTACATTAACATTTCTTAAACGAGGCTCCCTGAGAACAAATGTTAAAGCCACAAGTCAAATAGATGCTGGCCAGAAACAAAGGCGATGGTCCGGAACATTGAAACTTAGAAGGATTATAGTACAAGATTAAACATTATGGAATGCACAGACGTTGTCTTTGTACGAAGATATGGAACATGGGTGTGATTTTGTACTTCAACTTTAGTTCTCTCTATACATATATTACGTGAGGGCGCTCTGGTTGTACCTACATGAATGTGGTGAATGGTTGGACAGAACTTTTGTTCGAGTAGAACAATCTAGTATTATGCATCTAAGTAGTAATTTATGCTGTAAGGTAGACTGGAAGTGAAATTGTTCCAATACAGAGCAGCTTCCGTTTCTGAATTAACTAATTTTAATTTTAAAAGTATTGCGATGCGGTTATTAGTTTAATTAAAAGTACCTTTTGAATTATTATTCGATTAAAAAACGTTCTTAACTACTAAGGCATGGAATAAGATTTCTATTTATATAACAATAATTTTAGTTGTTTGTATACAAGAGTTATCCATCCATTCTTTCTAGTATACTACTGGCAATAGACCTTTCCAAAAATATGAACACATTTAATAAAGGTTTATAAAGACCAGACAGATATTTGTACCTACTACCTACATTGTGTAGATATTTGTAGGCAGCGCTAGCCTCCCCCCCCCCATGGGACCTCCACCTCGTCGTGGTGAGAGGGCTCGGTAACCGTGGGTTTTGAGGTACACCCACGTTGAAGCTGAGCGGGATCCCGGGAGGGGACGCTCCACGTGGGCTTGAGTGAGGCCTGCGTAGGATGCGTCCCAAGGTGCGGGTGCGGGGGACAGTTCTGTCTGTCCCTCGCAGTCGGGTGTGGTCGCGGGAGGAGAGGCGTGTCGGTGTTGCGTTGCCGCGCGCCCTATCTCCCGCGACCAAATAAGGGTGCACCATCGTTGCGTCGCGGTGGGGCCGCAGAGGAAGAGGAGATGCGGTGTTGCGTTGCCGTCCTCCCTATCCTCTGCGGCCGCTGGGTTTTTTGGCGGCGGAGCCCATCACCTTCATCCGCCGCCAAGGGGGTTTGTTCGGGGCTCGCCTGACCATCTAGCGGGCCAATACCCGTCGGGGGTAGCGAGAAAATGCATCGGTGAAACCCTACCCTCCGACACATGGGTACATGAGGAGCACGGGTTGGTTTTTAGTCAGTAAGAGTCTGATAGGATTTTCCAACCCGAAACCAAAAAAAAAAAAGCAGGCAGCGCTAGCCTAGTAGAGAGACCGACAGACTGCTACGCAAGGGATCCGAGTTCGAATCCACGACGCGCACCAATGACTTTTCGGAGTTATGTGCGTTTTAAATTGTTAATTATCGTTTGCCAAACAGTGTAGGAAAACATCGTGAGGAAACCTGCATGTCTGAGAACTCTCCATAATGCTCTTGAACACATGTAAAGTCTGCCAACCCGCACTAGGCCAGCGTGGTGGACTATGGCCTTACCCTTCTCATAGTTAGAAGATGTCCGTGCCCAGCAGTGGGACAGTTTATATACATGGCTGATGATGAGATATTGGTACCTGACCAACACATTTTACATCACCATGCTAACAAAACCGCCTTTATAATGATTCTGCAGAAGTAAAAGCTGTCCCATAAATAATAACCGAAGGTACAACGTAGGCACATGTACTAAATGAATACATACATACATATTATACTGACGACTTTTTTCCGCCGGGGAAGGCAAAGACAACGGAACGCCACTTGCTTCTTTCCATACAAACCTCACGCGCTTCCTTCTTCATATTCATTACTCTTTTCGTACATGCTCGCCGGTACAGTAAATGAACCTTATGTAATATGCCAGCCTGCGAAATATGCGAGTAGAGAGAATTCGTAGCTCTTAGTTAATTATAACGACATTTTGTACAATATCTACGACGCGGTATTATCTTGGAGCTGTGAAGACTGTTAGCAGGGTTGTGACGCCATGCTATAAGGCTGTACGTGCCGAAGTTTCTAGAAACCATGGATGGTTTTGGACGATGTGTACAAGATTGTACAAGACGATAAAGAAATTCACATGGTAAGGTTGCAATATACTTTGTAGTATTGGCCTAATATCAATAGTAAATCGTTAATTTTAATTAAGATAGATTAACCCAAAGGGCTAATCTTTTTAAAATCTTGTTCCCTTTAAAATTATATCCTAACTCGCCATTAGAAAATAAAATCAAAATATATAAGATTTGTTTTGTGAGATTTCAGTATGTGTGCGAAGACATACAAAACGGCTTATTGTATAACACGACACTTGAATTCTTGGGTATACTTATAGGACAAAATTAAAAAAGCTGAAAATAATAGAAATTATTTTAACTGAGAAACTAACTTTTGCGTTATACGCCTGGCTGGTAGACTTCTTGGTGTCGTCATTTCATCATGGAATGATTTCGACCAGGTTTGGTATCTTTAGGTGAAACATATTTTTGTTTTTTTTTGTTTTCAAAAGACAACTCCCGCACTAGGAATAAATCCTGTATCGCGGGGGACTTTACAAACATACAACCAATGGCCACAATGCAAACTCAGACTCGAAACAACACCATAACATTACGGATAACACAAAGTGTTGTCTCGTGTGGGAATCGAACCCACGACACTCGGCGCAATGTCAAGCGGCGAGGCGGCCGCCTAAATCGAAGCGTGCAGTCAAAAATTCAACTTATGCGGTGGATTTTGTTCACTTTGGAATTGATAATCCCAAGCGAAATTTATGTATTTTATAAAATATTACAAAATAGGTTATTTAACAATAACATTCATTCTGATTTCATGGATGCGGGTGGCTCAAATTCGGTCTGTGTGGAGAACTTTGGGCGAGGCCTTTGTCCAGCAGTGGACGTCTCTAGCCTGACATGATGATTCATCTTCAGATCTGATTACGACTAAAACTAAACATGAGCAAATATACTAAACAGGAAAATACGTACGTAATATACAAATTTAATGTATGCCGCTCAGACTCTATGGGAAACTTATAAGTAATTAATCTTCTTTCCATAAATTTGATACTGCGTGAAAATGATGGGGAATATGCAAAGTATGTTTAATTATGCTAAGAAAGGATTTGCTCCAGCCTTGAGCCTTTTAAAGTTCTTGTTCGTTTGTATTATGTCACAGCATTTTCATAATACATCATCCATGGGAGAAAAAGGGAAACGGTCACTCAGTTTCCCTTTTTCCCCCATGGATGATGTATTATGAAAAAAATGTGCATTAAGTATTCAATATTTCAATTAATGTTGCTCACAGGAGCTTAATTTAAAATTAGAAGCACGATATTCAAGGATGTTTTTAAAATCATTACCGAGATCAGTACCGGTTACGATTTGAATGTACCTATGAGTCTATTTTAATTTCTAAACGGGGCAGCTTAATATCTTGAGGAAATCTTCGCATCTAAAAGTTCTCCATATTATGTTCTCGAAAGACATGCGAAATCTACCAACTCGCCCTTGGCCAGCGGATTATGGCCTCACTTTTCTCACTGTGGGAATAGACCCGTGCTCACTATTATGACGGTACAACAGGGCTGATATAGTGTTATGTATATTATTTTCATATGTTATGTGCCAAACGGATGATTTGAAAATCAAAAGAATTAAATAGGCAATTAAAACATTTACTGTCGTAAAGAAAGAAAGAAAGAAAGAAAGAAAGAAAGAAAGAAAACATATTTATTCTGCTTCAAAAACCAATTTACAAAATAAACAAAACATAAAAAAAAAGAAATATCAATGAATGCAGAATTGGATCCTAACTCAGTATTGAGCCATCCTGCTGGTTAGCGAGATGGCACTGATATTCTGTTAGGTCCAGAAATTAAACAAAATAGATACCTACATATAAATAAATAAAATACAACATTTCTTCTTAAAAACATTCTTGTGTCTACGGTCGGGCAACACATCTCTACAGCAACACCATTAAGATGAAGGAAACAATATATTTTAAATATAAACAACAATTAATGTCCTTCTTCTATAAACAAGAAACAAAAATAAAAACAAATAAAAAACAAAAATAAAAAGAATAACAAGCATTCTAAAATTTTACTGCTAAAATATTTTTTTTTTTTAATTTTTCATACATGGCAACACTTAATTCCAAATCAATGATGAAAGCCATCGAGTGTAGAAAATATTATGGTAAATAACAATAAAAAATATTATTAATAATTATTATTATAATCTACTTCAAGTAAAAATTTACTTGGAGTAAATTATAATAACTATTAACACACGAACCAAAAATTACAATCTTCTCACTAACAGAACCTGACACACGCCAAAAACCGTAAACTTGCTACCGGCTGTCATTACAACAATTTTTTGTCTATCCTGCAGGCGTATAGCGCGCGTAGTTTGAAACTTTGAAATAGACGCGACGCTAAGGACGCCATAGTGAAAACATATAATTTGGTTTCTTCAATTGCAAATATTATTCTAGTGATTTGTGTGTTGTACCACGTCAATATGCATAGATTAAGTGCGATATATGCCATTTATGTTTCATGTGGGTGAATAGTTGTGTGTAAAGTGAAGGCAATTCCGAATATAACAAATTATGTACGAGCACAGCAACCAAAACAAACAATCATGGAATTCGAAAGGTTGTCGATTAGACCATTGCACAATTATTACTGGTCACACGGGATGGTAAAAGGTGAAAATTGTCTTTATGCTATCTTTACACTCATTCTAACTTCAAGGTTTTACTTGTTCATTTAACAGGAAATGCTTATATTTCTTACTAAAAGAATACACTGATTTTAGGTCTCTCAGAGGAGGTGGCAAGTCATTCCAGACCTTGCTAGCTAAAAACCTGAATGAGGCATGAAAAGAAACGCTGCGGTGTTTTGGCGTAACCAGTAAGTAAGCAGATGCTCTTGTTTTATGCTTATTGAGGTCACTGGACCAAGTAAGTTTATTGTACAGATACGCAGGCCTTCCTGTGGATACCACGGCAAAGAGGAGTGAGGCCAGGTGAAGCTTCCTACGTGATGACATTCTCAGCATCTGACTGTTGTTGAGGTATGGAGTAATATATGAACGTGGTGGAACATTAAAACAAAACCGTGCACAGGCATTTTGTACCCGTTGAATGAGTCTTTCTGTTTTATTGAGTAGACAGGTCCCAAAAGCTGTATCTGCATAGTTTAGCTTAGAAAGAATTAATGTTTCACATAATAAAATGCGCATTTCTTCAGATATCTAAGGTCGAATTCGATACAAGAGCTTCAACCTATAGAAACAGTTTTGCACTGTTTCAGCAATATGCTTCTCGAAGTGCAGCAACTGGTCAAAGACTACCCCTAAATTGCGTGCCTCCACCACTTGTTCTATCAGAGTACCATTGATACTGACCTCCAGCCTAACATCCCGTGCTCTCCGCACCATATCACTGGTTCCAATGAACAAGAATTTAGACTTACTCGGGTTAAGTTCTAGGCAGTTATTCTTTGCCCAATCGGATATTCTGTCTAAATCTGCATTTATTTCTTTTACAGACTCAGCACAGTTTCCCAGATGACAGGAGGTGTACAGCTGGATGTCATCAGCATATAAATGAAATTTCGAGTGAAATATGGTTCTGGTTATGTCTGATGTATAAATAATGAACAAAAGGGGACCCAGAATGGACCCCTGCGGCACCCCACGAACCACAGGACTGAGCGAAGAAGATACCTGGGATCCATCATTCCCACTCACCTGTACAAACTGATTTCGCCCACTCAGGTAACTGTCAAACCAACGGACAGAATTATGCTCA
Source organism: Euclidia mi (assembly GCA_944739405.2). NCBI lineage: Eukaryota > Metazoa > Arthropoda > Insecta > Lepidoptera > Erebidae > Euclidia > Euclidia mi. The sequence continues at coordinate 47,626,985 of OX123186.2, read as the reverse complement.
CACCCATAAAATGCTAGCTTTGACAGAAGGAGCGGAACACAAATGGAGTCAAATGCGCGTGAGCAGTCCAATAGAGCAAGCAAAGTCCCCTTACCCTGATCCCTATCCTCCAAGATATTGTCCACCACATCAATCAAGGCAGTGGTTGTGCTGTGACCCGTCCGGAAGCCAGATTGCCTTTCAGGCAATACACCAAAGTCTTCCACATATTTCCTTAATTGAATGCAGATCACTTTCTCTAAGATCTTAGATATACAAGGTAGAAGACTCATTGGTCGTAGATCCTTGATACTGCTGGGATTTGCGTTTTTCGGGATAGGCTTCACTATTGCAGTTTTCCACAAGTCAGGGAATGAATATGAGGTCAATGACTTATTAATAATTCCAGTAATAGCTGTGAGAGTGTGTGGAAGTGTCATGACCAGCATCTCGAGTGATATGTTGTCAATACCTATTGCATTAGACTTGAGTCCCTGAATTATCCTAAGAACCGTAACTTCATTTGTGGGTTGGAGTTGGAAGCAGCCTGTACCATATCTATTGAATTCAAAATAAGTCAAATCTGATATTGTGACCTCACCGTTACCAGGTACATCCAGAAAGTGTTTGTTAATAATTTCAGGGTCATTACAAAAATATGATAATTGCCCACTGTTCCTTTTATTATAATTTATGACTGATTTAATATTACTCCACATTTTTTTAGGATACGTCATGTACATATTAATGTTTGATTTGAAATAAGCACTCTTTTCATTAATAATGGCTGCTTTAACAATACTTTTTAGGTTTTTATAAGTGTTAAAATGTGATTCTTTCCTGCTAGTCTTATACCGCAAGTGAGCCCTATCCCGTAACTTGACCATGTCTTTCACTGTGTCAGTAAACCAAGGATATCCTCTCTCCTTAATGAGGACCCTCCTAAGAGGGGCATGCGGCTCATATAAACCTAAGATGTACCGGTTAAAGGTGTCCACCATTGTGTTTATATCCTCTAGTTGAAGTATATGGTTCCAGTCAATTTTACTTAGATCATTATTAAATATGTCTATTAAGATATCCTTCATTGGCCGAAAGGTAATCCAGCGAGGAATAGGTTTCTCTGTTTTAATTTTTAATTTAACTGAGATCATTGCATGCTGACCAAGCTCAGGTTTATGCATTACTGATGTCTCACACACCTGGGCATCAGTACAAACCAAGTCAATAAGAGACTGACTGTGGTTAGTGTAGTGTGTGGGTTCTGCTATTAATATAAAACAAATTAAGTCTGATTGATTTATTACACTATAGGTCATATTTGCTATATCTTTTATATTTTATGCACCTTTTTTCATAATTTATTTTTTATAAAATTGAATAATTTAAAAGAAGAAATTTATAGAATTGGGCTATCAATCAGATTAGCTCGCGAAAACAATCATAGCTGTTACGTGACTGATTTATGTCACTAACCGTGCAGCAATCGTTGCACACATGGATAATTTTCATGTTTTGACAGCCAGTTGACAAATAGTTCATCGGTTTTTGACATAATGAGGTGTGAGTGACGATTTCAGGCAAGTGATGAAAGGTTATATTAAGCCTTTTTGGTAAAGTTACAGTTTATTTAATTTTAAAATACGATATTGGGTTTATTTTTTGCAGATATCACGCAAATTACGTCGACTGCAGACGGAGTTTGCGAAATACCGATTTTCAAATAAGATTTTATTAAAATAATGAATTACAGTGAAATTTTCTAAGTCTAATTATTACTACTAAAAAAGATGTCTATTGGTATTGACCAATAGACATCTTGTTAGAACCAAAAGTGCCATAGGTATTCCTATAATTAATTTACATTAACAACGAAAATGATTGCAAAATCTACTTAATTAGAATTATGGACAATGACGTCTATGCTGAATCGGCGCCTCATGTCTTCGTGCTGTTGCAATACGCAGTTAACGATGTCGCGAAGCCAGCAATCTGCCTATACACCGTAGTGGTATAGTCAGCGATCCGCCTGTTACACCGTAGCGTAACACCGCCCCCAGTAGATCAGCAACTATTTGTCAGCAGCCGTTGAAAATGTTGCTGTGATGCTGCTGGGAATAATCTTCATTTCAGAGAGATGAATGCGACTTTCCGATTCCATTTCATGGGTTTGGTGTTCTTCATTAGCTCCTGAAGGATTGGATGTCATCCCTGTCCTTTTCAGTTGACGCCGTTTCCATACGAGTACAATACTAAGTGCAGTTGCACCGAATAGGATTAGGTAGATAGGTATCGTAGTGTGATAGATACTCCAACTTTCAACCTGTGTAAGCTTGACTGGTGATTGCAGAGAGATTTTCCTGTAGCTGTCATGAAGGTTTTCAAGGGTCACGGAGTTTAGCCTGATCGATGTTTCTTCTAAGCGAGATTGAGGTGAAGATGGTTGTAGAATTTTCAGAGCGTTGCCTTTGATGCGGTTATCAGTATTAGTAACTGTAAACTTTGGAGTTCTTATGAAGCAATCGTGCGGTATTACAGCGAGACAACTACCATGGAGAATCCGGTATTGATATTGGCCACAAGAGATTTGAACTTTTGTAGGCTTTGGGAAGCTGAGTGTGTAATGTTTTTCGTCAAATTGTTCCAGCGCTTCTGAGGTTAAGACGATTGGTGTTAGCTTGCAGGAATGTACTTGCTGTTCTGTAATGAGCTGTTGGATGCAATGCGGTGTAATTTGTAGCCCATTGTTGAGTTTTTCCTCGCAGAGATATCATGAGTCAAACTTCGGGCATTCAGCCTCCATGTACAAAGAATGTGTTCCATGAATTGCTGTAAATGGTAGACTGGGTATTAGGGCCAGGTTATCTTTGTTAGGTACCACGGATAATTTATATAAGGTAAAAGTTTCGGGAGTGGCAATGGAAATTTTTATAACTATAACTATTTTCCTGCAGTTATAGTAAGAACCTAACTTTAAAATTTTATAGTATTCTCTTAGCACAACTTTAATAATCTGGTGGGCGGAATACAACGTTTTGATTTTGTTTAACATTTCCTTAAGATTACCTAAACTTATCATAGAATGCATTGAGCTCGATGCTCGAATAAAGGCTAACATATATTCTATTTTATGTAACTCATCAAAGAGAGTATCTATGTTATCATTTAAAATTAATAAGTATATTTTATTTAATATTTCTGTATATTTAAACATCCATTGCTTACTTAAACTTATGTGATCGTTAAATTCTGTCTCTAATTTATTATCGTTTTTCAGTACATTCGTAGAGTTTTATCATATTTAATAGCGTCGGTATAATCTAGATTGCCTGAAATGCTTTTGATTACAGAACCTAAACCATCAATGAGTCCACGCCTACTACGGCTTGGTTTAAAACTATCCAACAATGAAGACGTTTCCTCTAGCTTATTTCTAAGATAACTCATGTGCGGTTCAAATACAACTAAAGTTCTATTATTAACTTGAGGTTTAAATTCATCTAATTGACATTTTACTAAGTAAATTTTAGTCTGAATATCGTCTAAATCAATGTCAAGCAGAAATGAATGGGATATTAATTTTGTCCGTCCTAGCTTAAAAGGGAGAAGTCCTGGTCCGTCTTCCAATGCGTCAAGTCATACGTCCTCCGCATAGGTTAGGTGGATCAATAGCATCAGAGGTATCCTGTAACGATGGTTGGTTGTTAAGTTTATTCTTGAGTCGTGATTTGGCAACGGGACCGCATTTCTTTGTAGTGTAAATGTGGATCGGCAGGTCTGCAAGAACAGTGTCCTCGATATCGAGGTTTGAGCTTTTGCCTGTTTGCCAAAGGATTTTTGATAAAGACTTGTTGATTCGGTTCATACTCCTTTTCAGGATCGCGATCTTTATTCCGGTTCTCAATTAATGTTGTTCTATTATGTAAAGACGGTTCGTTAATAACTTCATATAATTTAATCATTTTCTGGCGATGGTCTTGTACGTATTGTTGAAGCAAATGGGATGATAAATCTATGTGATGAATCAGAATTCTAAGGGGTCTCGTGGATCTGTGTGTCCAGTTATTACTTCGAAAGGCCAACATTTAGTAAAACTATGTATTTTACTGTTATATGCCAATATAGCGTAAGTCATCAAATTAACTACGGGTTCACTTGATTTTCCAATTTTAAAATGCGTAGATGCTCTAATAAGGTTGAGTGTAATCGTTCAACCATACCGTTATCGTACGGTGTATGGGCTAAAGTTTTATGGTGATGGATCTTATGAACTCTAGTAAACTCTAAGAATAACTGATTTGAGAATTCAGACCCTTGGTCGGTGACTATTGATAAGGGGACACCGTGATGACTGCAAAATGTTAGAACGGCTTGCACTACACTAACTGCAGTACCATCTCTAAGATGATACGCTTAGGCATACTTCAAGAATGCATCTATGATGGTAAGATATTTCTCGTTCTGAGCGGTGAATAAATCTAGATGTAGATTATAGATATATATATGTAGATTAGAGTCTGATACTTGTATTGATGTACGAGTGTGAGTTTCGAAAGGTTTAGAGACTGTAGGACGCTTCTTTATATCGTTAACAACTGTGAGACATATCTGACAGCTAAATTTATTGAGAGGTTCATCTGTGATTGGTATTTCTAAAATAGGATTTTCTGCACTAGTGTGAGCTATGAGTGTAGTGAAGTCAGTGACGGATGGGGCTTTTTGGGACGTGTTAACTACAACGGAACTTATCTCCTCGTTGTTAATCTCAACGCGAGATAGTGCGTTGGTATTTGTGTTACTTTTACCTCGCTTGTATACGACTGTAAAATTATATTCACTTAATTTTAATCTCCAATGTGTCAATCTTGAGTTAGGCTCCTTTAGATTCATAACTCATTGAAGAGGTTTATGATCTGTTACTATTTTAAATTTGTGTCCAAATAGGTAAGGCCGAAAATATTTGGTCGCCCATACTATAGCCAATAATTCTTTCTCTATTGTACTATAGTTCATTTCACTAGTATTAACAGTTCTAGAGGCATATGCTATCGGCTTGTCCGATCCTATTGTCCCTTGAGATAATATAGCGCCTATTGCTACGTTCGATGCGTCAGTGGTGAGTATGAAATCCTTTGTGAAATCTGGATATTGCAGTATTGGGTCGTTGGTGAGTAATGTTTTACACTTAGAGAAACAATTAACGTAATTTGGATCATTTAATGAAATCTTTGAACCTTTTTTCAAGCATTGTGTCATGGGTTTTGAGATTTTTTAGAATTTCCTATAATAGCCTAAAAGACCTAAGAAGCGTTTTATTTCTGTTGCAGTTTTAGGTATAGGGAATTTTTGTATTGCAGCAATCTTATTAGGGTTCGGTTTTATCCCATTTTTATGTTATTATATTTATGTTATTATATGCCCTAGGTATGCGGTCTTGAGTTTTAAAAATTCTGATTTATCCATTTGAATTTTAAAGTTGGACTCGCAGAGTTTTTGGAATACTTTTTCTAAATTTATGATGTGTTCTTGTAATGATGTGCTAAATACGATGATATCATCCAGATAGACCAGGCATATGGTGTTCTGAAGGTCTTTAAGGACACTATCCATCACCCTTTGAAAGGTAGATGGAGAATTTTTAAGTCCCATTGGCATGCGCATAAATTCAAAATGTCCATGCTCTACGTTAAATGCCGTTTTAGGAATATCGCTGGGATTCATTTCTGAAGGTCTTTAAGGACACTATCCATCACTCTTTGAAAGGTAGATGGAGAATTTTTAAGTCCCATTGGCATGCGCATAAATTTAAAATGTCCATGCTCTACGTTAAATGCCGTTTTAGGAATATCGCTGGGATTCATTTCGGCTTGATAAAACCCGCTTGCAAGGCCAAAGGTGGTGAAATAGTTACAGTTTCCAAGTTTATCTAACACGTCATTGATGTTCGGGATTGGATATTTATCATCTAAAGTTTTTTCGTTTAGTTTCCTAAAGTCTACGACAATGCGCCACTTATCCTTTCCTGATGCTTTCTTGGGAACAACCCAGATGGGGCTGCTCCAAGCAGATTCTGAAGGGCGAATTATTCCTTGCTCTAACATTTTGGCTATCTGGTCCCTAACTTCTTACCTATGTACAAATGGATATCTATAAGTTTTGGTGTAAACTGGTATCTCATCTGTCGTGCGGATGCTGTATTTTATTCTATTTGCAAAGGTAAGTGGTTCTCCTTCAATGTAAAATACGTCAGCATACTAGGATACTAATTATTCTAAGTTAATACGCTCTTCGGGATTTAAATGATCCGTGCGCAGGCTAGATAGAACTTGTTTTACGCGAGACGGAGATATGGGTTGCGTACGCGTGCACTCGATATTAAAGATTTCTGCACTAACAGGTTCATCCATGGAGAAAATTATATCATTCGGCGTCGGGTTACAAATTTCTATATTAGCTCTGTTATTATGAACACTAGTTATACACTCATTAATACGGCAGTATGATATAAATTGCTGGGGAACGAACGCATGACCGTCATGAAAGTTAACAGGAATTCTAACAATTTTCGATGAATTTGCAGGAATAATGTCTTCATAAAGATTACAGTTACGGGAGTTATATTGGATTTAGTGATTTTAAATAATATACTGAGTAAGAATTCTAATAATAATGTTTTATTGCAACGCACCAGATTTGAAAAACATGACATAAAACAAAGAAGTCAAGTAAATAGACAATATACATAGTGATATCCTTCTTAGAAAGTAGGTAACATAAACTAACTTTAATCTATGATTACACCTTTAATATTTATATAACTCAATATTCTCACTTAAATTTAAAGGTGTACAAACTTTAAAATAAACCTTGTATTAAACAAACTCAAGATATATTTTTGAGAACACTATCTCTAATAAAATTAAACTTATTAAGAGGCAAAGCCTTGGTAAGAAAATCAGCGAATTGATGTGAACTTTCAACATATTTTATTTGCATTACTTTCTGTTCAACTTTTTCTCTGATAAAGTTGTATCTCACATCAATATGGTTTCTTGTTTTGTGAAAAACTGGATTGTTTATCAACTTTATTACACTCTGATTATCGATTTTCAATATAACTGAGTTTTGCGGTTCCCCTACATCTAACAAAAATTGTTTTAACCACAATATTTCTATTGCAGCATCACTAGCAGCCATATATTCAGACTCCGTAGTTGACAAGGCTATTGTATTTTGTTTTCGACTGGCCCAGGTGACAGATCCTCTGTTCATTAAAAATAAATAACCTGTGGTTGACTTTCTAGTGTCTACGTCGCCTGCAAAGTCGGCATCAAAATAACCTTTCAACTCTCTCTTATTCATTCATCATTTCTCTTACACAATTGAAATCTTCTACGTTGTCATTAAATAGCGAATTATTCGTTTAGCAGCGTTTACATGAGGTTTTCCTGGACTACTTACATATCTACTAACTAAATTAACAGCAAAACTTATATCTGGCCTGCTTCCCTATATGGAAAATTATTAAAACATTCATTTTAATTTTTAGACAACTGCACATTCACTTCTGCTGGTGTACTACAGCCATTTGCATCAAACAAATTAAATTTCTTAATTAACTTACATATTTTAGACGGTTCTACTACAATTCCTTCTGGTACCTCCATGTAGATATCCTCTGTGAGCTCCTCGTACAGGAAAGCCGTCTTTACATCAAACTGTTCAATTTGATAATCTTCACGTGCTGTTATACTCAACAACACTCTAATTGAGTCATACCTTGTAGTAGGCGAGAATGTCTCCTTGTAATCCAGATCCTTTACCTGCATGAAACCACGGGCACATAGACGAGCTTTGTACCTTTCTATTTCTCCTTTATTATTTTTCTTAATACTGAATACCCATTTACTCGTAATAGGCTTCTTTTCCGTTCTGTCTGTAATTGTCCATGTCTTGTTGACCTCATGAGATTTTAGCTCGCTATCAATAGCTCTCTTCCAATTATGTTGATTAGATCCTGTGACTGCTTCTTTATAAGTACTTGGTATGTCCACTTCTATCAAGTTTACTTCTATATTCTTATTTATTCTAGGTCTCAGAGTAATACTTCTGGTTTCTTCTACTTTGGTACATCTTGGTAGACAGAATGATTCATCATTATCATCCAAATTCAACATACTGTCATCAGATGAAGTTTCTGTGGTATATCTCTTGACACAATTACCTTCCTTGTGTTTGGTCATACATTATGTAGTTCTCATTTTCATATCCTACTAATAACAGTTTGGCACTTTTTTTATCCAACTTTTGTCTTCTCTCTTTTGGAATGAATGTGTATTGAGCCTAATATTCTGATATGTTTCAGGCTAGGCTATTGATTAAACCAAAGTTCATATGGAGATACATTGACGGTCTGGCTTGATTAACTTCTGTTTAATATATACACAGCACAGGTTACAGCTTCAGCCCATAACTTCTTAGGACAATCTTTTGCATAAAGCATTGACCTTGCGCTTTTCATGATTGTTCTAAATTCTCTTTTAGCTCTCCCATTCTGTTGTGGGGTATAGGGAGCTGTACACTCATGAGTAATTCCTTTATTTTTAAGGAAATTCTTGAACTCATGATTCACATACTCACCACCATTATCTGTGTGTAGAGTACGTACATTGTGTTGAAATTGATTGTTTACTATAGCGTTATATTTCATAAAATATTCAAGGACCTCACTCTTGTGCGTCAGAAAGTAGACGTGACGATAACTTATAGCACCATCTTGAACGAAACAAAATAGCGCTTTCCTGATACTGATGGCTCTTCAATAGGCCCGCATACATCACTGTAAACAATGTCTCCAGCTCGATATGTACTTCTCTCTGATCTCCCAAATGGCAATCTTGCTTGCTTGCCATATTGACATGCTTTGCAAATGAACTTATCATTACCTGTCAGTATTACAGGGAATGCTCCAGCGTTGTTCATATTCTGAAGCAGTTTTGTTATATTTCATTATTACGTAACCTCTTCTGGTTGCTACTCCCTCAGAGAATAAGTTTCTCCGTAATTCTGACACATAAATTACATCTTCTAATTTGCTTTCCACCCATTGCTCATGCACTTTTCTCTTAATCAATATGGATCCTTTACCACAAACTTGTACATTTTGCTTGTTGCCAAGTTTGACAGTCCTGTTCTCATTATAATCTTGATATTCATGATATTCATAAAAAATATCTCGTCTGTACGTCATGTGGGCGGATGCTCCACTATCCAATAACCACACATCACTTTCATGAATATATGATGAGGACTTCTCCACAAACTAACATATTATTGTGTTGCTCTTGGTTCTTGCGACCAGATTTCTTAGGTGCTCTGCAATTCTTTGCAAAATGACCCCTTTTGTTGCAATTATAACATATGAATCTATGGGTCAATGTGTTGTTCGAGGAAGTGAAATTAGACTTACCATTAGTTTTAACTTGTTTTGGATTTTTCTTGGTAGTCACTAAGGCAGTCTCATTTTTTACAATATTCTCTAAGCTTGCTTCTTCATGAATCAATCGTGATGTAATATTCTGAATTGTCTGAAGTTCTGGATCAAGTGATAACCACACCTATCACAAAGAACGATATGCTGATGGCAATGTGCTTAATATCTTAGTTAATATAGCGGTATCACTCAATTTTTCACCACATTCTTTCAATTGTTTCGCAAAACTTTCAACTTTTGAAACATGTTGCGCCATCTTGTCGGACGGGCAATAAGTATATTGGTAGAATTTTTCATGGATCATCATCTTATTGAATTCAGATTTATGTTCATATATGGTTTCCAATTTATTCAGTACTTACTTAGCGGTATCGCAGTTTTCTATCAAACCAATCTGATTCAGATCCATGGACGATGTTAAGATGAACATCGCCATGCCATCATCTTTGTTCCATTGTATTTGTGCTGACGTTTCTGTATGTTTCGGAGTATCTATATTCAAACCCTTTGCCCTCAATGCACATTTCATTTGAAATTTCCATTGTTTGAAATTATTACCATCAAACTTGTTTACTTTCATTGTATTTGAAACTTCCGATTTTTTCAAATCTTTTTTGGGTCGTTTGACACCCGCAATTTTCAAATTATTTTTTTAAAATTGATTTGCTCTTTACCCAATTCAATCCAAATCACTATTTTTACGTCCTGGGCCCATAACCTATTGGATTTAGTGATTTTAAATAATATACGGAGTAAGAATTCTAATAATAATGTTTTATTGCAACGCACCAGATTTGAAAGACATGACATAAAACAAAGAAGTCAAATAAATAGACAATATACATAATGATACTCTTCTTAGAAAGTTGTTAACATAAACTAACTTTAATCTATGATTACACCTTTAATATTTATATAACTCAATAAGTTATACATAGCTATTGGATTCACTGCATTTTTCGTTACTTATTTATTGTTCTTTAAATCAATATTAGACTTCCATTTATTTAATAAATCAAGGCCGATCAAACCATCAAAATATTCATGAAATTTATAAATATAAAAGGTTACGTCATTACGGTCATTGATTTCCTGAAAACAAGGTAAGTTAATAGAGTAATTATTTCGTGTAGTAGCATGAACATTGGTAACCTCAAAAGAATCATAATTCCACGGTAAATGCGGATAATATGTTGCTACAGCTTCAGGGCTAATGAAAGATTGGTTTGCACCAGTATCTATAAGAAGTTTTAGTGGGGGATCCGATATTTGCACATAAGGTAAGTACCGCTGAGTTTGTAAATTAATTTCTATTTTAATTCGCTTAATTTCAGGCCTATCTGAAATTTTTTATCGTCACAAGATGAATCTTCCTCAGAAGGACCTTCGCCGGATGCTGAAAAGTACATTTCTGGGTAAGTAGTAGTCAGGTGCTGCGTCATGTCATCGTTTTCACCCGTGTGTCCAGTCTGGTCGTAATAGTCATAAGCATAATTGTCAGGATAGGCTTCATAGTAAGGTTCGTGATAGTAACTACAGTCATAGCACTCATTGAAGTTCATCTCCCTAGATTTGAGATAATAGGTTGGTGGTGGGTTTCCAAATCTAGACCAATCGTGCCCACGTATTGGCATTGGTTTAGGAATGAAATGAGACACGCCGCTCATTGGCTTGGGTGTACCATTCGTATTATTAATTCTAGGTGGGGCATTCTAAATGTATTATTCTGAGGGTTGGCATTAAAAGCATTTTGAGGGTTGTAATATGGTGGTTGCGCACTGAACATTTGGTGAGTGCGAGATGGACCTCGGTACTGTAAAGGTTGAGGTGACGAGTTAAAATTTGGTCTCCAAATTTGTGGAGGGCGAACTGGCATCATCGTCATGTTATGGTTAGAACGTGAGGACCCTGGCATGTTAAGCGCGTATGATTTTTGAAGCGGTGAATTATTGAATGAAGCTGAGGACATATTAACTAAGGGTGCATAGGGTTCCCACCAAGAACTTAGGGTCCCAAGCCAACCTCACCTGCAAGTGGTGCACCTGCCGATCAACGGACGAGGCTCTGGCAAACAAAATATCCCGACAAGCGGCAATAGGCTCGCCACCTATTACGTGGGATCAAAACACTGGTGAAAAGTGGGCGTTTAATATGCCCCTGCCTACCCCTTCGGGGAAACAGGCGTGAGTCAATGTATGTATATACATATTAACTAATGGTTTGAAAGAATGGGCTGAATTTTTCTTTTCAGAAATGTTAAAGGTTTCATTTCGTTGCTGGAGATATACAGTATTAACCTCTTCCTGTGCATATTCTAGTGCCGTTTCTATAGTATCTGGGCGCATGCACCTAATGCGTGAACTTAACGGGTCCTTAAGTCCACGTACGTATTCTTGTAGGGTCAGTTTTTTATAAAGGTCACGTTTAGAGTCGATAGTCGTTTGTACTGTCTCATGTAAGGTCACATAGGTCACAATAGTGCTAAACAAATTCTGGCACTTTTCATAATATTCCTAAGGCAAATTTAAACCCTGTGTTAACAATGCCAAATAGTTATAAAGTGAGGTTTCATCGCGCTGATCTGCAAAATTATTGACCAAAGCAATACGTATACCGCTCCAATTTTCCGGGATTCCATTTGTGTTAATTAATCGTGAGGCGGGACCAGTGATTTTGTTTAAAATTCCGATAAACAAAGTAAAATTTATTAGTTCGTAACCACGCAATGTATTAACATACTGTATGACCAGTTGATTGCAAAGCTTAATAAATCTTGTTAAGACATTTGGGCTCCCATCAAATGCCGGGACAATGCGTAAGGCCTTATAGATTTCATCTATTGAGGGCATTGTAGGTACTGCCATTTAGTCAGAAAAAGATAAATCCGAATCACTAATATCTCTATTTAAATCTTCCTGATCTAATCTAGAATTTCTTAACCTAGGATTCCGCGATTGCCTGGGATGGAAAATCTTGGAAAATTTAGAATACACGTAAAAATAAGGAAAGCAACTCAAGAACTATTATAGAGTACTTACATATGATACACATCTTAGAATGGTCTTTCTGCGGTATCGATGTCAGGATACACCTCGTCTGTAACTCGTTCGTAGATTCAGGATACTCGGGTCGCTGCTTGAAAGCCGCTCGGGCGACACGCGAACGCGGATATCGATGTGAGATGTCCCTAAGATTCGCGAACCGGCCCGCGAGTATCCTACCGACTGCGCCAATAACGTCGACTGCAGATGGAGATTGCAAAAATAACCGATTTTCAAATAAGATTTTATTAAAATAATTAATTACAGTGAAATTTTAAAAGTCTTATTATAACTACTAAAAGAGATGTCTAATGGTCAACGTTAAAACCAAAAGTGCCATAGGTATTCCTATAATGAATTTACATCAACAACGGAAATGATTGCAAAATCTAATAAGAATTATGGACAATGACGTCTATGCTGAATCGGCGCCTCTTGTCTTCGTGCTGTTGCAATTCGCAGTTAGCGATGGCGCGTAGTCAGCAATCTGCCTATTACACCGTAGTTGTATAGTCAGCGATCCGCCTGTTACACCATAGCGTTACACGCACGCAATGTTAATAATTACATTCTGATCAGAGTAATAATCATAACTTCAATCAGCTTTCTAATAATAATATAACTGAATGAGTATAATATTTCTTTTTTGCCGAGGCACGACATACTAGCATTAAAAGTAATACCAAGATTTGTTTTATCGATATTAGAGATGTTAATTTTCAAATGCTGTGCGCTTACTTCCGCAAATAATTAAACATATTAAACCATAAAACTGTGATTTCTTTGAGTTCTGTAATTTGCATCGTAGTCTTCAAAGTATGGGCGTTGGGCTATAATAATTATATTTATCGTGTTTAAGTTACAATCTGGATGAGTATATGAAAGGTTTAAGTGGTCCATTTCCTCTTCTTCGATCTCTTTTCGTCTTCATGACATGCCAACTCTGTTGTGGTACCCTGACAAGACTTTCATAAAAACACTTTACAGCTGAAAGTATTTAGTTTTTTATATTTTTATGAATCCATTATTCCCGAGACTTACATTACTTACAGAATTACAAATTGTTAACCCAGAAAAACAGTGATTTGTACTGAGTGCAAGCCACGACTTCAGCTAATTTGTTGGTAATTTACTACGATGTCATCGTCATCAACCAGATGCTTTACTGGCCTGTAGTTGGTTAACTAGCAACGAGTCAGTTCAACATCGTATTAAGCATTCGCGCGGGGCTCGAGAGAGAGAGAGAGTAAGAGATAATTAAGGATTAAATATTTTAAATAATTTAATAATTGTATTGCATCTTTATTTGGGAAAATTACAAAAGGTTGAAAAATACTTTTGCATTTGGTCACATTTAGCACGTGCAAAAGTTGATAAAAGTTCACTTTACAGTACACAATTCTGTAGAAGTGATAACATATGCGGTAGTTTACCAGTTTATGACTTAAACATAAATCATTAAAGTTATTGTTTCCTCTGTGAGGCTCTGCTTTCTCATATAAAGTTATTTATATTCATTTTTTCCTTATAAGAAATTATATTGTTCGCTGTAAATATAGTGTGTAATATTTTCCTGTAGCCTGTTAACGGAGTTTTCGTATAAATAGGTATCTACCTCGCAGTTAATTTGTATCAAATTAGGCTATTTATACCAACATTTGTAAGGCTCTGTCGTAAAACTACGTTTTGTTTTTACTGTCTTGGTTACCGCATTGTCTTACTTTTTTTAAGACTGCATTTAAAACCAATGACACGGTATTATTTCCATGACGATTATTCAGGAACTCTTTCAGCGTATATAATATTTCCAAGTTGTGCGACAACCCTACAAGTCAGTGAGAATTCAGTGATGTAGTGTTTGAGGTAAACGTTAACAATGAAGATGGAAATAATAACAATAAGAAGGCTTTAAGTGGTCTTAATAACGTAGGGACTTCTGTCGTTTCACACTATTGAGGGGCTAAGTTCGTTATGGCTTTGTTGCTTATTGTTTTGAGAAATTCTTAGGAACATTTTTTTTTTTTGTAATAGGCGGCAAACGAGCAGACGGATCGCCTGATGGTAAGCAATTACCGCCGCCAATGGACACAAGCAACACCACAGGAGTCACAAGTGAGTTGCCGCCCTTGGGGATGGTAAAAGGGATAGGATGAGGAGTGTGATGAGGGAGAAGGAATAGGGGATAGGGCCTCCGGTACTCTCACTTACCGAACGAAACGCAACAGTTTAAGTACTGTTACTTTACGTCGATTTTCTGTGAGAGGGTAGTACTTCCCCGGTCGAGCCGGCCCATTCATGCTGAAATCAGCAAGGCTCTACTTCCTTATTGTATACCTACTACATTGTTTGGGTTTCGATATCCTTAATGATGTCTCTACGTGTGAAGGAAGTTAACGTTTGTAGGCGTAAATTCTATTTATGAACTTTAGGTATGTAAGTACTTGTAATCTAATGGATTTCTGATAGATGTTCTACTCTTAGGTTTTACCAAATCAATATACATACCTATGTTATATACATGTAATGAGCTCTTGACAAAACGTACAAACATTTCTGTCTGTTCTGAAAGGTCAGAACAAGGTTGGTAAATTGATATTTCACGTAGCATGTTAAGGTCTCACATAATAGTAGGTCAAACTATAGTTACCTATTAGACAAAGAGTCAGACTCTGTCGTATTATATTTATAATTACACGCACAGTTTTAAACCTAAAATTGCGTTCACTCTTTTGATCTTTGGTACAATGCCTCGGTCAGATTTCTATAGTATTTCTAATTTTTTAGTATATCGTCAGAACTATCATATTTTTGTCCTGGTCGAACATGTGGAAATAAAGACAAAAAAGGATAGGTCGTTGGCTTTGGCATGTCAAAATGTATATTATAATTGAAATAAGCTTGTCCTTAAGCTACCGAAGCAAAATGTAGGTATGTCCATATTTAGTTATAATGATCTTTTACGCTGGAGGACTCATATTAAGCAGCTATAAATCAAGCAGACTACGTTTATTATATTTCACGCACAATAGAATTTACAAAACCAGTCTTTACACTTGCTTTTGTGCTTTGACACTAAAGTGCTTTCAACACATATTTTCGTTATGACTGGAGAGTTCTTTTGACAACACAGTATAATTAAATATCTTCAAAAATAGAACTCTAGAACAATCTTAGACTAATAATTGTGAGGCAACTATAATGGCAATTTTCACACGAGAAAACATTATTATCACATAACTCTTTATTTGGCATGTACGTCCTTAAGCTATTGTCGGGAAAGAAGGTTTGATCCGAACTTGGCCAACTTCGTGGAATGTGCCCTTCTCATAGTTAGAAGACTTATGAACTGTTGCTGACTCTACTGCTGGGTACCCGTGTCCAGTTGTGGGACAGTTCTTGCACCGTGCACATTTTATATTCATGGCTAGCAATATTAACAGTTCTGTCTGGTATTTATTGTATAAACGAGATTATACTCCCTTACCTTACCGGTTCATATTATTATCCTGTAGAATTATTTGAAGAAACCTAATTAAGTCGTAAATTTACTTCGGAAATGTCTGACAGGAAAAGATTCTTCTGACAATATTTTTTTTTACTGTTTAAGTAATGATTATGTATTATGGTAGTCGATCTTCAAAAATATTTCGTAGCTTGCATCTTTTAAATACCACTTGATACAATTATTGTAACGCCATAAAAACTAAAAATATTATATTAACAAATATAACCGTAGCTGAAATTATAAATCAATAAACGACAATATAGATTAATAAAAAGCTAAAAGCATAACAATAGATAACGTAAAAAATAAATAGCCGTGTCCTTTATATCGCATTGCAGCAAAACACAATGGATATAGACTTTTAAAATTCAGTGATGTTTTGTATTGCGTACTAACCGTATCTATCATACATGTGCGTTTAATAGAATCAATAGAATATGAATTTTATTGTTCGGCACTATTTAATAAATAGACAATCACAGGACATCAATTGATGAGAAGTGAGAACTAACAACAGATCACTAGAAACCACGGTGAGACTACAACGATATAATTGCAATACCTATTATATGGTTTCGTGATTCGAGAGTCGCTCCCCTTAAGTAACCTTACCGTAGATAAGATTATAATAAACCGTTGTCATCGGAAACCACTGCTCTGCCTCAGACCGAGGCCGCGATATCTCACAGATAAATCAAACGGTTCTAATTCGTCCTTTACAATGTGCGAACATGTACCAGTTATCCATGATCACGACACAGGGTTTTGTACCCCTGGGACCTGTGTAATAAAGCTTACCCCGGTTCGATTAAGCCAGTAAATCAGACTGTCGTCTCGCATAGATATAGAGGGTTAACTCCAGATTTCACGTGTCCCTGACTCCTATCTTGGCCGACGGAAATTGACAAGAAAAGATGGCGAGCGAGCGAGGCCTGTTGGTTTTTATTTATTTTTATTTCCTCGGCTTTGCCCGTATCCGAACGCGGCATTCGGTAAATAAATTGTAGTTATTCGCTGGTTTCTTACCTATCAAAGGACGAAGACTCATAAATCAATTTATTACTACTATGAATGTCTGGACGGGGCTAATTAAGTGATGGCCAAGTGATGGCAACGGAATTCAGTTACTACGGGTCAGTGAACAGTTTTAATTGTTTATTTATTTTGTCCATTATTTATTACGTGTTCAATTCCAGTTAGTGATATAATGGCAGTAATTAAGGTTTCTGTGTAGCTTTTATAATTCAAAGTAGCAAGCTTTAAACAAGGTGATAAAAACAATGTAGGTAGTTTTTAAAATGTATAATGCAAGCAGATAACGGCCACCGTTGTGCTGTGGTGTAGACATACGCTACATGTGAGAGTAGACATGTGAGAGTGTACACTGTGAGAGCAAATTACTATTAGGCCTTGCTGTTGGTAAATTTGTAGTAGCTGTGCCTTGGAACGGCCTCTAATAGTTGAAAACTTGCCAACATTATTTAGATCCATGGTCCTCATGCCTAAACATTGTTTGCAAAATTTCTACATGATTACATCAGTGACTAAGTCTTAAGCGATATTTTAGTATTACTATTGTAGCTACTATTAATATTTACCAGATATAATAAAATATATGCAGTTTGCTGAGGTTTCAAACAAAATGCGGTATACGATAAAATATGTAGAAACTATATAGTGCAGAACCGGATAGCAAAATACAATAATGGATATAATTAAAAACTGAAATGAGAGCTGTAATACAGTTTAGCAGGTATGGGCTGGCGCAATATAAAATCGTGCGTAAATTTGCTGCGATCTGTGCATGTTTTCACGTTCAAAAGAACATCTTTTTAAAAAATACGTATAGGGATATGCACTCTGTTTGATTCTGGAGGTGATTATGAATCCTTTTTTTTTAGAAAGGCTTAATCAATGTTCCTATTTAACAGCCCCAACAATTAAGTGAGTTATATATTTATTATGTGAACAGGGTGCGACTGTATGGTGTATGTAAGGCATTTGAAAGTCACATAGTACGTAATTAATAGAGTCTGTTGGGTAAAGTGTAGGTGAAACTTGATGTACATCTAGGTAGGTAGCTAGTAATTGCTCCTACAAGATTTGACACCTGAGCCTCCGTGTATCTTCTTGTGCCGGTATTCACCCGTGTTTTGGTATATTTAATATAGTGCTAGCTAGCTTATACCCTTAGAATGTATAAGAAATCGCTGAAAATGACACACTCCTATTTTAAGCTGCTGCGTCAGCAAATCGACTAACTCAGCTAGGACTGGACGGTTAGAAGCCAGTCAGTCGCTCTTGAAACTCGGTTTGGGTCGGACCACTTCTAGCTCCTAAAATTATATCTCTGTATCTTAATCTACCAGTTCAGTATTATAGTGATCTTCAGTGTATTAAATAGTTTTTTAAAAAAAAACCTAAATACGATATCCCGTATCGATATCCCGTTCGTAAGCGATTGTACAAAAGGTGAACATTTCAAACTTTTTTTAAATATTGTGTTAAGTAATCGTTGTCCACCAGCATGTTCCGGTCGTATGTAGCATACTATATACGACCCTGACTGCTTTGATGGAGGTCTCAAATTCAATTCCCGTTTTGGGCAAGTCTTACTTCGACTGGGCATAGATGGCTTGTAGCCTTATCTGAGATTGGGTTGGGTTAGACGAGGCGCAATAGGATGCAAACTGTCTTTTCCCCGTGGGACGTCTTTGGTCGGCGGTCGGGTGGTATTTAGTGGTAACATCATTAATTTTGCGTAGAGCCGGCAATCCAAAAGGGATTTTCCACATAGTGTATGTGGAATGCCTTTTAATACCTTTCCCATTGAATGAAAAATACAGTTATCTATGGATAAGTAGACTGACTATAGTACAGGCTCTGTGTAGTTTGGAAGCAGATGGCCGCATGGACATATATTGCCGCAAGATATTACGTTTGTTTTATGATAGACGATTGATCGAATGTAATTGACTACCGACCCAAAATAATATCACAAAATGTTTCATATTTCGTGGCTTCAAGTTGAATATGTGAGTCAGACAAGTTTCTCGAAAGCACTGCAGTCATACAAGATCATTATTTGCTTCTATCAAGCAGAATGTAGATGAAATTCGAATTGACCCTTTCAGTTAGAGTATGCTACTATCAGAAATAACGTTCGAGACACGAATAGGTGCACGTGGGCACTCGGTTTTGGCATACAGTTATACATCGGTTTATTTGACATCGCTTGCGGTTGTAAATATTTGAAAATAAACATTTGAATCTATTTTTGGAAATTGTTAACACTTGTTTGGATTTAAACTTTTGCATACAGTAAGAACTACTACATATTCATTTATTTATTTGAGAGCAACCATCGCTTACACATCAAACCATTATTAAAATAAAATAACAAGGTATTGTTTGGTTGTTCAACTTTGAAAAGTACCACTGCATGCACATTTGATTAAGCTAGAAAAATTCTAGAATCAATAAACAATTTTATTTGTTTAAAAAATAACTGCCTCGTTGGTCTCGCGGCATAAACGTGCGCGTGGGATTGGGAGGTCCCGGGTTCGATTCCTGGGTCGGGCAGTGTTATTGGGTTTTTCTGTCACGAAATTCTCAGTAGCAGCACGGAGTCTGGAAATGTGCCCTTAGGCTCGCCCCTAACTACGTGGGACTAAAGTATATCTGGCGAAAAGTGGGTGTAGAAATACACCTCTGCCTACCCCTTCGGGATAAAAGGCGTGACGATATGTATGTGTATGTAAAAATAACTTATAGACCGTACCCTGTTGTTAAAAGCGGCCTTCATCATTCTTATTCTGGACTAGCTGCCGCCCGCGGCTCCGCCCCCGTGGATTTCGGTTATCGCGATAAAAACTATCCTTTGTCCTCCCTCGGGTCTTTAATTGATCGAAGCATTAGTTATTGGTATAAACATCTACTTGTTAGCTTAAAGATGAACAATTGTGATACAAACAAGTTGATTAATAAAAAAAAAAACAAAATATATAAATGTTTGTTATCGATACATAGAATGCACCTCCCTAATTATTATAGGTATGTCTTTTATCGACTTATAGCTGGGCGCTAGGAGCATGGCAATGGATATTTAGCTAAGCGCTTAAAAGCTTAAAGTTCTACTACAAATGTTCTATATCTTCAAGTTTAATGAGTCAACAGAAAATGCTCATCAAACTGGCCAAAAATTATTGCTCAGACATCATCATAATCAGCCTGCCGTAGTCCCCTGTTGGATATAGGCCTAGGGATTTTCGGCTCTTCGTCCAACACTACGTTTGCCAAGGCGCGGTCTCCACTCTAGAACACGACTACTCCAACGGTTATAGGTTCGACAAATATGATCAGCCCACTGCCACTTCAGCTTGCTAACTCTCTGAGCTATGTCGATTACCTTGGTTCTCTGCCGGATCACTTCATTACGAATTCGATCCTTCAGAGAAACTCCGAGCATAGCCCTCTCCATAGCTCGCTGAGCGACCTTAAATTGGTGGACTAGTCGCAGCGTCAGTGCTTACGTCTCAGCTAAGACATAGTTCTTATATATTTTATAGTTGAGATGGTGTGCAGTAGCACACCAAGCTAGCTGTCTATATTGCCGTTATTCTACCCATCTTGCTTTATGCCTCCGAGACATGGGTACTATACATGAAAGACATCAAACGCCTGGACGGTTTTCATATGAAATGCCTTAGGGCGATTCTGCGCATAAGATGGAAAGATCGTGTTTCAAATTCTGAAGTTTTGAAGCGGTCAAACATGACAGGGATAGAATCTCTGTTAATCAAAACCCAACTACGATGGTGTGGACATGTAGTGCGTATGAAGGATGACATGCTGCCAAAAGCAACGCTCTACGCTCAGCTTTCATATGGAAAGCGCAAAACTGGAGGGCAATATTTGCGTTATAAAGATGTCCTCAAAAGACATCTTAAAAACTGCAGCATACCGATACAACATTGGGAAGGGCTCACTGCTAACCGGCTTGAGTGACGACGACACATAAGAAAAGGTGTTGATGCATTTGAACTGTCGCGCCTCGAACATCTTGACGCTAAACGCCATCTACGTAAAACCCAGCCGAGGCCAACATATAACTACACTCGCAATGAAAGCGGACAGCTTTACTGCGCTGTCTGTGATTGCACATTTCAGAACAAGTTTGGTTTTGCAAGTCGCATCCGAGCACATCAAAGAAGATGAACCATGGGGTCGCCGTCGACGGACACGTCGAGGAGGACATCATCATCATCAGTTGAGATGGGCTCTTGTGGTTCCACATCAGATACTGGAAAACTTTTGCTAAGACGTCCAGTCTGTATATGTTATAGTGTAGCTGGGCTCTTAGAGTTCCTCGTCAAATGTTCGAGATCTTAAAATTGTAATATCTCGTCAGAAAATGCTCATCAAGCGGAATGTTGTTTGCCAAACCGCATTTTTTATGTTTGTTATATGGTTTTTTATATGGTTTCGCGGCGCTGTTGTGGTTCTGCATCAGGTGTTCAACTTTCCAAAATCTATTATAGCCTATAGGCTATAATAGATTTTGGAAAGTTGGACACCAGATTGTTGCCTAGACCTAATAGCAATATAAAAAAGAAAGTTTCATTCAAATCCTTTCAGGAACTTCGGAGATTAGCGCGTACACAGACAGACAAACAGAAAAACAGACTGATTTTTTTTAGATTCTTGCTACATGACTGATTCTTAGCCTAAGTGAATTTTTTTTTGTAAATATATTCAATGTACAGAAATATTTTTTCTACTCTTTTATTATTTATGTTTAGGTCTAACTCCTGGAGCGGGGAAAGTAATAATAAGCTGGACAATAAAATACTCGCGAAAAAAAAGAAGAAAGCTGTAATATCAAGGGCGAGCACTATGTTAGTTAAATAGTTCAATAGACAGGACTATCAGGTAGAAACGTGTGGCAAGGTGGCATGTAATGTTCATTTGTCTAAATACCAAACCAATGAAAAACATCACAATAAAACATGTTATCATGTCACTAAATTAAATTTTCTATTGCCTTTACACTCGCAGTAAACTTCAAATATATTATACTGCTGATAATGTGATTGTTATATTATGATTAAAACCATAAAAAAATTGGCCAAAAATATGGTCATTTTAAAAGTCTTCTACACTTTACAAATGCAGAGTGAAACTTTAATTTTGTAAATAATCTTAATGACAAAATATTAAAAATGTTTGTTTGAATTCTGGGCGTTGATTTCTTGCTCGCACTTTACTAACTAAAACATTTTATGTAATTTTATTTTATAAAATACTTCACCTGCAAAAAATTTTAAGATGTGTGTATACCACGTCAATTAATTTCAACGTTTACTTACTGTTTATACACACTTCTTCGTTTAACCAACCCGACGGATTTCGTAACGAGCAGTAAATTTAATCAATGACTTAACGTTCCCATTCAAAAGCAAGTTACATAGGTGTAGGTAAGTAATATAGTAGCGCTCATCATGCGACTTGGCTTGCCTTTCGTAAAAGGTTAGAAAAGCTAAGCACCGCTTGTACAGGCCGCCACTTGGATGGGTGATTTACATCAGAGCGCTACTGTGCTTTGGAATAGAATCCACGATCCCAATAGGCAATGACACACTAACAAAAGTTCTTTAGCAACTGTCCATAAGACTTCATCTACGTTTACAAAGCATTACAATGTTATTATTGAAAGACGAGCTTAAAACGTTTACCTAAACTTGAGCCAACTCGAGCTCTACTTACGTTTTAAATTAATAATCTTGTTGAACTCAGTATTAAAACCATTTGTTAATCACATTCAATGAACATTTTAATTAAGAATGATCGATTTCAAAAGTTCACAGCTCATTGTTTTGTAAATGTTTCTGAAGTGCCGCTATTCAAAATAATAAATAATCAGGAAAATTAATAACTATGAACTCGCTGAAACGAGGCTTTATTTACAGAATATAGAGACATGTATATAATTATAAATTTGTCGGACCTGACGTGAGATTTGATACTGTTAAACTATTTTTCTTTTGCGATAGGTAAACATGTTATATGACTTATATGTAATTATGATCTTTAACTGGTACCTAACATTTACGACAAACTTAAATTTAATTTAACATTCATATAAATTTGCTCAGATCCAAGAGTGCTTTCACACAAACTCATATTATGTTCGTTTCAAGATTTAAACATTTATTTTTATTTTTTATTTTTTGTGTAACTCCTGTTGCCATTACGTAAAAAATATCTTACCTATATTTAAAATTAATATGGCTTCAATACGGCTCGACCGCTTATATATGTGGATCTGAGAATAGATCGCAGGCTACTTTCATTTGGACTATTTTTTTAGATTTTTTATAAGAAATACCTACAACCCCAAATATAAATGTATGACAAAACAATGTTTGCGGGTTAGTTAGTAATTACAGAAAAAGCTTTCTAATAAAATGTGTAACTGCAACAATTCAGAAACGCTTCTTTGAATACAAAGCTAGAAATAACATAGCAGTTATTGTCTTTAGTGTATGTATGATGACAAGGTATACAAACTAGTTGGAAGTCTACTGTCACAGTATATAAACATTCCCCAAAGGTAACACACGTCAAAGTGAGCACTTGACAAGTCGACAGTATAATATTTAGCATCACGTCGTATCCAACTCGTTTAATATGACATGTTTGATATCTCCAAACCTTGTAGCTATGTTTTGTTATCAATCATACAAGTATAAAATCAGAACTATAATATACATATCACTATTAGATAAGAGATAGTTAGAAAAGCATTGGCGTTATAAAATAAACAATGAGGGTATAGCAAAATAACATACTCAATATTCAGAACTTGTATTCAATGTTCATTATTCATACATAGTTCAGTATATACTACGAATAACTTCCTTTAGACAAGAGATGTTTTAATACTGAAGCTATAATCTTCATCATCATCAGCCTTGTAGTAGCGCTCAAAGCGAGACTTGGCTTGCCGTTCGTAACAGATCGGCAAAGTTAAGCAACGCTTGCACAGATCGCCACTTACAAATAAAAATGTATATGTGTATGTTTATCCATGATCTAGTACCCATAGTACAAGTTCTGCTTACTTTGGGACTAGATGGTGATGTGTGTATGTGGTAGAATGTATTATTATAGTATTGCTTATGTTAACTAAAACAATGTTCATAATATAAATACTGTCTAAAGGACACAATTACCTACTTATGAATAATAGTATTGTTCTAATTGGTGAACTATCACCAAACGGAACGAATGAAAGTATGATTTTTAATGCTAATTAAAAAACGAGGCAAAATAGAAAATTAAATCATCATGTAATAATAATAAAGTATTCTGAGAGATGAACGGCAAGTTAGTAGCGGTTCATCCCTGTTTGTTTCATACAAAGGACCATCATGAAAGATTACATCCAGATAAACCCAAAAAATAAAACTGTCGAATCAAACCGTCTCTCAACAACTGCATTGAAAAGTCTGTATTTATTTTCCATTACAGCATTTCCTCACAAAACACCACCATATGTCACTGTCGGCACATACCAAAGATGGAAATTACAATGCGCAAACAACAGTCCCCGAACAGAATTAAATGGTTATGAAGCGATTTCGTCGTCACGGTTTATGTTCCGTCACGTCACATTGAAGGGAGATTGTCCGACGGATACGTCGATGGCATATTATCGCATCGAATTTACGCGAGTTAACGCGAAACTACTCACTGGTCGCGTTAAATGTTACATTAATTACATGTTATTCACGTTTAAAGCCCGATTTCGGCTTTAATATTATGTCCCCAATAACTTTAATGGCTTGGCAATGCAAAATACTCCTTTGTACATTTTGATGACGTTCGTTTGTTAGCGATAAACTTGTAGATATTGTTGTATACGACTTGGGGATTATTTTGGTGAAATTTGTCGTTGCAATAGTGTATGCTGGTAAACATTTTATTAATGATTTTCTAAATTGCTGTGTTAGCTTTAGCTATCATGAAAATAGGTTCACATAAAATTACCAATACAAAAAAATAGGTATGTTTTCTCGTGTTTGGCAAAAGGTTATTGATATGGCATAAGGAAACGTTTTAATTTGAATATTTAATCCTACAACGAGTGTATCCTTAATGTTGTATGTTTTGATGACATTGAATGACATTGTATGAAATACATAAATCAGCAAAATGTACACAGGATAAAGCATTATAATATTAATAAGCAAGCTGGTAATAACGTAATTGTTATTATGTTTGTCGAATTAATATTATTTACACTTTCTTTGTAGATAGATTAACTTTACTAGATAATGCTACGGCGTCAGTCTTGGCCACACCCGCATGATTATGAAAAGTATGAGAAGAATAGATTTATTTATTGATACTGTACTATAAAGCTTCCATATTTTTAAATTAAGTGATGCCGTTCGATGCCGTTGCTTTTTCTTAAATAAAAACTTATTTAT